>JAUIMM010003164.1:0-292698 GCA_031769625.1 Taudactylus pleione | reverse complement strand
AGTTTCAATGCATTTTGGCGTAAAACAAGCACTTGCTGTTTTCTCTTAAACGCAACAAGGGAGAAAAAACCATTTCACTTCACATTTGTGGGTCTTGGTCTTCAACACATTCTGTGAAATTTTCAGCTGTCTTTGTTTCCTACAAGAGGAGATATCACAAAGTATGTGCTTTTGTTGTTTCCATTGGTTTCAGTGCATTTTGGCCTAAAACGAGCATTTGCTGTTTTCTCTTAAAAGCAACATGGGAGGAAAAAACCATTTCACATCACTTTGTGGGTCTTGGTCTTCAACACATTCTGTGAAATTTTGAGCTGTCTGTGTTTGCTACAAGAGGAGATATCACAAAGTATGTGCTGTTGTTGTTTCCATTGGTTTCAATGCATTTTGGCCTAAAACGAGCATTTGCTGTTTTCTCTTAAATGCAACATGGGAGAAAAACCGTTTCACATCACATTTGTTGGTCTTGGTCTTCAACACATTCTGTGAAATTTTGAGCTGTCTGTGTTTGCTACAAGAGGAGATATCACAACGTATGCGCTTTTGTTTTTCATTGGTTTCAATGCATTTTGGCCTAAAGTGTGCATTTGCTGTTTTCTCTTAAATGCAACATGGGAGAAACACCATATCACATCACATTTGTGGGTCTTGGTCTTCAACACATTCTGTGAAATTTTGAGCTGTCTTTGTTTGCTACATGAGGAGATATCACAAAGTATGCGCTTTTGTTGTTTCCATTGGTTTCAATGCATTTTGGCCTAAAGTGTGCATTTGCTATTTTCTCTTAAAACGCAACATGGGAGAAAAACCATTTCACATCACATTTGTGTGTCTTGGTCTTCAACACATTCTGTGAAATTTTGAGCTGTCTGTGTTTGCTACAAGAGGAGATATCACAAAGTATGCGCTTTTGTTTTCTATTGGTTTTCAATGCATTTTGGCCTAAAACGAGCATTTGCTGTTTTCCCTTAATGCAACATGGGAGAAAAACCATTTCATATCACATTTGTGGGTCTTGGTCTTCAACACATTCTGTGAAATTTTGAGCTGTCTGTGTTTGCTACAAGAGGAGATATCACAAAGTATGTGCTTTTGTTGTTTCCATTGGTTTCAATGCATTTTTGCCTAAAATGAGCATTTGCTGTTTTCTCTTAAATGCAACATGGGAGAAAAAACCATTTCACATCACATTTGTGGGTCTTGGTCTTCAACACATTCTGTGAAATTTTGAGCTGTCTTTGTTTCCTACAAGAGGAGATATCACAAAGTATGCGTTTTTTGTTGTTTTCATTGGTTTCAATGCATTTTGGCCTAAAACGAGCATTTGCTGTTTTCTCTTAAACGCAACATGGGAGAAAAACCATTTCACATCACTTTTGTGGGTCTTGGTCTTCAACACATTCTGTGAAATTATGAGCTGTCTGTGTTTGCTACAAGAGGAGATATCACAAAGTATGCGCTTTTGTTGTTTCCATTGGTTTCAATGCATTTTGGCCTAAAACGAGCATTTGCTGTTTTCTCTTAATGCAACATGGGAGAAAAAACCATTTCATATCACATTTATGGGACTTGGTCTTCAACAAATTCTGTGAAATTTTGAGCTGTCTGTGTTTGCTACAAGAGGAGATATCACAAAGTATGCGCTTTTGTTTTCCATTAGTTTCAATGCATTTTGGCGTAAAACAAGCACTTGCTGTTTTCTCTTAAACGCAACATGGGAGAAAAACCATTTCACATCACATTTGTGGGTCTTGGTCTTCAACACATTCTGTGAAATTTTGAGCTGTCTGTGTTTGCTACAAGAGGAGATATCACAAAGTATGTGCTTTTGTTGTTTCCATTGGTTTGAATGCATTTTGGCCTAAAACGAGCATTTGCTGTTTTCTCTTAAACGCAACATGGGAGAAAAACCATTTCACATCACATTTGTGTGTCTTGGTCTTCAACACATTCTGTGAAATTTTGAGCTTTCTGTGTTTGCTACAAGAGGAGATATCACAAAGTATTTGCTTTTGTCGTTTCCATTGGTTTCAATGCATTTTGGCCTAAAACGAGCATTTGCTGTTTTCTCTTAAACGCAACATGGGAGAAAAACCATTTCACTTCACATTTGTGGGTCTTGGTCTTCAACACATTCTGTGAAATTGTGAGCTGTCTGTGTTTGCTACAAGAGGAGATATCACAAAGTATGCGCTTTTGTTTTCCATTAGTTTCAATGCATTTTGGCCTAAAACAAGCACTTGCTGTTTTCTCTTAAACGCAACCATGGGAGAAAAAACCATTTCACTTCACATTTGTGGGTCTTGGTCTTCAACACATTCCTGTGAAATTTTGAGCTGTCTTTGTTTCCTACAAGAGGAGATATCACAAAGTATGTGCTTTTGTTGTTTCCATTGGTTTCAATGCATTTTGGCCTAAAACGAGCATTTGCTGTTTTCTCTTAATGCAACATGAGAGAAAAAACCATTTCACATCAAATTTATGGGTCTTGGTCTTCAACGACATTCTGTGAAATTTTGAGCTGTCTGTGTTTGCTACAAGAGGAGATATCACAAAGTATGCGCTTTTGTTTTCCATTAGTTTTAATGCATTTTGGCGTAAAACAAGCACTTGCTGTTTTCTCTTAAACGCAACATGGGAGAAAAAACCATTTCACTTCACATTTGTGGGTCTTGGTCTTCAACACATTCTGTGAAATTTTGAGCTGTCTTTGTTTCCTACAAGAGGAGATATCACAAAGTATGTGCTTTTGTTGTTTCCATTGGTTTCAATGCATTTTGGCCTAAAACGAGCATTTGCTGTTTTCTCTTAAAAGCAACATGGAGAGAAAAATCATTTCACATCACATTTGTGGGTCTTGGTCTTCAAAACATTCTGTGAAATTTTGAGCTGTCTGTGTTTGCTACAAGAGGAGATATCACAAAGTATGTGCTTTTGTTGTTTCCATTGGTTTCAGTGCATTTTGGCCTAAAATGAGCATTTGCTGTTTTTCTCTTAAACGCAACATGGGAGAAAAACCGTTTCACATCACATTTGTTGGTCTTGGTCTTCAACACATTCTGTGAAATTTTGAGCTGTCTGTGTTTGCTACAAGAGGAGATATCACAACGTATGCGCTTTTGTTTTTCATTGGTTTCAATGCATTTTGGCCTAAAGTGTGCATTTGCTGTTTTCTCTTAAATGCAACATGGGAGAAACACCATATCACATCACATTTGTGGGTCTTGGTCTTCAACACATTCTGTGAAATTTTGAGCTGTCTTTGTTTGCTACATGAGCAGATATCACAAAGTATGCGCTTTTGTTGTTTCCATTGGTTTCAATGCATTTTGGCCTAAAGTGTGCATTTGCTATTTTCTCTGAAACGCAACATGGGAGAAACACCATTTCACATCACATTTGTGTGTCTTGGTCTTCGACACATTCTGTGAAATTTTGAGCTGTCTGTGTTTGCTACAAGAGGAGATATCACAAAGTATTTGTTTTTGTCGTTTCCATTGGTTTCAATGCATTTTGGCCTAAAACGAGCATTTGCTCTTTTCTCTTAATGCAACATGGGAGAAAAACCATTTCATATCACATTTGTGGGGTCTTGGTCTTCAACACATTCTGTGAAATTTTGAGCTGTCTGTGTTTGCTACAAGAGGAGATATCACAAAGTATGCGCTTTTGTTTTCCATTGGTTTCAATGCATTTTGGCCTAAATCGAGCATTTGCTGTTTTTCCCTTAATGCAACATGGGAGAAAAACCATTTCATATCACATTTGTGGGTCTTGGTCTTCAACACATTCTGTGAAATTTTGAGCTGTCTGTGTTTGCTATAAGAGGAGATATCACAAAGTATGTGCTTTTGTCGTTTCCATTGGTTTCAATGCATTTTGGCCTAAAACGAGCATTTGCTGTTTTCTCTTAATGCAACATGGGAGAAAAACCATTTCATATCACATTTGTGGGTCTTGGTCTTCAACACATTCTGTGAAATTTTGAGCTGTCTGTGTTTGCTACAAGAGGAGATATCACAAAGTATGCGCTTTTGTTTTCCATTGGTTTCAATGCATTTTGGCCTAAAACGAGCATTTGCTGTTTTCCCCTTAATGCAACATGGGAGAAAAACCATTTCATATCACATTTGTGGGTCTTGGTCTTCAACACATTCTGTGAAATTTTGAGCTGTCTGTGTTTGCTATAAGAGGAGATATCACAAAGTATGTGCTTTTGTTGTTTCCATTGGTTTCAATGCATTTTGGCCTAAAACGAGCATTTGCTGTTTTCTCTTAAACGCAACATGGGAGAAAAACCATTTCACATCTCATTTGTGGGTCTTGGTCTTCAACACATTCTGTGAAATTTTGAGCTGTCTTTGTTTCCTACAAGAGGAGATATCACAAAGTATGCACTTTTGTTGTTTCCATTGGTTTTAATGCATTTTTGGCCAATAACGAGCATTTGCTGTTTTCCTCCTAAAGGCAACATGGGAGAAAAAACCATTTCACATCACTTTTGTGGGTCTTGGTCTTCAACACATTCTGTGAAATTTTGAGCTGTCTGTGTTTGCTACAAGAGGAGATATCACAAAGTATGTGCTGTTGTTGTTTCCATTGGTTTCAATGCATTTTGGCCTAAAACGAGCATTTGCTGTTTTCTCTTAAATGCAACATGGGAGAAAAAACCATTTCACATCACATTTGTTGGTCTTGGTCTTCAAACACATTCTGTGAAATTTTGAGCTGTCTGTGTTTGCTACAAGAGGAGATATCACAACGTATGCGCTTTTGTTTTTCATTGGTTTCAATGCATTTTGGCCTAAAGTGTGCATTTGCTGTTTTCTCTTAAATGCAACATGGGAGAAACACAATATCACATCACATTTGTGGGTCTTGGTCTTCAACACATTCTGTGAAATTTTGAGCTGTCTTTGTTTGCTACATGAGGAGATATCACAAAGTATGCTCTTTTGTTGTTTCCATTGGTTTCAATGCATTTTGGCCTAAAGTGTGCATTTGCTATTTTCTCTTAAATGCAACATGGGAGAAAAACCACTTCACATCACATTTGTGTGTCCTTGGTCTTCAACACATTCTGTGAAATTTTGAGCTGTCTGTGTTTGCTACAAGAGGAGATATCACAAAGTATTTGCTTTTGTCGTTTCCATTGGTTTCAATGCATTTTGGCCTAAAACGAGCATTTGCTGTTTTCTCTTAATGCAACATGGGAGAAAAACCATTTTCATATCACATTTGTGGGTCTTGGTCTTCAACACATTCTGTGAAATTTTGAGCTGTCTGTGTTTGCTACAAGAGGAGATATCACAAAAGTATGCGCTTTTGTTTTCCATTGGTTTCAATGCATTTTGGCCTAAAACGAGCATTTGCTGTTTTCCCTTAATGCAACATGGGAGAAAAACCATTTCATATCACATTTGTGGGTCTTGGTCTTCAACACATTCTGTGAAATTTTGAGCTGTCTGTGTTTGCTACAAGAGGAGATATCACAAAGTATGTGCTTTTTGTTGTTTCCATTGGTTTCAATGCATTTTGGCCTAAAATGAGCATTTGCTGTTTTCTCTTAAACGCAACATGGGAGAAAAACCATTTCACATCACATTTGTGGGGTCTTGGTCTTCAACACAATTCTGTGAAATTTTGAGCTGTCTTTGTTTCCTACAAGAGGAGATATCACAAAAGTATGCGCTTTTGTTGTTTCCATTGGTTTCAATGCATTTTGGCCTAAAACGAGCATTTGCTGTTTTCTCTTAAACGCAACATGGGAGAAAAACCATTTCACAATCACTTTTGTGGGTCTTGGTCTTCAACACATTCTGTGAAATTATGAGCTGTCTGTGTTTGCTACAAGAGGAGATATCACAAAGTATGCGCTTTTGTTGTTTCCATCGGTTTCAATGCATTTTGGCCTAAAACGAGCATTTGCTGTTTTCTCTTAATGCAACATGGGAGAAAAACCATTTCATATCACATTTATGGGACTTGGTCTTCAACACATTCTGTGAAATTTTGAGCTGTCTGCGTTTGCTACAAGAGGAGATATCACAAAGTATGCGCTTTTGTTTTCCATTAGTTTCAATGCATTTTGGCCTAAAACGAGCATTTGCTGTTTTCTCTTAAACGCAACATGGGAGAAAAAACCATTTCACATCACATTTGTGTGTCTTGGTCTTCAACACATTCTGTGAGATTTTGAGCTGTCTGTGTTTGCTACAAGAGGAGATATCACAAAGTATTTGCTTGTTGTCGTTTCCATTGGTTTCAATGCATTTTGGCCTAAAACGAGCATTTGCTGTTTTCTCTTAAACGCAACATGGGAGAAAAAACCATTTCACTTCACATTTGTGGGTCTTGGTCTTCAACACATTCTGTGAAATTGTGAGCTGTCTGTGTTTGCTACAAGAGGAGATATCACAAAGTATGCGCTTTTGTTTTCCATTAGTTTCAATGCATTTTGGCCTAAAAACAAGCACTTGCTGTTTTCTCTTAAACGCAACATGGAGAGAAAAACCATTTCACTTCACATTTGTGGGGTCTTGGTCTTCAACACATTCTGTGAAATTTTGAGCTGTCTTTGTTTCCTACAAGAGGAGATATCACAAAGTATGTGCTTTTGTTGTTTCCATTGGTTTCAATGCATTTTGGCCTAAAACGAGCATTTGCTGTTTTCTCTTAATGCAACATGGAGAGAAAAACCATTTCACATCAAATTTATGGGTCTTGGTCTTCAACACATTCTGTGAAATTTTGAGCTGTCTGTGTTTGCTACAAGAGGAGATATCACAAAGTATGCGCTTTTGTTTTCCATTAGTTTCAATGCATTTTGGCGTAAAACAAGCACTTGCTGTTTTTCTCTTAAACGCAACATGGGAGAAAAAACCCATTTCACTTCACATTTGTGGGTCTTGGTCTTCAACACATTCTGTGAAATTTTGAGCTGTCTTTGTTTCCTACAAGAGGAGATATCACAAAGTATGTGCTTTTTGTTGTTTCCATTGGTTTCAATGCATTTTGGCCTAAAACGAGCATTTGCTGTTTTCTCTTAATGCAACATGGGAGAAAAACCATTTCACATCAAATTTATGGGTCTTAGTCTTCAACACATTCTGTGAAATTTTGAGCTGTCTGTGTTTGCTACAAGAGGAGATATCACAAAGTATGCGCTTTTGTTTTCCATTAGTTTCAATGCATTTTGGCATAAAACAAGCACTTGCTGTTTTCTCTTAAACGCAACATGGGAGAAAAACCATTTCACTTCACATTTGTGGGTCTTGGTCTTCAACACATTCTGTGAAATTTTGAGCTGTCTTTGTTTGCTACAAGAGGAGATATCACAAAGTATGTGCTTTTGTTGTTTCCATTGGTTTCAATGCATTTTGGCCCTAAAACGAGCATTTGCTGTTTTCTCTTAAAAGCAACATGGGAGAAAAATCATTTCACATCACATTTGTGGGTCTTGGTCTTCAAAAACATTCTGTGAAATTTTGAGCTGTCTGTGTTTGCTACAAGAGGAGATATCACAAAGTATGTGCTTTTGTTGTTTCCATTGGTTTCAGTGCATTTTGGCCTAAAATGAGCATTTGCTGTTTTCTCTTAAACGCAACATGGGAGAAAAAACCATTTCACATCACATTTGTGGGTCTTGGTCTTCAACACATTCTGTGAAATTTTGAGCTGTCTTTGTTTCCTACAAGAAGAGATATCACAAAGTATGCGCTTTTGTTGTTTCCATTGGTTTCAATGCATTTTGGCCTAAAATGAGCATTTGCTGTTTTCTCTTAAACGCAACATGGGAGAAAAACCATTTCACATCACTTTTGTGGGTCTTGGTCTTCAACACATTCTGTGAAATTATGAGCTGTCTGTGTTTGCTACAAGAGGAGATATCACAAAGTATGCGCTTTTGTTGTTTCCATCGGTTTCAATGCATTTTGGCCTAAAACGAGCATTTGCTGTTTTCTCTTAATGCAACATGGGAGAAAAACCATTTCATATCACATTTATGGGACTTGGTCTTCAACACATTCTGTGAAATTTTGAGCTGTCTGTGTTTGCTACAAGAGGAGATATCACAAAGTATGCGCTTTTGTTTTCCATTAGTTTCAATGCATTTTGGCCTAAAACGAGCATTTGCTGTTTTCTCTTAAACGCAACATGGGAGAAAAAACCATTTCACATCACATTTGTGTGTCTTGGTCTTCAACACATTCTGTGAGATTTTGAGCTGTCTGTGTTTGCTACAAGAGGAGATATCACAAAGTATTTGCTTTTGTCGTTTCCATTGGTTTCAATGCATTTTGGCCTAAAACGAGCATTTGCTGTTTTCTCTTAAACGCAACATGGGAGAAAAACCATTTCACTTTCACATTTGTGGGTCTTGGTCTTCAACACATTCTGTGAAATTGTGAGCTGTCTGTGTTTGCTACAAGAGGAGATATCACAAAGTATGCGCTTTTGTTTTCCATTAGTTTCAATGCATTTTGGCGTAAAACAAGCACTTGCTGTTTTCTCTTAAACGCAACATGGGAGAAAAACCATTTCACTTCACATTTGTGGGTCTTGGTCTTCAACACATTCTGTGAAAGTTTGAGCTGTCTTTGTTTCCTACAAGAGGAGATATCACAAAGTATGTGCTTTTGTTGTTTCCATTGGTTTCAATGCATTTTGGCCTAAAACGAGCATTTGCTGTTTTCTCTTAATGCAACATGGGAGAAAAACCATTTCACATCAAATTTATGGGTCTTAGTCTTCAACACATTCTGTGAAATTTTGAGCTGTCTGTGTTTGCTACAAGAGGAGATATCACAAAGTATGCGCTTTTGTTTTCCATTAGTTTCAATGCATTTTGGCATAAAACAAGCACTTGCTGTTTTCTCTTAAACGCAACATGGGAGAAAAACCATTTCACTTCACATTTGTGGCTCTTGGTCTTCAACACATTCTGTGAAATTTTGAGCTGTCTTTGTTTGCTACAAGAGGAGATATCACAAAAGTATGTGCTTTTGTTGTTTCCATTGGTTTCAATGCATTTTGGCCTAAAACGAGCATTTGCTGTTTTCTCTTAAAAGCAACATGGGAGAAAAATCATTTCACATCACATTTTGTGGGTCTTGGTCTTCAAAACATTCTGTGAAATTTTGAGCTGTCTGTGTTTGCTACAAGAGGAGATATCACAAAGTATGTGCTTTTGTTGTTTCCATTGGTTTCAGTGCATTTTGGCCTAAAATGAGCATTTGCTGTTTTCTCTTAAACGCAACATGGGAGAAAAACCATTTCACATCACTTTGTGGGTCTTGGTCTTCAACACATTCTGTGAAATTTTGAGCTGTCTGTGTTTGCTACAAGAGGAGATATCACAACATATGCGCTTTTGTTTTTTCATTGTTTTCAATGCATTTTGGCCTAAAGTGTGCATTTGCTGTTTTCTCTTAAATGCAACATGGGAGAAACACCATATCACATCACATTTGTGGGTCTTGGTCTTCAACACATTCTGTGAAATTTTGAGCTGTCCAAGTTTGCTACAAGAGCAGATATCACAAAGTATGCGCTTTTGGTCGTTTCCATTGATTTCAATGCATTTTGGCCTAAAACAAGCATTTGCTCGTTTTCTCTTAAAGCAACATGGGAGAAAAACCATTTCACATCACATTTGTGGGTCTTGGTCTTCAAACACATTCTGTGAAATTTTGAGCTGTCTGTGTTTGCTACAAGAGGAGATATCACAAAGTATGCGCTTTTGTTTTCCATTGGTTTCAATGCATTTTGGCCTAAAACGAGCATTTGCTGTTTTCCCCTTAATGCAACATGGGAGAAAAACCATTTCATATCACATTTGTGGGTCTTGGTCTTCAACACATTCTGTGAAATTTTGAGCTGTCTGTGTTTGCTATAAGAGGAGATATCACAAAGTATGTGCTTTTGTCGTTTCCATTGGTTTCAATGCATTTTGGCCTAAAACGAGCATTTGCTGTTTTCTCTTAATGCAACATGGGAGAAAAACCATTTCATATCACATTTGTGGGTCTTGGTCTTCAACACATTCTGTGAAATTTTGAGCTGTCTGTGTTTGCTACAAGAGGAGATATCACAAAGTATGCGCTTTTGTTTTCCATTGGCTTTCAATGCCAATGGAAAACAAAAGCGCATACTTTGTGATATCTCCTCTTGTAGCAAACACAGACAGCTCAAAATTTCACAGAATGTGTTGAAGACCAAGACCCACAAATGTGATATGAAATGGTTTTTCTCCCATGTTGCATTAAGAGAAAACAGCAAATGCTCGTTTTAGGCCAAAATGCATTGAAACCAATGGAAACGACAAAAGCACATACTTTGTGATATCTCCTCTTATAGCAAACACAGACAGCTCAAAATTTCACAGAATGTGTTGAAGACCAAGACCCACAAATGTGATATGAAATGGTTTTTCTCCCATGTTGCATTAAGGGAAAACAGCAAATGCTCGTTTTTAGGCCAAAATGCATTGAAACCAATGGAAAACAAAAGCGCATACTTTGTGATATCTCCTCTTGTAGCAAACACAGACAGCTCAAAATTTCACAGAATGTGTTGAAGACCAAGACCCACAAATGTGATATGAAATGGTTTTTCTCCCATGTTGCATTAAGAGAAAAGAGCAAATGCTCGTTTTAGGCCAAAATGCATTGAAACCAATGGAAACGACAAAAGCAAATACTTTGTGATATCTGCTCATGTAGCAAACAAAGACAGCTCAAAATTTCACAGAATGTGTTGAAGACCAAGACCCACAAATGTGATGTGATATGGTGTTTCTCCCCATGTTGCATTTAAGAGAAAACAGCAAATGCACACTTTAGGCCAAAATGCATTGAAAACAATGAAAAACAAAAGCGCATATGTTGTGATATCTCCTCTTGTAGCAAACACAGACAGCTCAAAATTTCACAGAATGTGTTGAAGACCAAGACCCCACAAAGTGATGTGAAATGGTTTTTCTCCCATGTTGCGTTTAAGAGAAAACAGCAAATGCTCATTTTAGGCCAAAATGCACTGAAACCAATGGAAACAACAAAAGCACATACTTTGTGATATCTCCTCTTGTAGCAAACACAGACAGCTCAAAATTTCACAGAATGTTTTGAAGACCAAGACCCACAAATGTGATGTGAAATGATTTTTCTCCCATGTTGCTTTTAAGAGAAAACAGCAAATGCTCGTTTTAGGCCAAAATGCATTGAAACCAATGGAAACAACAAAAGCACATACTTTGTGATATCTCCTCTTGTAGCAAACAAAGACAGCTCAAAATTTCACAGAATGTGTTGAAGACCAAGAGCCACAAATGTGAAGTGAAATGGTTTTTCTCCCATGTTGCGTTTAAGAGAAAAACAGCAAGTGCTTGTTTTATGCCAAAATGCATTGAAACTAATGGAAAACAAAAGCGCATACTTTGTGATATCTCCTCTTGTAGCAAACACAGACAGCTCAAAATTTCACAGAATGTGTTGAAGACTAAGACCCATAAATTTGATGTGAAATGGTTTTTCTCCCATGTTGCATTAAGAGAAAACAGCAAATGCTCGTTTTAGGCCAAAATGCATTGAAAACCAATGGAAACAACAAAAGCACATACTTTGTGATATCTCCTCTTGTAGGAAACAAAGACAGCTCAAACTTTCACAGAATGTGTTGAAGACCAAGACCCACAAATGTGAAGTGAAATGGTTTTTTCTCCCATGTTGCGTTTAAGAGAAAACAGCAAGTGCTTGTTTTACGCCAAAATGCATTGAAACTAATGGAAAACAAAAGCGCATACTTTGTGATATCTCCTCTTGTAGCAAACACAGACAGCTCACAATTTCACAGAATGTGTTGAAGACCAAGACCCACAAATGTGAAGTGAAATGGTTTTTTCTCCCATGTTGCGTTTAAGAGAAAACAGCAAATGCTCGTTTTAGGCCAAAAATGCATTGAAACCAATGGAAACGACAAAAGCAAATACTTTGTGATATCTCCTCTTGTAGCAAACACAGACAGCTCAAAATCTCACAGAATGTGTTGAAGACCAAGACACACAAATGTGATGTGAAATGGTTTTTTCTCCCATGTTGCGTTTAAGAGAAAACAGCAAATGCTCGTTTTAGGCCAAAATGCATTGAAACTAATGGGAAAACAAAAGCGCATACTTTGTGATATCTCCTCTTGTAGCAAACACAGACAGCTCAAAATTTCACAGAATGTGTTGAAGACCAAGTCCCATAAATGTGATATGAAATGGTTTTTTCTCCCATGTTGCATTAAGAGAAAACAGCAAATGCTCGTTTTAGGCCAAAATGCATTGAAAACCGATGGAAACAACAAAAGCGCATACTTTGTGATATCTCCTCTTGTAGCAAAACACAGACAGCTCATAATTTCACAGAATGTGTTGAAGACCAAGACCCACAAAAGTGATGTGAAATGGTTTTTCTCCCATGTTGCGTTTAAGAGAAAACAGCAAATGCTCATTTTAGGCCAAAATGCATTGAAACCAATGGAAACAACAAAAGCGCATACTTTGTGATATCTCTTCTTGTAGGAAACAAAGACAGCTCAAAATTTCACAGAATGTGTTGAAGACCAAGACCCACAAATGTGATGTGAAATGGTTTTTCTCCCATGTTGCGTTTTAAGAGAAAACAGCAAATGCTCATTTTAGGCCAAAATGCACTGAAACCAATGGAAACAACAAAAGCACATACTTTGTGATATCTCCCTCTTGTAGCAAACACAGACAGCTCAAAATTTCACAGAATGTTTTGAAGACCAAGACCCACAAATGTGATGTGAAATGATTTTTCTCCCATGTTGCTTTTAAGAGAAAACAGCAAATGCTCGTTTTAGGCCAAAATGCATTGAAACCAATGGAAACAACAAAAGCACATACTTTGTGATATCTCCTCTTGTAGCAAACAAAGACAGCTCAAAATTTCACAGAATGTGTTGAAGACCAAGACCCACAAATGTGAAGTGAAATGGTTTTTTCTCCCATGTTGCGTTTAAGAGAAAACAGCAAGTGCTTGTTTTATGCCAAAATGCATTGAAACTAATGGAAAACAAAAGCGCATACTTTGTGATATCTCCTCTTGTAGCAAACACAGACAGCTCAAAATTTCACAGAATGTGTTGAAGACTAAGACCCATAAATTTGATGTTGAAATGGTTTTTCTCCCATGTTGCATTAAGAGAAAACAGCAAATGCTCGTTTTAGGCCAAAATGCATTGAAACCAATGGAAACAACAAAAGCACATACTTTGTGATATCTCCTCTTGTAGGAAACAAAGACAGCTCAAAATTTCACAGAATGTGTTGAAGACCAAGACCCACAAATGTGAAGTGAAATGGTTTTTCTCCCATGTTGCGTTTAAGAGAAAACAGCAAGTGCTTGTTTTACGCCAAAATGCATTGAAACTAATGGAAAACAAAAGCGCATACTTTGTGATATCTCCTCTTGTAGCAAACACAGACAGCTCAAAATTTCACAGAATGTGTTGAAGACCAAGACCCATAAATTTGATGTGAAATGGTTTTTCTCCCATGTTGCATTAAGAGAAAACAGCAAATGCTCGTTTTAGGCCAAAATGCATTGAAACCAATGGAAACAACAAAAGCACATACTTTGTGATATCTCCTCTTGTAGGAAACAAAGACAGCTCAAAATTTCACAGAATGTGTTGAAGACCAAGACCCACAAATGTGAAGTGAAATGGTTTTTCTCCCATGTTGCGTTTAAGAGAAAACAGCAAGTGCTTGTTTTAGGCCAAAATGCATTGAAACTAATGGAAAAACAAAAGCGCATACTTTGTGATATCTCCTCTTGTAGCAAACACAGACAGCTCACAATTTCACAGAATGTGTTGAAGACCAAGACCCACAAATGTGAAGTGAAATGGTTTTTCTCCCATGTTGCGTTTAAGAGAAAACAGCAAATGCTCGTTTTAGGCCAAAATGCATTGAAACCAATGGAAACGACAAAAGCAAATACTTTGTGATATCTCCTCTTGTAGCAAACACAGACAGCTCAAAATCTCACAGAATGTGTTGAAGACCAAGAACACACAAATGTGATGTGAAATGGTTTTTCTCCCATGTTGCGTTTAAGAGAAAAACAGCAAATGCTCGTTTTAGGCCAAAATGCATTGAAACTAATGGAAAACAAAAGCGCATACTTTGTGATATCTCCCTCTTGTAGCAAACGCAGACAGCTCAAAATTTCACAGAATGTGTTGAAGACCAAGTCCCATAAATGTGATATGAAATGGTTTTTCTCCCATGTTGCATTAAGAGGAAAACAGCAAATGCTCGTTTTAGGCCAAAATGCATTGAAACCGATGGAAACAACAAAAGCGCATACTTTTGTGATATCCTCCTCTTGTAGCAAACACAGACAGCTCATAATTTCACAGAATGTGTTGAAGACCAAGACCCACAAAAGTGATGTGAAATGGTTTTTCTCCCATGTTGCGTTTTAAGAGAAAACAGCAAATGCTCGTTTTAGGCCAAAATGCATTGAAACCCAATGGAAACAACAAAAGCGCATACTTTGTGATATCTCCTCTTGTAGGAAACAAAGACAGCTCAAAATTTCACAGAATGTGTTGAAGACCAAGACCCACAAATGTGATGTGAAATGGTTTTTCTCCCATGTTGCGTTTAAGAGAAAACAGCAAATGCTCATTTTAGGCCCAAAATGCATTGAAACCAATGGAAACAACAAAAGCACATACTTTGTGATATCTCCTCTTGTAGCAAACACAGACAGCTCAAAATTTCACAGAATGTGTTGAAGACCAAGACCCACAAATGTGATATGAAATGGTTTTTCTCCCATGTTGCATTAAGGGAAAACAGCAAATGCTCGTTTTAGGCCAAAATGCATTGAAACCAATGGAAAACAAAAGCGCATACTTTTGTGATATCTCCTCTTGTAGCAAACACAGACAGCCTCAAAATTTCACAGAATGTGTTGAAGACCAAGACCCACAAATGTGATATGAAATGGTTTTTCTCCCATGTTGCATTAAGAGAAAACAGCAAATGCTCGTTTTAGGCCAAAATGCATTGAAACCCAATGGAAACGACAAAAAGCAAATACTTTGTGATATCTCCTCTTGTAGCAAACACAGACAGCTCAAAATTTCACAGAATGTGTTGAAGACCAAGACACACAAATGTGATGTGAAGTGGTTTTTCTCTCCCATGTTGCATTTAAGAGAAAATAGCAAATGCACACTTTAGGCCAAAATGCATTGAAAACCAATGGAAACAACAAAAGAGCATACTTTGTGATATCTCCTCATGTAGCAAACAAAGACAGCTCAAAATTTCACAGAATGTGTTGAAGACCAAGACCCACAAATGTGATGTGATATTGTGTTTCTCCCATGTTGCATTTAAGAGAAAACAGCAAATGCACACTTTAGGCCAAAATGCATTGAAACCCAATGAAAAACAAAAGCGCATACGTTGTGATATCTCCTCTTGTAGCAAACACAGACAGCTCAAAATTTCACAGAATGTGTTGAAGACCAAGACCAACAAATGTGATGTGAAATGGTTTTTCTCCCATGTTGCATTTAAGAGAAAACAGCAAATGCTCGTTTTAGGCCAAATGCATTGAAACCAATGGAAACAACAACAGCACATACTTTGTGATATCTCCTCTTGTAGCAAACACAGACAGCTCAAAATTTCACAGAATGTGTTGAAGACCAAGACCCACAAAAGTGATGTGAAATGGTTTTTCTCCCATGTTGCCTTTAGGAGAAAACAGCAAATGCTCGTTATTGGCCAAAATGCATTAAAACCAATGGAAACAACAAAAGTGCATACTTTGTGATATCTCCTCTTGTAGGAAACAAAGACAGCTCAAAATTTCACAGAATGTGTTGAAGACCAAGACCCACAAATGAGATGTGAAATGGTTTTTTCTCCCATGTTGCGTTTAAGAGAAAACAGCAAATGCTCGTTTTAGGCCAAAATGCATTGAAACCAATGGAAACAACAAAAGCACATACTTTGTGATATCTCCTCTTATAGCAAACACAGACAGCTCAAAATTTCACAGAATGTGTTGAAGACCAAGACCCACAAATGTGATATGAAATGGTTTTTCTCCCATGTTGCATTAAGGGAAAACAGCAAAATGCTCGTTTTAGGCCAAAATGCATTGAAACCAATGGAAAACAAAAGCGCATACTTTGTGATATCTCCTCTTGTAGCAAACACAGACAGCTCAAAATTTCACAGAATGTGTTGAAGACCAAGACCCACAAATGTGATATGAAATGGTTTTTTCTCCCATGTTGCATTAAGAGAAAACAGCAAATGCTCGTTTTAGGCCAAAATGCATTGAAACCAATGGAAACGACAAAAGCACATACTTTGTGATATCTCCTCTTATAGCAAACACAGACAGCTCAAAATTTCACAGAATGTGTTGAAGACCAAGACCCACAAATGTGATATGAAATGGTTTTTTCTCCCATGTTGCATTAAGGGAAAACAGCAAATGCTCGATTTAGGCCAAAATGCATTGAAACCAATGGAAAACAAAAAGCGCATACTTTGTGATATCTCCTCTTGTAGCAAACACAGACAGCTCAAAATTTCACAGAATGTGTTGAAGACCAAGACCCACAAATGTGATATGAAATGGTTTTTTCTCCCATGTTGCATTAAGAGAAAAGAGCAAATGCTCGTTTTAGGCCAAAATGCATTGAAACCCAATGGAAACGACAAAAAACAAATACTTTGTGATATCTCCTCTTGTAGCAAACACAGACAGCTCAAAATTTCACAGAATGTGTCGAAGACCAAGACACACAAATGTGATGTGAAATGGTGTTTCTCCCATGTTGCGTTTCAGAGAAAATAGCAAATGCACACTTTAGGCCAAAATGCATTGAAACCAATGGAAACAACAAAAGCGCATACTTTGTGATATCTGCTCATGTAGCAAACAAAGACAGCTCAAAATTTCACAGAATGTGTTGAAGACCAAGACCCACAAATGTGATGTGATATGGTGTTTCTCCCATGTTGCATTTAAGAGAAAACAGCAAATGCACACTTTAGGCCCAAAATGCATTGAAACCAATGAAAAACAAAAGCGCATACGTTGTGATATCTCCTCTTGTAGCAAACACAGACAGCTCAAAATTTCACAGAATGTGTTGAAGACCAAGACCAACAAATGTGATGTGAAACGGTTTTTTCTCCCATGTTGCGTTTAAGAGAAAACAGCAAATGCTCATTTTAGGCCAAAATGCACTGAAACCAATGGAAACAACAAAAGCACATACTTTGTGATATCTCCTCTTGTAGCAAACACAGACAGCTCAAAATTTCACAGAATGTTTTGAAGACCAAGACCCACAAATGTGATGTGAAATGATTTTTCTCCCATGTTGCTTTTAAGAGAAAACAGCAAATGCTCGTTTTAGGGCCAAAATGCATTGAAACCAATGGAAACAACAAAAGCACATACTTTGTGATATCTCCTCTTGTAGGAAACAAAGACAGCTCAAAATTTCACAGAATGTGTTGAAGACCAAGACCCCACAAATGTGAAGTGAAATGGTTTTTCTCCCATGTTGCGTTTAAGAGAAAACAGCAAGTGCTTGTTTTACGCCAAAATGCATTAAAACTAATGGAAAACAAAAGCGCATACTTTGTGATATCTCCTCTTGTAGCAAACACAGACAGCTCAAAATTTCACAGAATGTGTTGAAGACCAAGACCCATAAATTTGATGTGAAATGGTTTTTCTCTCATGTTGCATTAAGAGAAAACAGCAAATGCTCGTTTTAGGCCAAAATGCATTGAAACCAATGGAAACAACAAAAGCACATACTTTGTGATATCTCCTCTTGTAGGAAACAAAGACAGCTCAAAATTTTCACAGAATGTGTTGAAGACCAAGACCCACAAATGTGAAGTGAAATGGTTTTTCTCCCATGTTGCGTTTAAGAGAAAACAGCAAGTGCTTGTTTTAGGCCAAAATGCATTGAAACTAATGGAAAAACAAAAGCGCATTACTTTGTGATATCTCCTCTTGTAGCAAACACAGACAGCTCACAATTTCACAGAATGTGTTGAAGACCAAGACCCCACAAATGTGAAGTGAAATGGTTTTTTCTCCCATGTTGCGTTTAAGAGAAAACAGCAAATGCTCGTTTTAGGCCAAAATGCATTGAAACCAATGGAAACGACAAAAGCAAATACTTTGTGATATCTCCTCTTGTAGCAAACACAGAAAGCTCAAAATTTCACAGAATGTGTTGAAGACCAAGACACACAAATGTGATGTGAAATGGTTTTTCTCCCATGTTGCGTTTAAGAGAAAACAGCAAATGCTCGTTTTAGGCCAAAATGCATTCAAACCAATGGAAACAACAAAAGCACATACTTTGTGATATCTCCTCTTGTAGCAAACACAGACAGCTCAAAATTTCACAGAATGTGTTGAAGACCAAGACCCACAAATGTGATGTGAAATGGTTTTTCTCCCATGTTGCGTTTAAGAGAAAACAGCAAGTGCTTGTTTTACGCCAAAATGCATTGAAACTAATGGAAAACAAAAGCGCATACTTTGTGATATCTCCTCTTGTAGCAAACACAGACAGCTCAAAATTTCACAGAATTTGTTGAAGACCAAGTCCCATAAATGTGATATGAAATGGTTTTTTTCTCCCATGTTGCATTAAGAGAAAACAGCAAATGCTCGTTTTAGGCCAAAATGCATTGAAACCAATGGAAACAACAAAAGCGCATACTTTGTGATATCTCCTCTTGTAGCAAACACAGACAGCTCATAATTTCACAGAATGTGTTGAAGACCAAGACCCACAAAAGTGATGTGAAATGGTTTTTCTCCCATGTTGCGTTTAAGAGAAAACAGCAAATGCTCGTTTTAGGCCAAAATGCATTGAAACCAATGAAAACAACAAAAACGCATACTTTGTGATATCTCCTCTTGTAGGAAACAAAGACAGCTCAAAATTTCACAGAATGTGTTGAAGACCAAGACCCACAAATGTGATGTGAAATGGTTTTTCTCCCATGTTGCATTTAAGAGAAAACAGCAAATGCTCATTTTAGGCAAAAATGCATTGAAACCAATGGAAACAACAAAAGCACATACTTTGTGATATCTCCTCTTGTAGCAAACACAGACAGCTCAAAATTTCACAGAATGTGTTGAAGACCAAGACCCACAAATGTGATATGAAATGGTTTTTCTCCCATGTTGCATTAAGGGAAAACAGCAAATGCTCGTTTTAGGCCAAAATGCATTGAAACCAATAGAAAACAAAAGCGCATACTTTGTGATATCTCCTCTTGTAGCAAACACAGACAGCTCAAAATTTCACAGAATGTGTTGAAGACCAAGACACACAAATGTGATGTGAAATGGTTTTTCTCCCATGTTGCGTTTAAGAGAAAATAGCAAATGCACACTTTAGGCCAAAATGCATTGAAACCAATGGAAACAACAAAAGCGCATACTTTGTGATATCTCCTCATGTAGCAAACAAAGACAGCTCAAAATTTCACAGAATGTGTTGAAGACCAAGACCCACAAATGTGATGTGATATGGTGTTTCTCCCATGTTGCATTTAAGAGAAAACAGCAAATGCACACTTTAGGCCAAAATGCATTGAAACCAATGAAAAACAAAAGCGCATACGTTGTGATATCTCCTCTTGTAGCAAACACAGACAGCTCAAAATTTCACAGAATGTGTTGAAGACCAAGACCAACAAATGTGATGTGAAACGGTTTTTCTCCCATGTTGCATTTAAGAGAAAACAGCAAATGCTCGTTTTAGGCCAAAATGCATTGAAACCAATGGAAACAACAACAGCACATACTTTGTGATATCTCCTCTTGTAGCAAACACAGACAGCTCAAAATTTCACAGAATGTGTTGAAGACCAAGACCCACAAAGTGATGTGAAATGGTTTTTCTCCCATGTTGCTTTTAAGAGAAAACAGCAAATGCTCGTTTTAGGCCAAAATGCACTGAAACCAATGGAAACAACAAAAGCACATACTTTGTGATATCTCCTCTTGTAGGAAACAAAGACAGCTGAAAATTTCACAGAATGTGTTGAAGACCAAGACCCACAAATGTGAAGTGAAATGGTTTTTCTCCCTTGTTGCGTTTAAGAGAAAACAGCAAGTGCTTGTTTTACGCCAAAATGCATTGAAACTAATGGAAAACAAAAGCGCATACTTTGTGATATCTCCTCTTGTAGCAAACACAGACAGCTCAAAATTTCACAGAATGTGTTGAAGACCAAGACCCATAAATTTGATGTGAAATGGTTTTTCTCCCATGTTGCATTAAGAGAAAACAGCAAATGCTCGTTTTAGGCCAAAATGCATTGAAACCAATGGAAACGACAAAAGCAAATACTTTGTGATATCTCCTCTTGTAGCAAACACAGACAGCTCAAAATTTCACAGAATGTGTTGAAGACCAAGACACACAAATATGATGTGAAATGGTTTTTCTCCCATGTTGCGTTTAAGAGAAAACAGCAAATGCTCGTTTTAGGCCAAAATGCATTGAAACCAATGGAAACAACAAAAGCACATACTTTGTGATATCTCCTCTTATAGCAAACACAGACAGCTCAAAATTTCACAGAAAGTGTTGAAGACCAAGACCCACAAATGTGATATGAAATGGTTTTTCTCCCATGTTGCATTAAGGGAAAACAGCAAATGCTCGTTTTAGGCCAAAATGCATTGAAACCAATGGAAAACAAAAGTGCATACTTTGTGATATCTTCTCTTGTAGCAAACACAGACAGCTCAAAATTTCACAGAATGTGTTGAAGACCAAGACCCACAAATGTGATATGAAATGGTTTTTCTCCCATGTTGCATTAAGAGAAAACAGCAAATGCTCGTTTTAGGCCAAAATGCATTGAAACCAATGTAAACGACAAAAGCAAATACTTTGTGATATCTCCTCTTGTAGCAAACACAGACAGCTCAAAATTTCACAGAATGTGTTGAAGACCAAGACACACAAATGTGATGTGAAATGGTTTTTCTCCCATGTTGCGTTTAAGAGAAAATAGCAAATGCACACTTTTGGCCAAAATGCATTGAAACCAATGGAAACAACAAAAGCGCATACTTTGTGATATCTCCTCATGTAGCAAACAAAGACAGCTCAAAATTTCACAGAATGTGTTGAAGACCAAGACCCACAAAAGTGATGTGAAATGGTTTTTCTCCCATGTTGCCTTTAGGAGAAAACAGCAAATGCTCGTTATTGGCCAAAATGCATTGAAACCAATGGAAACAACAAAAGTGCATACTTTGTGATATCTCCTCTTGTAGGAAACAAAGACAGCTCAAAATTTCACAGAATGTGTTGAAGACCAAGACCCACAAATGAGATGTGAAATGGTTTTTCTCCCATGTTGCGTTTAAGAGAAAACAGCAAATGCTCGTTTTAGGCCAAAATGCATTGAAACCAATGGAAACAACAAAAGCGCATACTTTGTGATATCTCCTCTTGTAGTAAAAACAGACAGCTCAAAATTTCACAGAATGTGTTGAAGACCAAGACCCACAAAGTGATGTGAAATGGTTTTTCTCCCATGTTGCGTTTAAGAGAAAACAGCAAATGCTCATTTTAGGCCAAAATGCACTGAAACCAATGGAAACAACAAAAGCACATACTTTGTGATATCTCCTCTTGTAGCAAACACAGACAGCTCAAAATTTCACAGAATGTTTTGAAGACCAAGACCCACAAATGTGATGTGAAATGATTTTTCTCCCATGTTGCTTTTAAGAGAAAACAGCAAATGCTCGTTTTAGGCCAAAATGCATTGAAACCAATGGAAACAACAAAAGCACATACTTTGTGATATCTCCTCTTGTAGCAAACACAGACAGCTCAAAATTTCACAGAATGTGTTGAAGACCAAGACCCACAAAGTGATGTGAAATGGTTTTTCTCCCATGTTGCTTTTAAGAGAAAACAGCAAATGCTCGTTTTAGGCCAAAATGCACTGAAACCAATGGAAACAACAAAAGCACATACTTTGTGATATCTCCTCTTGTAGGAAACAAAGACAGCTGAAAATTTCACAGAATGTGTTGAAGACCAAGACCCACAAATGTGAAGTGAAATGGTTTTTCTCCCATGTTGCGTTTAAGAGAAAACAGCAAGTGCTTGTTTTACGCCAAAATGCATTGAAACTAATGGAAAACAAAAGCGCATACTTTGTGATATCTCCTCTTGTAGCAAACACAGACAGCTCAAAATTTCACAGAATGTGTTGAAGACCAAGACCCATAAATTTGATGTGAAATGGTTTTTCTCCCATGTTGCATTAAGAGAAAACAGCAAATGCTCGGTTTAGGCCAAAATGCATTGAAACCAATGGAAACAACAACAGCACATACTTTGTGATATCTCCTCTTGTAGCAAACACAGACAGCTCAAAATTTCACAGAATGTGTTGAAGACCAAGACCCACAAAGTGATGTGAAATGGTTTTTCTCCCATGTTGCTTTTAAGAGAAAACAGCAAATGCTCGTTTTAGGCCAAAATGCACTGAAACCAATGGAAACAACAAAAGCACATACTTTGTGATATCTCCTCTTGTAGGAAACAAAGACAGCTGAAAATTTCACAGAATGTGTTGAAGACCAAGACCCACAAATGTGAAGTGAAATGGTTTTTCTCCCTTGTTGCGTTTAAGAGAAAACAGCAAGTGCTTGTTTTACGCCAAAATGCATTGAAACTAATGGAAAACAAAAGCGCATACTTTGTGATATCTCCTCTTGTAGCAAACACAGACAGCTCAAAATTTCACAGAATGTGTTGAAGACCAAGACCCATAAATTTGATGTGAAATGGTTTTTCTCCCATGTTGCATTAAGAGAAAACAGCAAATGCTCGTTTTAGGCCAAAATGCATTGAAACCAATGGAAACGACAAAAGCAAATACTTTGTGATATCTCCTCTTGTAGCAAACACAGACAGCTCAAAATTTCACAGAATGTGTTGAAGACCAAGACACACAAATATGATGTGAAATGGTTTTTCTCCCATGTTGCGTTTAAGAGAAAACAGCAAATGCTCGTTTTAGGCCAAAATGCATTGAAACCAATGGAAACAACAAAAGCACATACTTTGTGATATCTCCTCTTATAGCAAACACAGACAGCTCAAAATTTCACAGAAAGTGTTGAAGACCAAGACCCACAAATGTGATATGAAATGGTTTTTCTCCCATGTTGCATTAAGGGAAAACAGCAAATGCTCATTTTAGGCCAAAATGCATTGAAACCAATGGAAAACAAAAGTGCATACTTTGTGATATCTTCTCTTGTAGCAAACACAGACAGCTCAAAATTTCACAGAATGTGTTGAAGACCAAGACCCACAAATGTGATATGAAATGGTTTTTCTCCCATGTTGCATTAAGAGAAAACAGCAAATGCTCGTTTTAGGCCAAAATGCATTGAAACCAATGGAAACAACAAAAGCAAATACTTTGTGATATCTCCTCTTGTAGCAAACACAGACAGCTCAAAATTTCACAGAATGTGTTGAAGACCAAGACACACAAATGTGATGTGAAATGGTTTTTCTCCCATGTTGCATTTAAGAGAAAATAGCAAATGCACACTTTTGGCCAAAATGCATTGAAACCAATGGAAACAACAAAAGCGCATACTTTGTGATATCTCCTCATGTAGCAAACAAAGACAGCTCAAAATTTCACAGAATGTGTTGAAGACCAAGACCCACAAATGTGATGTGATATGGTGTTTCTCCCATGTTGCATTTAAGAGAAAACAGCAAATGCACACTTTAGGCCAAAATGCATTGAAACCAATGAAAAACAAAAGCGCATACGTTTTGATATCTCCTCTTGTAGCAAACACAGACAGCTCAAAATTTCACAGAATGTGTTGAAGACCAAGACCAACAAATGTGATGTGAAACGGTTTTTCTCCCATGTTGCATTTAAGAGAAAACAGCAAATGCTCGTTTTAGGCCAAAATGCATTGAAACCAATGGAAACAACAAAAGCAAATACTTTGTGATATCTCCTCTTGTAGCAAACACAGACAGCTCAAAATTTCACAGAATGTGTTGAAGACCAAGACCCACAAATGAGATGTGAAATGGTTTTTCTCCCATGTTGCGTTTAAGAGAAAACAGCAAATGCTCGTTTTAGGCCAAAATGCATTGAAACCAATGGAAACAACAAAAGCGCATACTTTGTGATATCTCCTCTTGTAGTAAAAACAGACAGCTCAAAATTTCACAGAATGTGTTGAAGACCAAGACCCACAAAGTGATGTGAAATGGTTTTTCTCCCATGTTGCGTTTAAGAGAAAACAGCAAATGCTCATTTTAGGCCAAAATGCACTGAAACCAATGGAAACAACAAAAGCACATACTTTGTGATATCTCCTCTTGTAGCAAACACAGACAGCTCAAAATTTCACAGAATGTTTTGAAGACCAAGACCCACAAATGTGATGTGAAATGATTTTTCTCCCATGTTGCTTTTAAGAGAAAACAGCAAATGCTCGTTTTAGGCCAAAATGCATTGAAACCAATGGAAACAACAAAAGCACATACTTTGTGATATCTCCTCTTGTAGGAAACAAAGACAGCTGAAAATTTCACAGAATGTGTTGAAGACCAAGACCCACAAATGTGAAGTGAAATGGTTTTTCTCCCATGTTGCGTTTAAGAGAAAACAGCAATGCTTGTTTTACGCCAAAATGCATTGAAACTAATGGAAAACAAAAGCGCATACTTTGTGATATCTCCTCTTGTAGCAAACACAGACAGCTCAAAATTTCACAGAATGTGTTGAAGACCAAGACCCATAAATTTGATGTGAAATGGTTTTTCTCCCATGTTGCATTAAGAGAAAACAGCAAATGCTCGTTTTAGGCCAAAATGCATTGAAACCAATGGAAACGACAAAAGCAAATACTTTGTGATATCTCCTCTTGTAGCAAACACAGACAGCTCAAAATTTCACAGAATGTGTTGAATACCAAGACACACAAATATGATGTGAAATGGTTTTTCTCCCATGTTGCGTTTAAGAGAAAACAGCAAATGCTCGTTTTAGGCCAAAATGCATTGAAACCAATGGAAACAACAAAAGCACATACTTTGTGATATCTCCTCTTGTAGCAAACACAGACAGCTCAAAATTTCACAGAATGTGTTGAAGACCAAGACCAACAAATGTGATGTGAAATGGTTTTTCTCCCATGTTGCATTTAAGAGAAAACAGCAAATGCTCATTTTAGGCCAAAATGCACTGAAACCAATGGAAACAACAAAAGCACATACTTTGTGATATCTCCTCTTGTAGCAAACACAGACAGCTCAAAATTTCACAGAATGTTTTGAAGACCAAGACCCACAAATGTGATGTGAAATGATTTTTCTCCCATGTTGCTTTTAATAGAAAACAGCAAATGCTCATTTTAGGCCAAAATGCATTGAAACCAATGGAAACAACAAAAGCACATACTTTGTGATATCGCCTCTTGTAGGAAACAAAGACAGCTCAAAATTTCACAGAATGTGTTGAAGACCAAGACCCACAAATGTGAAGTGAAATGGTTTTTCTCCCATGTTGCGTTTAAGAGAAAACAGCAAGTGCTTGTTTTACGCCAAAATGCATTGAAACTAATGGAAAACAAAAGCGCATACTTTGTGATATCTCCTCTTGTAGCAAACACAGACAGCTCAAAATTTCACAGAATGTGTTGAAGACCAAGACCCATAAATTTGATGTGAAATGGTTTTTCTCCCATGTTGCATTAAGAGAAAACAGCAATTGCTCGTTTTAGGCCAAAATGCATTGAAACCAATGGAAACGACAAAAGCAAATACTTTGTTATATCTCCTCTTGTAGCAAACACAGACAGCTCAAAATTTCACAGAATGTGTTGAAGACCAAGACACACAAATGTGATGTGAATTGGTTTTTCTCCCATGCTGCGTTTAAGAGAAAATAGCAAATGCACACTTTAGGCCAAAATGCATTGAAACCAATGGAAACAACAAAAGCGCATACTTTGTGATATCTCCTCATGTAGCAAACAAAGACAGCTCAAAATTTCACAGAATGTGTTGAAGACCAAGACCAACAAATGTGATGTGATATGGTGTTTCTCCCATGTTGCATTTAAGAGAAAACAGCAAATGCACACTTTAGGCCAAAATGCATTGAAACCAATGAAAAACAAAAGCACATACGTTGTGATATCTCCTCTTGTAGCAAACACAGACAGCTCAAAATTTCACAGAATGTGTTGAAGACCAAGACCAACAAATGTGATGTGAAACGGTTTTTCTCCCATGTTGCATTTAAGAGAAAACAGCAAATGCTCATTTTAGGCCAAAATGCATTGAAACCAATGGAAACAACAACAGCACATACTTTGTGATATCTCCTCTTATAGCAAACACAGACAGCTCAAAATTTCACAGAATGTGTTGAAGACCAAGACCCACAAAAGTGATGTGAAATGGTTTTTCTCCCATGTTGCCTTTAGGAGAAAACAGCAAATGCTCGTTATTGGCCAAAATGCATTGAAACCAATGGAAACAACAAAAGTGCATACTTTGTGATATCTCCTCTTGTAGGAAACAAAGACAGCTCAAAATTTCACAGAATGTGTTGAAGACCAAGACCCACAAATGAGATGTGAAATGGTTTTTCTCCCATGTTGCGTTTAAGAGAAAACAGCAAATGCTCATTTTAGGCCAAAATGCACTGAAACCAATGGAAACAACAAAAGCACATACTTTGTGATATCTCCTCTTGTAGCAAACACAGACAGCTCAAAATTTCACAGGATGTTTTGAAGACCAAGACCCACAAATGTGATGTGAAATGATTTTTCTCCCATGTTGCTTTTAAGAGAAAACAGCAAATGCTCGTTTTAGGCCAAAATGCATTGAAACCAATGGAAACAACAAAAGCACATACTTTGTGATATCTCCTCTTGTAGTAAAAACAGACAGCTCAAAATTTCACAGAATGTGTTGAAGACCAAGACACACAAAGTGATGTGAAATGGTTTTTCTCCCATGTTGCTTTTAAGAGAAAACAGCAAATGCTCGTTTTAGGCCAAAATGCACTGAAACCAATGGAAACAACAAAAGCACATACTTTGTGATATCTCCTCTTGTAGGAAACAAAGACAGCTGAAAATTTCACAGAATGTGTTGAAGACCAAGACCCACAAATGTGAAGTGAAATGGTTTTTCTCCCATGTTGCGTTTAAGAGAAAACAGCAAGTGCTTGTTTTACGCCAAAATGCATTGAAACTAATGGAAAACAAAAGCGCATACTTTGTGATATCTCCTCTTGTAGCAAACACAGACAGCTCAAAATTTCACAGAATGTGTTGAAGACCAAGACCCACAAAGTGATGTGAAATGGTTTTTCTCCCATGTTGCATTAAGAGAAAACAGCAAATGCTCGTTTTAGGCCAAAATGCATTGAAACCAATGGAAACGACAAAAGCAAATACTTTGTGATATCTCCTCTTATAGCAAACACAGACAGCTCAAAATTTCACAGAAAGTGTTGAAGACCAAGACCCACAAATGTGATATGAAATGGTTTTTCTCCCATGTTGCATTAAGGGAAAACAGCAAATGCTCGTTTTAGGCCAAAATGCATTGAAACCAATGGAAAACAAAAGTGCATACTTTGTGATATCTTCTCTTGTAGCAAACACAGACAGCTCAAAATTTCACAGAATGTGTTGAAGACCAAGACCCACAAATGTGATATGAAATGGTTTTTCTCCCATGTTGCTTTAAGAGAAAACAGCAAATGCTCGTTTTAGGCCAAAATGCATTGAAACCAATGGAAACGACAAAAGCAAATACTTTGTGATATCTCCTCTTGTAGCAAACACAGACAGCTCAAAATTTCACAGAATGTGTTGAAGACCAAGACACACAAATGTGATGTGAAATGGTTTTTCTCCCATGTTGCGTTTAAGAGAAAATAGCAAATGCACACTTTAGGCCAAAATGCATTGAAACCAATGGAAACAACAAAAGCGCATACTTTGTGATATCTCCTCTTGTAGCAAACACAGACAGCTCAAAATTTCACAGAATGTGTTGAAGACCAAGACCAACAAATGTGATGTGAAACGGTTTTTCTCCCATGTTGCATTTAAGAGAAAACAGCAAATGCTCGTTTTAGGCCAAAATGCATTGAAACCAATGGAAACAACAACAGCACATACTTTGTGATATCTCCTCTTGTAGCAAACACAGACAGCTTAAAATTTCACAGAATGTGTTGAAGACCAAGACCCACAAAAGTGATGTGAAATGGTTTTTCTCCCATGTTGCCTTTAGGAGAAAACAGCAAATGCTCGTTATTGGCCAAAATGCATTGAAACCAATGGAAACAACAAAAGTGCATACTTTGTGATATCTCCTCTTGTAGGAAACAAAGACAGCTCAAAATTTCACAGAATGTGTTGAAGACCAAGACCCACAAATGAGATGTGAAATGGTTTTTCTCCCATGTTGCGTTTAAGAGAAAACAGCAAATGCTCGTTTTAGGCCAAAATGCATTGAAACCAATGGAAACAACAACAGCACATACTTTGTGATATCTCCTCTTGTAGCAAACACAGACAGCTTAAAATTTCACAGAATGTGTTGAAGACCAAGACCCACAAAAGTGATGTGAAATGGTTTTTCTCCCATGTTGCCTTTAGGAGAAAACAGCAAATGCTCGTTATTGGCCAAAATGCATTGAAACCAATGGAAACAACAAAAGTGCATACTTTGTGATATCTCCTCTTGTAGGAAACAAAGACAGCTCAAAATTTCACAGAATGTGTTGAAGACCAAGACCCACAAATGAGATGTGAAATGGTTTTTCTCCCATGTTGCGTTTAAGAGAAAACAGCAAATGCTCGTTTTAGGCCAAAATGCATTGAAACCAATGAAAAACAAAAGCACATACGTTGTGATATCTCCTCTTGTAGCAAACACAGACAGCTCAAAATTTCACAGAATGTGTTGAAGACCAAGACCAACAAATGTGATGTGAAACGGTTTTTCTCCCATGTTGCATTTAAGAGAAAACAGCAAATGCTCATTTTAGGCCAAAATGCATTGAAACCAATGGAAACAACAACAGCACATACTTTGTGATATCTCCTCTTATAGCAAACACAGACAGCTCAAAATTTCACAGAATGTGTTGAAGACCAAGACCCACAAAAGTGATGTGAAATGGTTTTTCTCCCATGTTGCCTTTAGGAGAAAACAGCAAATGCTCGTTATTGGCCAAAAATGCATTGAAACCAATGGAAACAACAAAAGTGCATACTTTGTGATATCTCCTCTTGTAGGAAACAAAGACAGCTCAAAATTTCACAGAATGTGTTGAAGACCAAGACCCACAAATGAGATGTGAAATGGTTTTTCTCCCATGTTGCGTTTAAGAGAAAACAGCAAATGCTCATTTTA
This sequence comes from Taudactylus pleione, assembly GCA_031769625.1. Lineage (NCBI taxonomy): Eukaryota > Metazoa > Chordata > Amphibia > Anura > Myobatrachidae > Taudactylus > Taudactylus pleione. The sequence goes on along the minus strand of JAUIMM010003164.1, from coordinate 263,133 downwards.
GGCCAAAATGCACTGAAACCAATGGAAACAACAAAAGCACATACTTTGTGATATCTCCTCTTGTAGCAAACACAGACAGCTCAAAATTTCACAGGATGTTTTGAAGACCAAGACCCACAAATGTGATGTGAAATGATTTTTCTCCCATGTTGCTTTTAAGAGAAAACAGCAAATGCTCGTTTTAGGCCAAAATGCATTGAAACCAATGGAAACAACAAAAGCACATACTTTGTGATATCTCCTCTTGTAGTAAAAACAGACAGCTCAAAATTTCACAGAATGTGTTGAAGACCAAGACACACAAAGTGATGTGAAATGGTTTTTCTCCCATGTTGCTTTTAAGAGAAAACAGCAAATGCTCGTTTTAGGCCAAAATGCACTGAAACCAATGGAAACAACAAAAGCACATACTTTGTGATATCTCCTCTTGTAGGAAACAAAGACAGCTGAAAATTTCACAGAATGTGTTGAAGACCAAGACCCACAAATGTGAAGTGAAATGGTTTTTCTCCCATGTTGCGTTTAAGAGAAAACAGCAAGTGCTTGTTTTACGCCAAAATGCATTGAAACTAATGGAAAACAAAAGCGCATACTTTGTGATATCTCCTCTTGTAGCAAACACAGACAGCTCAAAATTTCACAGAATGTGTTGAAGACCAAGACCCACAAAGTGATGTGAAATGGTTTTTCTCCCATGTTGCATTAAGAGAAAACAGCAAATGCTCGTTTTAGGCCAAAATGCATTGAAACCAATGGAAACGACAAAAGCAAATACTTTGTGATATCTCCTCTTATAGCAAACACAGACAGCTCAAAATTTCACAGAAAGTGTTGAAGACCAAGACCCACAAATGTGATATGAAATGGTTTTTCTCCCATGTTGCATTAAGGGAAAACAGCAAATGCTCGTTTTAGGCCAAAATGCATTGAAACCAATGGAAAACAAAAGTGCATACTTTGTGATATCTTCTCTTGTAGCAAACACAGACAGCTCAAAATTTCACAGAATGTGTTGAAGACCAAGACCCACAAATGTGATATGAAATGGTTTTTCTCCCATGTTGCTTTAAGAGAAAACAGCAAATGCTCATTTTAGGCCAAAATGCATTGAAACCAATGGAAACGACAAAAGCAAATACTTTGTGATATCTCCTCTTGTAGCAAACACAGACAGCTCAAAATTTCACAGAATGTGTTGAAGACCAAGACACACAAATGTGATGTGAAATGGTTTTTCTCCCATGTTGCGTTTAAGAGAAAATAGCAAATGCACACTTTAGGCCAAAATGCATTGAAACCAATGGAAACAACAAAAGCGCATACTTTGTGATATCTCCTCTTGTAGCAAACACAGACAGCTCAAAATTTCACAGAATGTGTTGAAGACCAAGACCAACAAATGTGATGTGAAACGGTTTTTCTCCCATGTTGCATTTAAGAGAAAACAGCAAATGCTCGTTTTAGGCCAAAATGCATTGAAACCAATGGAAACAACAACAGCACATACTTTGTGATATCTCCTCTTGTAGCAAACACAGACAGCTTAAAATTTCACAGAATGTGTTGAAGACCAAGACCCACAAAAGTGATGTGAAATGGTTTTTCTCCCATGTTGCCTTTAGGAGAAAACAGCAAATGCTCGTTATTGGCCAAAATGCATTGAAAACCAATGGAAACAACAAAAGTGCATACTTTGTGATATCTCCTCTTGTAGGAAACAAAGACAGCTCAAAATTTCACAGAATGTGTTGAAGACCAAGACCCACAAATGAGATGTGAAATGGTTTTTCTCCCATGTTGCGTTTAAGAGAAAACAGCAAATGCTCGTTTTAGGCCAAAATGCATTGAAACCAATGGAAACAACAAAAGCGCATACTTTGTGATATCTCCTCTTGTAGTAAAAACAGACAGCTCAAAATTTCACAGAATGTGTTGAAGACCAAGACCCACAAAGTGATGTGAAATGGTTTTTCTCCCATGTTGCGTTTAAGAGAAAACAGCAAATGCTCATTTTAGGCCAAAATGCACTGAAACCAATGGAAACAACAAAAGCACATACTTTGTGATATCTCCTCTTGTAGCAAACACAGACAGCTCAAAATTTCACAGAATGTGTTGAAGACCAAGACCCACAAAGTGATGTGAAATGGTTTTTCTCCCATGTTGCTTATAAGAGAAAACAGCAAATGCTCGTTTTAGGCCAAAATGCACTGAAACCAATGGAAACATCAAAAGCACATACTTTGTGATATCTCCTCTTGTAGGAAACAAAGACAGCTGAAAATTTCACAGAATGTGTTGAAGACCAAGACCCACAAATGTGAAGTGAAATGGTTTTTCTCCCATGTTGCGTTTAAGAGAAAACAGCAAGTGCTTGTTTTACGCCAAAATGCATTGAAACTAATGGAAAACAAAAGCGCATACTTTGTGATATCTCCTCTTGTAGCAAGCACAGACAGCTCAAAATTTCACAGAATGTGTTGAAGACCAAGACCCATAAATTTGATGTGAAATGGTTTTTCTCCCATGTTGCATTAAGAGAAAACAGCAAATGCTCGTTTTAGGCCAAAATGCATTGAAACCAATGGAAACGACAAAAGCAAATACTTTGTGATATCTCCTCTTGTAGCAAACACAGACAGCTCAAAATTTCACAGAATGTGTTGAAGACCAAGACACACAAATATGATGTGAAATGGTTTTTCTCCCATGTTGCGTTTAAGAGAAAACAGCAAATGCTCGTTTTAGGCCAAAATGCATTGAAACCAATGGAAACAACAAAAGCACATACTTTGTGATATCTCCTCTTGTAGCAAACACAGACAGCTCAAAATTTCACAGAATGTGTTGAAGACCAAGACCCACAAATGTGAAGTGAAATGGTTTTTCTCCCATGTTGCGTTTAAGAGAAAACAGCAAGTGCTTGTTTTACGCCAAAATGCATTGAAACTAATGGAAAACAAAAGCGCATACTTTGTGATATCTCCTCTTGTAGCAAACACAGACAGCTCAAAATTTCACAGAATGTGTTGAAGACCAAGACCCATAAATTTGATGTGAAATGGTTTTTCTCCGATGTTGCATTAAGAGAAAACAGCAATTGCTCGTTTTAGGCCAAAATGCATTGAAACCAATGGAAACGACAAAAGCAAATACTTTGTTATATCTCCTCTTGTAGCAAACACAGACAGCTCAAAATTTCACAGAATGTGTTGAAGACCAAGACACACAAATGTGATGTGAATTGGTTTTTCTCCCATGTTGAGTTTAAGAGAAAATAGCAAATGCACACTTTAGGCCAAAATGCATTGAAACCAATGGAAACAACAAAAGCGCATACTTTGTGATATCTCCTCATGTAGCAAACAAAGACAGCTCAAAATTTCACAGAATGTGTTGAAGACCAAGACCAACAAATGTGATGTGATATGGTGTTTCTCCCATGTTGCATTTAAGAGAAAACAGCAAATGCACACTTTAGGCCAAAATGCATTGAAACCAATGAAAAACAAAAGCACATACGTTGTGATATCTCCTCTTGTAGCAAACACAGACAGCTCAAAATTTCACAGAATGTGTTGAAGACCAAGACCAACAAATGTGATGTGAAACGGTTTTTCTCCCATGTTGCATTTAAGAGAAAACAGCAAATGCTCGTTTTAGGCCAAAATGCATTGAAACCAATGGAAACAACAACAGCACATACTTTGTGATATCTCCTCTTATAGCAAACACAGACAGCTCAAAATTTCACAGAATGTGTTGAAGACCAAGACCCACAAAAGTGATGTGAAATGGTTTTTCTCCCATGTTGCCTTTAGGAGAAAACAGCAAATGCTCGTTATTGGCCAAAATGCATTGAAACCAATGGAAACAACAAAAGTGCATACTTTGTGATATCTCCTCTTGTAGGAAACTAAGACAGCTCAAAATTTCACAGAATGTGTTGAAGACCAAGACCCACAAATGAGATGTGAAATGGTTTTTCTCCCATGTTGCGTTTAAGAGAAAACAGCAAATGCTCGTTTTAGGCCAAAATGCATTGAAACCAATGGAAACAACAAAAGCGCATACTTTGTGATATCTCCTCTTGTAGTAAAAAAAGACAGCTCAAAATTTCACAGAATGTGTTGAAGACCAAGACCCACAAAGTGATGTGAAATGGTTTTTCTCCCATGTTGCGTTTAAGAGAAAACAGCAAATGCTCATTTTAGGCCAAAATGCACTGAAACCAATGGAAACAACAAAAGCACATACTTTGTGATATCTCCTCTTGTAGCAAACACAGACAGCTCAAAATTTCACAGGATGTTTTGAAGACCAAGACCCACAAATGTGATGTGAAATGATTTTTCTCCCATGTTGCTTTTAAGAGAAAACAGCAAATGCTCGTTTTAGGCCAAAATGCATTGAAACCAATGGAAACAACAAAAGCACATACTTTGTGATATCTCCTCTTGTAGTAAAAACAGACAGCTCAAAATTTCACAGAATGTGTTGAAGACCAAGACACACAAAGTGATGTGAAATGGTTTTTCTCCCATGTTGCTTTTAAGAGAAAACAGCAAATGCTCGTTTTAGGCCAAAATGCACTGAAACCAATGGAAACAACAAAAGCACATACTTTGTGATATCTCCTCTTGTAGGAAACAAAGACAGCTGAAAATTTCACAGAATGTGTTGAAGACCAAGACCCACAAATGTGAAGTGAAATGGTTTTTCTCCCATGTTGCGTTTAAGAGAAAACAGCAAGTGCTTGTTTTACGCCAAAATGCATTGAAACTAATGGAAAACAAAAGCGCATACTTTGTGATATCTCCTCTTGTAGCAAACACAGACAGCTCAAAATTTCACAGAATGTGTTGAAGACCAAGACCCACAAAGTGATGTGAAATGGTTTTTCTCCCATGTTGCTTTTAAGAGAAAACAGCAAATGCTCGTTTTAGGCCAAAATGCACTGAAACCAATGGAAACAACAAAAGCACATACTTTGTGATATCTCCTCTTGTAGGAAACAAAGACAGCTGAAAATTTCACAGAATGTGTTGAAGACCAAGACCCACAAATGTGAAGTGAAATGGTTTTTCTCCCATGTTGCGTTTAAGAGAAAACAGCAAGTGCTTGTTTTACGCCAAAATGCATTGAAACTAATGGAAAACAAAAGCGCATACTTTGTGATATCTCCTCTTGTAGCAAACACAGACAGCTCAAAATTTCACAGAATGTGTTGAAGACCAAGACCCATAAATTTGATGTGAAATGGTTTTTCTCCCATGTTGCATTAAGAGAAAACAGCAATTGCTCGTTTTAGGCCAAAATGCATTGAAACCAATGGAAACGACAAAAGCAAATACTTTGTTATATCTCCTCTTGTAGCAAACACAGACAGCTCAAAATTTCACAGAATGTGTTGAAGACCAAGACACACAAATGTGATGTGAATTGGTTTTTCTCCCATGTTGCGTTTAAGAGAAAATAGCAAATGCACACTTTAGGCCAAAATGCATTGAAACCAATGGAAACAACAAAAGCGCATACTTTGTGATATCTCCTCATGTAGCAAACAAAGACAGCTCAAAATTTCACAGAATGTGTTGAAGACCAAGACCAACAAATGTGATGTGATATGGTGTTTCTCCCATGTTGCATTTAAGAGAAAACAGCAAATGCACACTTTAGGCCAAAATGCATTGAAACCAATGAAAAACAAAAGCACATACGTTGTGATATCTCCTCTTGTAGCAAACACAGACAGCTCAAAATTTCACAGAATGTGTTGAAGACCAAGACCAACAAATGTGATGTGAAACGGTTTTTCTCCCATGTTGCATTTAAGAGAAAACAGCAAATGCTCGTTTTAGGCCAAAATGCATTGAAACCAATGGAAACAACAACAGCACATACTTTGTGATATCTCCTCTTATAGCAAACACAGACAGCTCAAAATTTCACAGAATGTGTTGAAGACCAAGACCCACAAAAGTGATGTGAAATGGTTTTTCTCCCATGTTGCCTTTAGGAGAAAACAGCAAATGCTCGTTATTGGCCAAAATGCATTGAAACCAATGGAAACAACAAAAGTGCATACTTTGTGATATCTCCTCTTGTAGGAAACAAAGACAGCTCAAAATTTCACAGAATGTGTTGAAGACCAAGACCCACAAATGAGATGTGAAATGGTTTTTCTCCCATGTTGCGTTTAAGAGAAAACAGCAAATGCTCGTTTTAGGCCAAAATGCATTGAAACCAATGGAAACAACAAAAGCGCATACTTTGTGATATCTCCTCTTGTAGTAAAAAAAGACAGCTCAAAATTTCACAGAATGTGTTGAAGACCAAGACCCACAAAGTGATGTGAAATGGTTTTTCTCCCATGTTGCGTTTAAGAGAAAACAGCAAATGCTCATTTTAGGCCAAAATGCACTGAAACCAATGGAAACAACAAAAGCACATACTTTGTGATATCTCCTCTTGTAGCAAACACAGACAGCTCAAAATTTCACAGGATGTTTTGAAGACCAAGACCCACAAATGTGATGTGAAATGATTTTTCTCCCATGTTGCTTTTAAGAGAAAACAGCAAATGCTCGTTTTAGGCCAAAATGCATTGAAACCAATGGAAACAACAAAAGCACATACTTTGTGATATCTCCTCTTGTAGTAAAAACAGACAGCTCAAAATTTCACAGAATGTGTTGAAGACCAAGACACACAAAGTGATGTGAAATGGTTTTTCTCCCATGTTGCTTTTAAGAGAAAACAGCAAATGCTCGTTTTAGGCCAAAATGCACTGAAACCAATGGAAACAACAAAAGCACATACTTTGTGATATCTCCTCTTGTAGGAAACAAAGACAGCTGAAAATTTCACAGAATGTGTTGAAGACCAAGACCCACAAATGTGAAGTGAAATGGTTTTTCTCCCATGTTGCGTTTAAGAGAAAACAGCAAGTGCTTGTTTTACGCCAAAATGCATTGAAACTAATGGAAAACAAAAGCGCATACTTTGTGATATCTCCTCTTGTAGCAAACACAGACAGCTCAAAATTTCACAGAATGTGTTGAAGACCAAGACCCACAAAGTGATGTGAAATGGTTTTTCTCCCATGTTGCTTTTAAGAGAAAACAGCAAATGCTCGTTTTAGGCCAAAATGCACTGAAACCAATGGAAACAACAAAAGCACATACTTTGTGATATCTCCTCTTGTAGGAAACAAAGACAGCTGAAAATTTCACAGAATGTGTTGAAGACCAAGACCCACAAATGTGAAGTGAAATGGTTTTTCTCCCATGTTGCATTTAAGAGAAAACAGCAAGTGCTTGTTTTACGCCAAAATGCATTGAAACTAATGGAAAACAAAAGCGCATACTTTGTGATATCTCCTCTTGTAGCAAACACAGACAGCTCAAAATTTCACAGAATGTGTTGAAGACCAAGACCCATAAATTTGATGTGAAATGGTTTTTCTCCCATGTTGCATTAAGAGAAAACAGCAAATGCTCGTTTTATGCCAAAATGCATTGAAACCAATGGAAACAACAACAGCACATACTTTGTGATATCTCCTCTTGTAGCAAACACAGACAGCTCAAAATTTCACAGAATGTGTTGAAGACCAAGACCCACAAAGTGATGTGAAATGGTTTTTCTCCCATGTTGCTTTTAAGAGAAAACAGCAAATGCTCGTTTTAGGCCAAAATGCACTGAAACCAATGGAAACAACAAAAGCACATACTTTGTGATATCTCCTCTTGTAGGAAACAAAGACAGCTGAAAATTTCACAGAATGTGTTGAAGACCAAGACCCACAAATGTGAAGTGAAATGGTTTTTCTCCCTTGTTGCGTTTAAGAGAAAACAGCAAGTGCTTGTTTTACGCCAAAATGCATTGAAACTAATGGAAAACAAAAGCGCATACTTTGTGATATCTCCTCTTGTAGCAAACACAGACAGCTCAAAATTTCACAGAATGTGTTGAAGACCAAGACCCATAAATTTGATGTGAAATGGTTTTTCTCCCATGTTGCATTACGAGAAAACAGCAAATGCTCGTTTTAGGCCAAAATGCATTGAAACCAATGGAAACGACAAAAGCAAATACTTTGTGATATCTCCTCTTATAGCAAACACAGACAGCTCAAAATTTCACAGAAAGTGTTGAAGACCAAGACCCACAAATGTGATATGAAATGGTTTTTCTCCCATGTTGCATTAAGGGAAAACAGCAAATGCTCGTTTTAGGCCAAAATGCATTGAAACCAATGGAAAACAAAAGTGCATACTTTGTGATATCTTCTCTTGTAGCAAACACAGACAGCTCAAAATTTCACAGAATGTGTTGAAGACCAAGACCCACAAATGTGATATGAAATGGTTTTTCTCCCATGTTGCTTTAAGAGAAAACAGCAAATGCTCGTTTTAGGCCAAAATGCATTGAAACCAATGGAAATGACAAAAGCAAATACTTTGTGATATCTCCTCTTGTAGCAAACACAGACAGCTCAAAATTTCACAGAATGTGTTGAAGACCAAGACACACAAATGTGATGTGAAATGGTTTTTCTCCCATGTTGCGTTTAAGAGAAAATAGCAAATGCACACTTTAGGCCAAAATGCATTGAAACCAATGGAAACAACAAAAGCGCATACTTTGTGATATCTCCTCTTGTAGCAAACACAGACAGCTCAAAATTTCACAGAATGTGTTGAAGACCAAGACCAACAAATGTGATGTGAAACGGTTTTTCTCCCATGTTGCATTTAAGAGAAAACAGCAAATGCTCGTTTTAGGCCAAAATGCATTGAAACCAATGGAAACAACAACAGCACATACTTTGTGATATCTCCTCTTGTAGCAAACACAGACAGCTTAAAATTTCACAGAATGTGTTGAAGACCAAGACCCACAAAAGTGATGTGAAATGGTTTTTCTCCCATGTTGCCTTTAGGAGAAAACAGCAAATGCTCGTTATTGGCCAAAATGCATTGAAACCAATGGAAACAACAAAAGTGCATACTTTGTGATATCTCCTCTTGTAGGAAACAAAGACAGCTCAAAATTTCACAAAATGTGTTGAAGACCAAGACCCACAAATGAGATGTGAAATGGTTTTTCTCCCATGTTGCGTTTAAGAGAAAACAGCAAATGCTCGTTTTAGGCCAAAATGCATTGAAACCAATGGAAACAACAAAAGCGCATACTTTGTGATATCTCCTCTTGTAGTAAAAACAGACAGCTCAAAATTTCACAGAATGTGTTGAAGACCAAGACCCACAAAGTGATGTGAAATGGTTTTTCTCCCATGTTGCGTTTAAGAGAAAACAGCAAATGCTCATTTTAGGCCAAAATGCACTGAAACCAATGGAAACAACAAAAGCACATACTTTGTGATATCTCCTCTTGTAGCAAACACAGACAGCTCAAAATTTCACAGAATGTGTTGAAGACCAAGACCCACAAAGTGATGTGAAATGGTTTTTCTCCCATGTTGCTTATAAGAGAAAACAGCAAATGCTCGTTTTAGGCCAAAATGCACTGAAACCAATGGAAACAACAAAAGCACATACTTTGTGATATCTCCTCTTGTAGGAAACAAAGACAGCTGAAAATTTCACAGAATGTGTTGAAGACCAAGACCCATAAATTTGATGTGAAATGGTTTTTCTCCCATGTTGCATTAAGAGAAAACAGCAAATGCTCGTTTTAGGCCAAAATGCATTGAAACCAATGGAAACGACAAAAGCAAATACTTTGTGATATCTCCTCTTGTAGCAAACACAGACAGCTCAAAATTTCACAGAATGTGTTGAAGACCAAGACACACAAATGTGATGTGAAATGGTTTTTCTCCCATGTTGCGTTTAAGAGAAAACAGCAAATGCTCGTTTTAGGCCAAAATGCATTGAAACCAATGGAAACAACAACAGCACATACTTTGTGATATCTCCTCTTGTAGGAAACAAAGACAGCTGAAAATTTCACAGAATGTGTTGAAGACCAAGACCCACAAATGTGAAGTGAAATGGTTTTTCTCCCATGTTGCGTTTAAGAGAAAACAGCAAGTGCTTGTTTTACGCCAAAATGCATTGAAACTAATGGAAAACAAAAGCGCATACTTTGTGATATCTCCTCTTGTAGCAAGCACAGACAGCTCAAAATTTCACAGAATGTGTTGAAGACCAAGACCCATAAATTTGATGTGAAATGGTTTTTCTCCCATGTTGCATTAAGAGAAAACAGCAAATGCTCGTTTTAGGCCAAAATGCATTGAAACCAATGGAAACGACAAAAGCAAATACTTTGTGATATCTCCTCTTGTAGCAAACACAGACAGCTCAAAATTTCACAGAATGTGTTGAAGACCAAGACACACAAATATGATGTGAAATGGTTTTTCTCCCATGTTGCGTTTAAGAGAAAACAGCAAATGCTCATTTTAGGCCAAAATGCATTGAAACCAATGGAAACAACAAAAGCACATACTTTGTGATATCTCCTCTTGTAGCAAACACAGACAGCTCAAAATTTCACAGAATGTGTTGAAGACCAAGACCAACAAATGTGATGTGAAATGGTTTTTCTCCCATGTTGCATTTAAGAGAAAACAGCAAATGCTCGTTTTAGGCCAAAATGCATTGAAACCAATGGAAACAACAACAGCACATACTTTGTGATATCTCCTCTTGTAGCAAACACAGACAGCTCAAAATTTCACAGAATGTGTTGAAGACCAAGACCCAGAAAAGTGATGTGAAATGGTTTTTCTCCCATGTTGCGTTTAAGAGAAAACAGCAAATGCTCGTTTTAGGCCAAAATGCATTGAAACCAATGGAAACAACAAAAGCGCATACTTTGTGATATCTCCTCTTGTAGTAAAAACAGACAGCTCAAAATTTCACAGAATGTGTTGAAGACCAAGACCCACAAAGTGATGTGAAATGGTTTTTCTCCCATGTTGCGTTTAAGAGAAAACAGCAAATGCTCGTTTTAGGCCAAAATGCATTGAAACCAATGGAAACGACAAAAGCAAATACTTTGTGATATCTCCTCTTGTAGCAAACACAGACAGCTCAAAATTTCACAGAATGTGTTGAAGACCAAGACACACAAATGTGATGTGAAATGGTTTTTCTCCCATGTTGCGTTTAAGAGAAAATAGCAAATGCACACTTTAGGCCAAAATGCATTGAAACCAATGGAAACAACAAAAGCGCATACTTTGTGATATCTCCTCTTGTAGCAAACACAGACAGCTCAAAATTTCACAGAATGTGTTGAAGACCAAGACCAACAAATGTGATGTGAAACGGTTTTTCTCCCATGTTGCATTTAAGAGAAAACAGCAAATGCTCGTTTTAGGCCAAAATGCATTGAAACCAATGGAAACAACAACAGCACATACTTTGTGATATCTCCTCTTGTAGCAAACACAGACAGCTTAAAATTTCACAGAATGTGTTGAAGACCAAGACCCACAAAAGTGATGTGAAATGGTTTTTCTCCCATGTTGCCTTTAGGAGAAAACAGCAAATGCTCGTTATTGGCCAAAATGCATTGAAACCAATGGAAACAACAAAAGTGCATACTTTGTGATATCTCCTCTTGTAGGAAACAAAGACAGCTCAAAATTTCACAGAATGTGTTGAAGACCAAGACCCACAAATGAGATGTGAAATGGTTTTTCTCCCATGTTGCGTTTAAGAGAAAACAGCAAATGCTCGTTTTAGGCCAAAATGCATTGAAACCAATGGAAACAACAAAAGCGCATACTTTGTGATATCTCCTCTTGTAGTAAAAACAGACAGCTCAAAATTTCACAGAATGTGTTGAAGACCAAGACCCACAAAGTGATGTGAAATGGTTTTTCTCCCATGTTGCGTTTAAGAGAAAACAGCAAATGCTCATTTTAGGCCAAAATGCACTGAAACCAATGGAAACAACAAAAGCACATACTTTGTGATATCTCCTCTTGTAGCAAACACAGACAGCTCAAAATTTCACAGAATGTGTTGAAGACCAAGACCCACAAAGTGATGTGAAATGGTTTTTCTCCCATGTTGCTTATAAGAGAAAACAGCAAATGCTCGTTTTAGGCCAAAATGCACTGAAACCAATGGAAACAACAAAAGCGCATACTTTGTGATATCTCCTCTTGTAGTAAAAACAGACAGCTCAAAATTTCACAGAATGTGTTGAAGACCAAGACCCACAAAGTGATGTGAAATGGTTTTTCTCCCATGTTGCGTTTAAGAGAAAACAGCAAATGCTCATTTTAGGCCAAAATGCACTGAAACCAATGGAAACAACAAAAGCACATACTTTGTGATATCTCCTCTTGTAGCAAACACAGACAGCTCAAAATTTCACAGAATGTTTTGAAGACCAAGACCCACAAATGTGATGTGAAATGATTTTTCTCCCATGTTGCTTTTAATAGAAAACAGCAAATGCTCGTTTTAGGCCAAAATGCATTGAAACCAATGGAAACAACAAAAGCACATACTTTGTGATATCTCCTCTTGTAGGAAACAAAGACAGCTGAAAATTTCACAGAATGTGTTGAAGACCAAGACCCACAAATGTGAAGTGAAATGGTTTTTCTCCCATGTTGCGTTTAAGAGAAAACAGCAAGTGCTTGTTTTACGCCAAAATGCATTGAAACTAATGGAAAACAGAAGCGCATACTTTGTGATATCTCCTCTTGTAGCAAACACAGACAGCTCAAAATTTCACAGAATGTGTTGAAGACCAAGACCCATAAATTTGATGTGAAATGGTTTTTCTCCCATGTTGCATTAAGAGAAAACAGCAAATGCTCGTTTTAGGCCAAAATGCATTGAAACCAATGGAAACGACAAAAGCAAATACTTTGTGATATCTCCTCTTGTAGCAAACACAGACAGCTCAAAATTTCACAGAATGTGTTGAAGACCAAGACACACAAATATGATGTGAAATGGTTTTTCTCCCATGTTGCGTTTAAGAGAAAACAGCAAATGCTCGTTTTAGGCCAAAATGCATTGAAACCAATGGAAACAACAAAAGCACATACTTTGTGATATCTCCTCTTGTAGCAAACACAGACAGCTCAAAATTTCACAGAATGTGTTGAAGACCAAGACCAACAAATGTGATGTGAATTGGTTTTTCTCCCATGTTGCATTTAAGAGAAAACAGCAAATGCTCGTTTTAGGCCAAAATGCATTGAAACAAATGGAAACAACAACAGCACATACTTTGTGATATCTCCTCTTGTAGCAAAAACAGACAGCTCAAAATTTCACAGAATGTGTTGAAGACCAAGACCCACAAAAGTGATGTGAAATGGTTTTTCTCCCATGTTGCGTTTAAGAGTAAACAGCAAATGCTCGTTTTAGGCCAAAATGCATTGAAACCAATGGAAACAACAAAAGCGCATACTTTGTGATATCTCCTCTTGTAGTAAAAACAGACAGCTCAAAATTTCACAGAATGTGTTGAAGACCAAGACCCAAAAAGTGATGTGAAATGGTTTTTCTCCCATGTTGCGTTTAAGAGAAAACAGCAAATGCTCATTTTAGGCCAAAATGCACTGAAACCAATGGAAACAACAAAAGCACATACTTTGTGATATCTCCTCTTGTAGCAAACACAGACAGCTCAAAATTTCACAGAATGTTTTGAAGACCAAGACCCACAAATGTGATGTGAAATGATTTTTCTCCCATGTTGCTTTTAATAGAAAACAGCAAATGCTCGTTTTAGGCCAAAATGCATTGAAACCAATGGAAACAACAAAAGCACATACTTTGTGATATCTCCTCTTGTAGGAAACAAAGACAGCTCAAAATTTCACAGAATGTGTTGAAGACCAAGACCCACAAATGTGAAGTGAAATGGTTTTTCTCCCATGTTGCGTTTAAGAGAAAACAGCAAGTGCTTGTTTTACGCCAAAATGCATTGAAACTAATGGAAAACAAAAGCGCATACTTTGTGATATCTCCTCTTGTAGCAAACACAGACAGCTCAAAATTTCACAGAATGTGTTGAAGACCAAGACCCATAAATTTGATGTGAAATGGTTTTTCTCCCATGTTGCATTAAGAGAAAACAGCAATTGCTCGTTTTAGGCCAAAATGCATTGAAACCAATGGAAACGACAAAAGCAAATATTTTGTTATATCTCCTCTTGTAGCAAACACAGACAGCTCAAAATTTCACAGAATGTGTTGAAGACCAAGACACACAAATGTGATGTGAATTGGTTTTTCTCCCATGTTGCGTTTAAGAGAAAATAGCAAATGCACACTTTAGGCCAAAATGCATTGAAACCAATGGAAACAACAAAAGCGCATACTTTGTGATATCTCCTCATGTAGCAAACAAAGACAGCTCAAAATTTCACAGAATGTGTTGAAGACCAAGACCAACAAATGTGATGTGATATGGTGTTTCTCCCATGTTGCATTTAAGAGAAAACAGCAAATGCACACTTTAGGCCAAAATGCATTGAAACCAATGAAAAACAAAAGCGCATACGTTGTGATATCTCCTCTTGTAGCAAACACAGACAGCTCAAAATTTCACAGAATGTGTTGAAGACCAAGACCAACAAATGTGATGTGAAACGGTTTTTCTCCCATGTTGCATTTAAGAGAAAACAGCAAATGCTCGTTTTAGGCCAAAATGCATTGAAACCAATGGAAACAACAACAGCACATACTTTGTGATATCTCCTCTTGTAGCAAACACAGACAGCTCAAAATTTCACAGAATGTGTTGAAGACCAAGACCCACAAAAGTGATGTGAAATGGTTTTTCTCCCATGTTGCCTTTAGGAGAAAACAGCAAATGCTCGTTATTGGCCAAAATGCATTGAAACCAATGGAAACAACAAAAGTGCATACTTTGTGATATCTCCTCTTGTAGCAAACACAGACAGCTCAAAATTTCACAGAATGTGTTGAAGACCAAGACCAACAAATGTGATGTGAAATGGTTTTTCTCCCATGTTGCATTTAAGAGAAAACAGCAAATGCTCGTTTTAGGCCAAAATGCATTGAAACCAATGGAAACAACAACAGCACATACTTTGTGATATCTCCTCTTGTAGCAAACACAGACAGCTCAAAATTTCACAGAATGTGTTGAAGACCAAGACCTACAAAAGTGATGTGAAATGGTTTTTCTCCCATGTTGCGTTTAAGAGAAAACAGCAAATGCTCGTTTTAGGCCAAAATGCATTGAAACCAATGGAAACAACAAAAGCGCATACTTTGTGATATCTCCTCTTGTAGTAAAAACAGACAGCTCAAAATTTCACAGAATGTGTTGAAGACCAAGACCCACAAAGTGATGTGAAATGGTTTTTCTCCCATGTTGCCTTTAGGAGAAAACAGCAAATGCTCGTTATTGGCCAAAATGCATTGAAACCAATGGAAACAACAAAAGTGCATACTTTGTGATATCTCCTCTTGTAGGAAACAAAGACAGCTCAAAATTTCACAGAATGTGTTGAAGACCAAGACCCACAAATGAGATGTGAAATGGTTTTTCTCCCATGTTGCGTTTAAGAGAAAACAGCAAATGCTCGTTTTAGGCCAAAATGCATTGAAACCAATGGAAACAACAAAAGCGCATACTTTGTGATATCTCCTCTTGTAGTAAAAACAGACAGCTCAAAATTTCACAGAATGTGTTGAAGACCAAGACCCACAAAGTGATGTGAAATGGTTTTTCTCCCATGTTGCGTTTAAGAGAAAACAGCAAATGCTCATTTTAGGCCAAAATGCACTGAAACCAATGGAAACAACAAAAGCACATACTTTGTGATATCTCCTCTTGTAGCAAACACAGACAGCTCAAAATTTCACAGAATGTGTTGAAGACCAAGACCCACAAAGTGATGTGAAATGGTTTTTCTCCCATGTTGCTTATAAGAGAAAACAGCAAATGCTCGTTTTAGGCCAAAATGCACTGAAACCAATGGAAACAACAAAAGCGCATACTTTGTGATATCTCCTCTTGTAGTAAAAACAGACAGCTCAAAATTTCACAGAATGTGTTGAAGACCAAGACCCACAAAGTGATGTGAAATGGTTTTTCTCCCATGTTGCGTTTAAGAGAAAACAGCAAATGCTCATTTTAGGCCAAAATGCACTGAAACCAATGGAAACAACAAAAGCACATACTTTGTGATATCTCCTCTTGTAGCAAACACAGACAGCTCAAAATTTCACAGAATGTTTTGAAGACCAAGACCCACAAATGTGATGTGAAATGATTTTTCTCCCATGTTGCTTTTAATAGAAAACAGCAAATGCTCGTTTTAGGCCAAAATGCATTGAAACCAATGGAAACAACAAAAGCACATACTTTGTGATATCTCCTCTTGTAGGAAACAAAGACAGCTGAAAATTTCACAGAATGTGTTGAAGACCAAGACCCACAAATGTGAAGTGAAATGGTTTTTCTCCCATGTTGCGTTTAAGAGAAAACAGCAAGTGCTTGTTTTACGCCAAAATGCATTGAAACTAATGGAAAACAGAAGCGCATACTTTGTGATATCTCCTCTTGTAGCAAACACAGACAGCTCAAAATTTCACAGAATGTGTTGAAGACCAAGACCCATAAATTTGATGTGAAATGGTTTTTCTCCCATGTTGCATTAAGAGAAAACAGCAAATGCTCGTTTTAGGCCAAAATGCATTGAAACCAATGGAAACGACAAAAGCAAATACTTTGTGATATCTCCTCTTGTAGCAAACACAGACAGCTCAAAATTTCACAGAATGTGTTGAAGACCAAGACACACAAATATGATGTGAAATGGTTTTTCTCCCATGTTGCGTTTAAGAGAAAACAGCAAATGCTCGTTTTAGGCCAAAATGCATTGAAACCAATGGAAACAACAAAAGCACATACTTTGTGATATCTCCTCTTGTAGCAAACACAGACAGCTCAAAATTTCACAGAATGTGTTGAAGACCAAGACCAACAAATGTGATGTGAATTGGTTTTTCTCCCATGTTGCATTTAAGAGAAAACAGCAAATGCTCGTTTTAGGCCAAAATGCATTGAAACAAATGGAAACAACAACAGCACATACTTTGTGATATCTCCTCTTGTAGCAAAAACAGACAGCTCAAAATTTCACAGAATGTGTTGAAGACCAAGACCCACAAAAGTGATGTGAAATGGTTTTTCTCCCATGTTGCGTTTAAGAGTAAACAGCAAATGCTCGTTTTAGGCCAAAATGCATTGAAACCAATGGAAACAACAAAAGCGCATACTTTGTGATATCTCCTCTTGTAGTAAAAACAGACAGCTCAAAATTTCACAGAATGTGTTGAAGACCAAGACCCACAAAGTGATGTGAAATGGTTTTTCTCCCATGTTGCGTTTAAGAGAAAACAGCAAATGCTCATTTTAGGCCAAAATGCACTGAAACCAATGGAAACAACAAAAGCACATACTTTGTGATATCTCCTCTTGTAGCAAACACAGACAGCTCAAAATTTCACAGAATGTTTTGAAGACCAAGACCCACAAATGTGATGTGAAATGATTTTTCTCCCATGTTGCTTTTAATAGAAAACAGCAAATGCTCGTTTTAGGCCAAAATGCATTGAAACCAATGGAAACAACAAAAGCACATACTTTGTGATATCTCCTCTTGTAGGAAACAAAGACAGCTCAAAATTTCACAGAATGTGTTGAAGACCAAGACCCACAAATGTGAAGTGAAATGGTTTTTCTCCCATGTTGCGTTTAAGAGAAAACAGCAAGTGCTTGTTTTACGCCAAAATGCATTGAAACTAATGGAAAACAAAAGCGCATACTTTGTGATATCTCCTCTTGTAGCAAACACAGACAGCTCAAAATTTCACAGAATGTGTTGAAGACCAAGACCCATAAATTTGATGTGAAATGGTTTTTCTCCCATGTTGCATTAAGAGAAAACAGCAATTGCTCGTTTTAGGCCAAAATGCATTGAAACCAATGGAAACGACAAAAGCAAATATTTTGTTATATCTCCTCTTGTAGCAAACACAGACAGCTCAAAATTTCACAGAATGTGTTGAAGACCAAGACACACAAATGTGATGTGAATTGGTTTTTCTCCCATGTTGCGTTTAAGAGAAAATAGCAAATGCACACTTTAGGCCAAAATGCATTGAAACCAATGGAAACAACAAAAGCGCATACTTTGTGATATCTCCTCATGTAGCAAACAAAGACAGCTCAAAATTTCACAGAATGTGTTGAAGACCAAGACCAACAAATGTGATGTGATATGGTGTTTCTCCCATGTTGCATTTAAGAGAAAACAGCAAATGCACACTTTAGGCCAAAATGCATTGAAACCAATGAAAAACAAAAGCGCATACGTTGTGATATCTCCTCTTGTAGCAAACACAGACAGCTCAAAATTTCACAGAATGTGTTGAAGACCAAGACCAACAAATGTGATGTGAAACGGTTTTTCTCCCATGTTGCATTTAAGAGAAAACAGCAAATGCTCGTTTTAGGCCAAAATGCATTGAAACCAATGGAAACAACAACAGCACATACTTTGTGATATCTCCTCTTGTAGCAAACACAGACAGCTCAAAATTTCACAGAATGTGTTGAAGACCAAGACCCACAAAAGTGATGTGAAATGGTTTTTCTCCCATGTTGCCTTTAGGAGAAAACAGCAAATGCTCGTTATTGGCCAAAATGCATTGAAACCAATGGAAACAACAAAAGTGCATACTTTGTGATATCTCCTCTTGTAGCAAACACAGACAGCTCAAAATTTCACAGAATGTGTTGAAGACCAAGACCAACAAATGTGATGTGAAATGGTTTTTCTCCCATGTTGCATTTAAGAGAAAACAGCAAATGCTCGTTTTAGGCCAAAATGCATTGAAACCAATGGAAACAACAACAGCACATACTTTGTGATATCTCCTCTTGTAGCAAACACAGACAGCTCAAAATTTCACAGAATGTGTTGAAGACCAAGACCTACAAAAGTGATGTGAATGGTTTTTCTCCCATGTTGCGTTTAAGAGAAAACAGCAAATGCTCGTTTTAGGCCAAAATGCATTGAAACCAATGGAAACAACAAAAGCGCATACTTTGTGATATCTCCTCTTGTAGTAAAAACAGACAGCTCAAAATTTCACAGAATGTGTTGAAGACCAAGACCCACAAAGTGATGTGAAATGGTTTTTCTCCCATGTTGCGTTTAAGAGAAAACAGCAAATGCTCGTTTTAGGCCAAAATGCATTGAAACCAATGGAAACGACAAAAGCAAATACTTTGTGATATCTCCTCTTGTAGCAAACACAGACAGCTCAAAATTTCACAGAATGTGTTGAAGACCAAGACACACAAATGTGATGTGAAATGGTTTTTCTCCCATGTTGCGTTTAAGAGAAAACAGCAAGTGCTTGTTTTACGCCAAAATGCATTGAAACTAATGGAAAACAGAAGCGCATACTTTGTGATATCTCCTCTTGTAGCAAACACAGACAGCTCAAAATTTCACAGAATGTGTTGAAGACCAAGACCCATAAATTTGATGTGAAATGGTTTTTCTCCCATGTTGCATTAAGAGAAAACAGCAAATGCTCGTTTTAGGCCAAAATGCATTGAAACCAATGGAAACGACAAAAGCAAATACTTTGTGATATCTCCTCTTGTAGCAAACACAGACAGCTCAAAATTTCACAGAATGTGTTGAAGACCAAGACACACAAATATGATGTGAAATGGTTTTTCTCCCATGTTGCGTTTAAGAGAAAACAGCAAATGCTCGTTTTAGGCCAAAATGCATTGAAACCAATGGAAACAACAAAAGCACATACTTTGTGATATCTCCTCTTGTAGCAAACACAGACAGCTCAAAATTTCACAGAATGTGTTGAAGACCAAGACCCACAAAAGTGATGTGAAATGGTTTTTCTCCCATGTTGCGTTTAAGAGTAAACAGCAAATGCTCGTTTTAGGCCAAAATGCATTGAAACCAATGGAAACAACAAAAGCGCATACTTTGTGATATCTCCTCTTGTAGTAAAAACAGACAGCTCAAAATTTCACAGAATGTGTTGAAGACCAAGACCCACAAAGTGATGTGAAATGGTTTTTCTCCCATGTTGCATTTAAGAGAAAACAGCAAATGCTCATTTTAGGCCAAAATGCACTGAAACCAATGGAAACAACAAAAGCACATACTTTGTGATATCTCCTCTTGTAGCAAACACAGACAGCTCAAAATTTCACAGAATGTTTTGAAGACCAAGACCCACAAATGTGATGTGAAATGATTTTTCTCCCATGTTGCTTTTAATAGAAAACAGCAAATGCTCGTTTTAGGCCAAAATGCATTGAAACCAATGGAAACAACAAAAGCACATACTTTGTGATATCTCCTCTTGTAGGAAACAAAGACAGCTCAAAATTTCACAGAATGTGTTGAAGACCAAGACCCACAAATGTGAAGTGAAATGGTTTTTCTCCCATGTTGCGTTTAAGAGAAAACAGCAAATGCACACTTTAGGCCAAAATGCATTGAAACCAATGGAAACAACAAAAGCGCATACTTTGTGATATCTCCTCATGTAGCAAACAAAGACAGCTCAAAATTTCACAGAATGTGTTGAAGACCAAGACCAACAAATGTGATGTGATATGGTGTTTCTCCCATGTTGCATTTAAGAGAAAACAGCAAATGCACACTTTAGGCCAAAATGCATTGAAACCAATGAAAAACAAAAGCGCATACGTTGTGATATCTCCTCTTGTAGCAAACACAGACAGCTCAAAATTTCACAGAATGTGTTGAAGACCAAGACCAACAAATGTGATGTGAAACGGTTTTTCTCCCATGTTGCATTTAAGAGAAAACAGCAAATGCTCGTTTTAGGCCAAAATGCATTGAAACCAATGGAAACAACAACAGCACATACTTTGTGATATCTCCTCTTGTAGCAAACACAGACAGCTCAAAATTTCACAGAATGTGTTGAAGACCAAGACCCACAAAAGTGATGTGAAATGGTTTTTCTCCCATGTTGCCTTTAGGAGAAAACAGCAAATGCTCGTTATTGGCCAAAATGCATTGAAACCAATGGAAACAACAAAAGTGCATACTTTGTGATATCTCCTCTTGTAGCAAACACAGACAGCTCAAAATTTCACAGAATGTGTTGAAGACCAAGACCAACAAATGTGATGTGAAATGGTTTTTCTCCCATGTTGCATTTAAGAGAAAACAGCAAATGCTCGTTTTAGGCCAAAATGCATTGAAACCAATGGAAACAACAACAGCACATACTTTGTGATATCTCCTCTTGTAGCAAACACAGACAGCTCAAAATTTCACAGAATGTGTTGAAGACCAAGACCTACAAAAGTGATGTGAAATGGTTTTTCTCCCATGTTGCGTTTAAGAGAAAACAGCAAATGCTCGTTTTAGGCCAAAATGCATTGAAACCAATGGAAACAACAAAAGCGCATACTTTGTGATATCTCCTCTTGTAGTAAAAACAGACAGCTCAAAATTTCACAGAATGTGTTGAAGACCAAGACCCACAAAGTGATGTGAAATGGTTTTTCTCCCATGTTGCGTTTAAGAGAAAACAGCAAATGCTCGTTTTAGGCCAAAATGCACTGAAACCAATGGAAACGACAAAAGCAAATACTTTGTGATATCTCCTCTTGTAGCAAACACAGACAGCTCAAAATTTCACAGAATGTGTTGAAGACCAAGACACACAAATGTGATGTGAAATGGTTTTTCTCCCATGTTGCGTTTAAGAGAAAATAGCAAATGCACACTTTAGGCCAAAATGCATTGAAACCAATGGAAACAACAAAAGCGCATACTTTGTGATATCTCCTCTTGTAGCAAACACAGACAGCTCAAAATTTCACAGAATGTGTTGAAGACCAAGACCAACAAATGTGATGTGAAACGGTTTTTCTCCCATGTTGCATTTAAGAGAAAACAGCAAATGCTCGTTTTAGGCCAAAATGCATTGAAACCAATGGAAACAACAACAGCACATACTTTGTGATATCTCCTCTTGTAGCAAACACAGACAGCTTAAAATTTCACAGAACGTGTTGAAGACCAAGACCCACAAAAGTGATGTGAAATGGTTTTTCTCCCATGTTGCCTTTAGGAGAAAACAGCAAATGCTCGTTATTGGCCAAAATGCATTGAAACCAATGGAAACAACAAAAGTGCATACTTTGTGATATCTCCTCTTGTAGGAAACAAAGACAGCTCAAAATTTCACAGAATGTGTTGAAGACCAAGACCCACAAAGTGATGTGAAATGGTTTTTCTCCCATGTTGCGTTTAAGAGAAAACAGCAAATGCTCATTTTAGGCCAAAATGCACTGAAACCAATGGAAACAACAAAAGCACATACTTTGTGATATCTCCTCTTGTAGCAAACACAGACAGCTCAAAATTTCACAGAATGTGTTGAAGACCAAGACCCACAAAGTGATGTGAAATGGTTTTTCTCCCATGTTGCTTATAAGAGAAAACAGCAAATGCTCGTTTTAGGCCAAAATGCACTGAAACCAATGGAAACAACAAAAGCGCATACTTTGTGATATCTCCTCTTGTAGTAAAAACAGACAGCTCAAAATTTCACAGAATGTGTTGAAGACCAAGACCCACAAATGTGAAGTGAAATGGTTTTTCTCCCATGTTGCGTTTAAGAGAAAACAGCAAATGCTCATTTTAGGCCAAAATGCACTGAAACCAATGGAAACAACAAAAGCACATACTTTGTGATATCTCCTCTTGTAGCAAACACAGACAGCTCAAAATTTCACAGAATGTTTTGAAGATCAAGACCCACAAATGTGATGTGAAATGATTTTTCTCCCATGTTGCTTTTAATAGAAAACAGCAAATGCTCGTTTTAGGCCAAAATGCATTGAAACCAATGGAAACAACAAATGCACATACTTTGTGATATCTCCTCTTGTAGGAAACAAAGACAGCTGAAAATTTCACAGAATGTGTTGAAGACCAAGACCCACAAATGTGAAGTGAAATGGTTTTTCTCCCATGTTGCGTTTAAGAGAAAACAGCAAGTGCTTGTTTTACGCCAAAATGCATTGAAACTAATGGAAAACAAAAGCGCATACTTTGTGATATCTCCTCTTGTAGCAAACACAGACAGCTCAAAATTTCACAGAATGTGTAGAAGACCAAGACCCATAAATTTGATGTGAAATGGTTTTTCTCCCATGTTGCATTAAGAGAAAACAGCAAATGCTCGTTTTAGGCCAAAATGCATTGAAACCAATGGAAACGACAAAAGCAAATACTTTGTGATATCTCCTCTTGTAGCAAACACAGACAGCTCAAAATTTCACAGAATGTGTTGAAGACCAAGACACACAAATATGATGTGAAATGGTTTTTCTCCCATGTTGCATTTAAGAGAAAACAGCAAATGCTCGTTTTAGGCCAAAATGCATTGAAACCAATGGAAACAACAAAAGCACATACTTTGTGATATCTCCTCTTGTAGCAAACACAGACAGCTCAAAATTTCACAGAATGTGTTGAAGACCAAGACCAACAAATGTGATGTGAAATGGTTTTTCTCCCATGTTGCCTTTAGGAGAAAACAGCAAATGCTCGTTTTAGGCCAAAATGCATTGAAACCAATGGAAACAACAACAGCACATACTTTGTGATATCTCCTCTTGTAGCAAACACAGACAGCTCAAAATTTCACAGAATGTGTTGAAGACCAAGACCCACAAAAGTGATGTGAAATGGTTTTTCTCCCATGTTGCGTTTAAGAGAAAACAGCAAATGCTCGTTTTAGGCCAAAATGCATTGAAACCAATGGAAACAACAAAAGCGCATACTTTGTGATATCTCCTCTTGTAGTAAAAACAGACAGCTCAAAATTTCACAGAATGTGTTGAAGACCAAGACCCACAAAGTGATGTGAAATGGTTTTTCTCCCATGTTGCGTTTAAGAGAAAACAGCAAATGCTCATTTTAGGCCAAAATGCACTGAAACCAATGGAAACAACAAAAGCACATACTTTGTGATATCTCCTCTTGTAGCAAACACAGACAGCTCAAAATTTCACAGAATGTTTTGAAGACCAAGACCCACAAATGTGATGTGAAATGATTTTTCTCCCATGTTGCTTTTAATAGAAAACAGCAAATGCTCGTTTTAGGCCAAAATGCATTGAAACCAATGGGAACAACAAAAGCACATACTTTGTGATATCTCCTCTTGTAGGAAACAAAGACAGCTCAAAATTTCACAGAATGTGTTGAAGACCAAGACCCACAAATGTGAAGTGAAATGGTTTTTCTCCCATGTTGCGTTTAAGAGAAAACAGCAAGTGCTTGTTTTACGCCAAAATGCATTGAAACTAATGGAAAACAAAAGCGCATACTTTGTGATATCTCCTCTTGTAGCAAACACAGACAGCTCAAAATTTCACAGAATGTGTTGAAGACCAAGACCCATAAATTTGAAGTGAAATGGTTTTTCTCCCATGTTGCATTAAGAGAAAACAGCAATTGCTCGTTTTAGGCCAAAATGCATTGAAACCAATGGAAACGACAAAAGCAAATACTTTGTTATATCTCCTCTTGTAGCAAACACAGACAGCTCAAAATTTCACAGAATGTGTTGAAGACCAAGACACACAAATGTGATGTGAATTGGTTTTTCTCCCATGTTGCGTTTAAGAGAAAATAGCAAATGCACACTTTAGGCCAAAATGCATTTAAACCAATGGAAACAACAAAAGCGCATACTTTGTGATATCTCCTCATGTAGCAAACAAAGACAGCTCAAAATTTCACAGAATGTGTTGAAGACCAAGACCAACAAATGTGATGTGATATGGTGTTTCTCCCATGTTGCATTTAAGAGAAAACAGCAAATGCACACTTTAGGCCAAAATGCATTGAAACCAATGAAAAACAAAAGCGCATACATTGTGATATCTCCTCTTGTAGCAAACACAGACAGCTCAAAATTTCACAGAATGTGTTGAAGACCAAGACCAACAAATGTGATGTGAAACGGTTTTTCTCCCATGTTGCATTTAAGAGAAAACAGCAAATGCTCGTTTTAGGCCAAAATGCATTGAAACCAATGGAAACAACAACAGCACATACTTTGTGATATCTCCTCTTGTAGCAAACACAGACAGCTCAAAATTTCACAGAATGTGTTGAAGACCAAGACCCACAAAAGTGATGTGAAATGGTTTTTCTCCCATGTTGCCTTTAGGAGAAAACAGCAAATGCTCGTTATTGGCCAAAATGCATTGAAACCAATGGAAACAACAAAAGTGCATACTTTGTGATATCTCCTCTTGTAGGAAACAAAGACAGCTCAAAATTTCACAGAATGTGTTGAAGACCAAGACCCACAAATGAGAAGTGAAATGGTTTTTCTCCCATGTTGCGTTTAAGAGAAAACAGCAAATGCTCGTTTTAGGCCAAAATGCATTGAAACCAATGGAAACAACAAAAGCGCATACTTTGTGATATCTCCTCTTGTAGTAAAAACAGACAGCTCAAAATTTCACAGAATGTGTTGAAGACCAAGACCCACAAAGTGATGTGAAATGGTTTTTCTCCCATGTTGCTTTTAAGAGAAAACAGCAAGTGCTCGTTTTAGGCCAAAATGCACTGAAACCAATGGAAACAACAAAAGCACATACTTTGTGATATCTCCTCTTGTAGGAAACAAAGACAGCTGAAAATTGCACAGAATGTGTTGAAGACCAAGACCCACAAATGTGAAGTGAAATGGTTTTTCTCCCATGTTGCGTTTAAGAGAAAATAGCAAATGCACACTTTTGGCCAAAATGCATTGAAACCAATGGAAACAACAAAAGCGCATACTTTGTGATATCTCCTCATGTAGCAAACAAAGACAGCTCAAAATTTCACAGAATGTGTTGAAGACCAAGACCCACAAATGTGATGTGATATGGTGTTTCTCCCATGTTACATTTAAGAGAAAACAGCAAATGCACACTTTAGGCCAAAATGCATTGAAACCAATGAAAAACAAAAGCGCATACGTTGTGATATCTCCTCTTGTAGCAAACACAGACAGCTCAAAATTTCACAGAATGTGTTGAAGACCAAGACCAACAAATGTGATGTGAAACGGTTTTTCTCCCATGTTGCATTTAAGAGAAAACAGCAAATGCTCGTTTTAGGCCAAAATGCATTGAAACCAATGGAAACAACAACAGCACATACTTTGTGATATCTCCTCTTGTAGCAAACACAGACAGCTCAAAATTTCACAGAATGTGTTGAAGACCAAGACCCACAAAAGTGATGTGAAATGGTTTTTCTCCCATGTTGCCTTTAGGAGAAAACAGCAAATGCTCGTTATTGGCCAAAATGCATTGAAACCAATGGAAACAACAAAAGTGCATACTTTGTGATATCTCCTCTTGTAGGAAACAAAGACAGCTCAAAATTTCACAGAATGTGTTGAAGACCAAGACCCACAAATGAGATGTGAAATGGTTTTTCTCCCATGTTGCGTTTAAGAGAAAACAGCAAATGCTCGTTTTAGGCCAAAATGCATTGAAACCAATGGAAACAACAAAAGCGCATACTTTGTGATATCTCCTCTTGTAGTAAAAACAGACAGCTCAAAATTTCACAGAATGTGTTGAAGACCAAGACCCACAAAGTGATGTGAAATGGTTTTTCTCCCATGTTGCATTTAAGAGAAAATAGCAAATGCACACTTTAGGCCAAAATGCATTGAAACCAATGGAAACAACAAAAGCGCATACTTTGAGATATCTCCTCATGTAGCAAACAAAGACAGCTCAAAATTTCACAGAATGTGTTGAAGACCAAGACCCACAAATGTGATGTGATATGGTTTTTCTCCCATGTTGCGTTTTAGAGAAAACAGCAAGTGCTTGTTTTACGCCAAAATGCATTGAAACTAATGGAAAACAAAAGCGCATACTTTGTGATATCTCCTCTTGTAGCAAACACAGACAGCTCAAAATTTCACAGAATGTGTTGAAGACCAAGTCCCACAAATGTGATATGAAATGGTTTTTCTCCCATGTTGCATTAAGAGAAAACAGCAAATGCTCGTTTTAGGCCAAAATGCATTGAAACCAATGGAAACACCAAAAGCGCATACTTTGTGATATCTCCTCTTGTAGCAAACACAGACAGCTCATAATTTCACAGAATGTGTTGAAGACCAAGACCCACAAAAGTGATGTGAAATGGTTTTTCTCCCATGTTGCGTTTAAGAGAAAACAGCAAATGCTCGTTTTAGGCCAAAATGCATTGAAACCAATGGAAACAACAAAAGCGCATACTTTGTGATATCTCCTCTTGTAGGGAACAAAGACAGCTCAAAATTTCACAGAATGTGTTGAAGACCAAGACCCACAAATGTGATGTGAAATGGTTTTTCTCCCATGTTGCGTTTAAGAGAAAACAGCAAATGCTCGTTTTAGGCCAAAACGCATTGCAACCAATGGAAACAACAAAAGCACATACTTTGTGATATCTCCTATTGTAGCAAACACAGACAGCTCAAAATTTCACAGAATGTGTTGAAGACCAAGACACACAAATGTGATGTGAAATGGTTTTTCTCCCATGTTGCGTTTAAGAGAAAATAGCAAATGCACACTTTAGGCCAAAATGCATTGAAACCAATGAAAAACAAAAGTGCATACTTTGTGATATCTCCTCTTGTAGCAAACACAGACAGCTCAAAATTTCACAGAATGTGTTGAAGACCAAGACCCACAAAGTGATGTGAAACGGTTTTTCTCCCATGTTGCATTTAAGAGAAAACAGCAAATGCTTGTTTTAGGCCAAAATGCATTGAAACCAATGGAAACAACAACAGCACATACTTTGTGATATCTCCTCTTGTAGCAAACACAGACAGCTCAAAATTTCACAGAATGTGTTGAAGACCAAGACCCACAAAAGTGATGTGAAATGGTTTTTCTCCCATGTTGCCTTTAGGAGAAAACAGCAAATGCTCGTTATTGGCCAAAATGCATTGAAACCAATGGAAACAACAAAAGTGCATACTTTGTGATATCTCCTCTTGTAGGAAACAAAGACAGCTCAAAATTTCACAGAATGTGTTGAAGACCAAGACCCACAAATGAGATGTGAAATGGTTTTTCTCCCATGTTGCGTTTAAGAGAAAACAGCAAATGCTCGTTTTAGGCCAAAATGCATTGAAACCAATGGAAACAACAAAAGCGCATACTTTGTGATATCTCCTCTTGTAGTAAAAACAGACAGCTCAAAATTTCACAGAATGTGTTGAAGACCAAGACCCACAAAGTGATGTGAAATGGTTTTTCTCCCATGTTGCATTTAAGAGAAAATAGCAAATGCACACTTTAGGCCAAAATACATTGAAACCAATGGAAACAACAAAAGCGCATACTTTGAGATATCTCCTCATGTACCAAACAAAGACAGCTCAAAATTTCACAGAATGTGTTGAAGACCAAGACCCACAAATGTGATGTGATATGGTTTTTCTCCCATGTTGCGTTTAAGAGAAAACAGCAAGTGCTTGTTTTACGCCAAAATGCATTGAAACTAATGGAAAACAAAAGCGCATACTTTGTGATATCTCCTCTTGTAGCAAACACAGACAGCTCAAAATTTCACAGAATGTGTTGAAGACCACGTCCCACAAATGTGATATGAAATGGTTTTTCTCCCATGTTGCATTAAGAGAAAACAGCAAATGCTCGTTTTAGGCCAAAATGCATTGAAACCAATGGAAACACCAAAAGCGCATACTTTGTGATATCTCCTCTTGTAGCAAACACAGACAGCTCATAATTTCACAGAATGTGTTGAAGACCAAGACCCACAAAAGTGATGTGAAATGGTTTTTCTCCCATGTTGCGTTTAAGAGAAAACAGCAAATGCTCGTTTTAGGCCAAAATGCATTGAAACCAATGGAAACAACAAAAGCGCATACTTTGTGATATCTCCTCTTGTAGGGAACAAAGACAGCTCAAAATTTCACAGAATGTGTTGAAGACCAAGACCCACAAATGTGATGTGAAATGGTTTTTCTCCCATGTTGCGTTTAAGAGAAAACAGCAAATGCTCGTTTTAGGCCAAAACGCATTGCAACCAATGGAAACAACAAAAGCACATACTTTGTGATATCTCCTATTGTAGCAAACACAGACAGCTCAAAATTTCACAGAATGTGTTGAAGACCAAGACACACAAATGTGATGTGAAATGGTTTTTCTCCCATGTTGCGTTTAAGAGAAAATAGCAAATGCACACTTTAGGCCAAAATGCATTGAAACCAATGAAAAACAAAAGCACATACTTTGTGATATCTCCTCTTGTAGCAAACACAGACAGCTCAAAATTTCACAGAATGTGTTGAAGACCAAGACCCACAAAGTGATGTGAAATGGTTTTTCTCCCATGTTGCGTTTAAGAGAAAACAGCAAATGCTCGTTTTAGGCCAAAATGCATTGAAACCAATGGAAACAACAAAAGCACATACTTTGTGATATCTCCTCTTGTAGCAAACACAGACAGCTCATAATTTCACAGAATGTGTTGAAGACCAAGACCCACAAAAGTGATGTGAAATGGATTTTCTCCCATGTTGCGTTTAAGAGAAAACAGCAAATGCTCGTTTTAGGCCAAAATGCATTGAAACCAATGGAAACAACAAAAGCGCATACTTTGTGATATCTCCTCTTGTAGTAAAAACAGACAGCTCAAAATTTCGCAGAATGTGTTGAAGACCAAGACCCACAAATGTGATGTGAAATGGTTTTTCTCCCATGTTGCTTTTAAGAGAAAACAGCAAATGCTCGTTTTAGGCCAAAATGCATTGAAACCAATGGAAGCAACAAAAGCACATACTTTGTGATATCTTCTCTTGTAGGAAACAAAGACAGCTCAAAATTTCACAGAATGTGTTGAAGACCAAGACCCACAAATGTGATGTGAAATGGTTTTTCTCCCATGTTGCGTTTTAGAGAAACAGCAAATGCACACTTTAGGCCAAAATGCATTGAAACCAATGGAAACAACAAAAGCGCCTACTTTGTGATATCTCCTCTTGTAGTAAAAACAGACAGCTCAAAATTTCACAGAATGTGTTGAAGACCAAGACCCACAAAGTGATGTGAAATGGTTTTTCTCCCATGTTGCGTTTAAGAGAAAAAAGCAAATGCTCGTTTCAAGCCAAAATGCATTGAAACCAATGGAAACAACAAAAGCACATACTTTGTGATATCTCCTCTTGTAGCAAACACAGACAGCTCACAATTTCACAGAATGTGTTGAAGACCAAGACCCACAAATGTGAAGTGAAATGGTTTTTCTCCCATGTTGCGTTTAAGAGAAAACAGCAAGTGCTTGTTTTACGCCAAAATGCATTGAAACTAATGGAAAACAAAAGCGCATACTTTGTGATATCTCCTCTTGTAGCAAACACAGACAGCTCAAAATTTCACAGAATGTGTTGAAGACCAAGACCCACAAAGTGATGTGAAATGGTTTTTCTCCCATGTTGCGTTTTAGAGAAAACAGCAAATGCACACTTTAGGCCAAAATGCATTGAAACCAATGGAAACAACAAAAGTGCCTACTTTGTGATATCTCCTCTTGTAGTAAAAACAGACAGCTCAAAATTTCACAGAATGTGTTGAAGACCAAGACCAACAAAGTGATGTGAAATGGTTTTTCTCCCATGTTGCGTTTAAGAGAAAACAGCAAATGCTCGTTTCAAGCCAAAATGCAATGAAACCAACGGAAACAACAAAACCACATACTTTGTGATATCTCCTCTTGTAGCAAACACAGACAGCTCAAAATTTCACAGAATGTTTTGAAGACCAAGACCCACAAATGTGATGTGAAATGATTTTTCTCCCATGTTGTGTTTAAGAGAAAACAGCAAATGCTCGTTTTAGGCCAAAATGCACTGAAACCAATGGAAACAACAAAAGCACATACTTTGTGATATCTCCTCTTGTAGGAAACAAAGACAGCTCAAAATTTCACAGAATGTGTTGAAGACCAAGACCCACAAATGTGATTTGAAATGGTTTTTCTCCCATGTTGCGTTTAAGAGAAAACAGCAAGTGCTTGTTTTACGCCAAAATGCATTGAAACCAATGGAAAACAAAAGCGCATACTTTGTGATATCTCCTCTTGTAGCAAACACAGACAGCTCAAAATTTCACAGAATGTGTTGAAGACCAAGTCCCACAAATGTGATATGAAATGGTTTTTCTCCCATGTTGCATTAAGAGAAAACAGCAAATGCTCGTTTTAGGCCAAAATGCATTGAAACCAATGGAAACAACAAAAGCGCATACTTTGTGATATCTCCTCTTGTAGCAAACACAGACAGCTCATAATTTCACAGAATGTGTTGAAGACCAAGACCCACAAAAGTGATGTGAAATGGTTTTTCTCCCATGTTGCATTTAAGAGAAAACAGCAAATGCTCGTTTTAGGCCAAAATGCATTGAAACCAATGGAAACAACAAAAGCGCATACTTTGTGATATCTCCTCTTGTAGTAAAAACAGACAGCTCAAAATTTCACAGAATGTGTTGAAGACCAAGACCCACAAATGTGATGTGAAATGGTTTTTCTCCCATGTTGCATTTAAGAGAAAACAGCAAATGCTCGTTTTAGGCCAAAACGCATTGAAACCAATGGAAAACAAAAGCGCATACTTTGTGATATCTCCTCTTGTAGCAAACACAGACAGCTCAAAATTTCACAGAATGTGTTGAAGACCAAGACCCACAAATGTGATATGAAATGGTTTTTCTCCCATGTTTCATTAAGAGAAAACAGCAAATGCTCGTTTTAGGCCAAAATGCATTGAAACCAATGGAAACGACAAAAGCAAATACTTTGTGATATCTCCTCTTGTAGCAAACACAGACAGCTCAAAATTTCACAGAATGTGTTGAAGAATAAGACCCACAAATGTGATGTGAAATGGTTTTTCTCCCATGTTGCATTTAAGAGAAAACAGCAAATGCTCGTTTTAGGCCAAAATGCTTTGAAACCAATGGAAACAACAAAAGCGCATACTTTGTGATATCTCCTCTTGTAGCAAACACAGACAGCTAAAAATTTCACAGAATGTGTGGAAGACCAAGACCCACAAAAGTGATGTGAAATGATTTTTCTCCCATGTTGCGTTTAAGAGAAAACAGCAAATGCTCGTTTTAGGCCAAAATGCATTGAAACCAATGGAAACAACAAAAGCGCATACTTTGTGATATCTCCTCTTGTAGTAAAAACAGACAGCTCAAAATTTCACAGAATGTGTTGAAGACCAAGACCCACAAAGTGATGTGAAATGGTTTTTATCCCATGTTGCGTTTAAGAGAAAACAGCAAATGCTCGTTTTAGGCCAAAATGCATTGAAACCAATGTAAACAACAACAGCACATACTTTGTGATATCTCCTCTTGTAGGAAACAAAGACAGCTCAAAATTTCACAGAATGTGTTGAAGACCAAGACCCACAAATGTGATGTGAAATGGTTTTTCTCCCATGTTGCCTTTAGGAGAAAACAGCAAATGCTCGTTATTGGCCAAAATGCATTGAAACCAATGGAAACAACAAAAGCACATACTTTGTGATATCTCCTCTTGTAGGAAACGATAACAGCTCAAAATTTCACAGAATGTGTTGAAGACCAAGACCCACAAAGTGATGTGAAATGGTTTTTCTCCCATGTTGCATTTAAGAGAAAACAGCAAATGCTCATTTTAGGCCAAAATGCATTGAAACCAATGGAAACAACAAAAGCGCATACTTTGTGATATCTCCTCATGTAGCAAACAAAGACAGGTCAAAATTTCAAAGAATGTGTTCAAGACCAAGACCCACAAATGTGATGTGATATGGTGTTTCTCCCATGTTGCATTTAAGAGAAAACAGCAAATGCACACTTTAGGCGAAAATGCATTGAAACCAATGAAAAACAAAAGCGCATACTTTGTGATATCTCCTCTTGTAGCAAACACAGACAGCTCAAAATTTCACAGAATGTGTTGAAGACCAAGACCCACAAATGTGATGTGAAATGGTTTTTCTCCCATGTTGCATTTAAGAGAAAACAGCAAATGCTCGTTTTA
The DNA here is from genome assembly GCA_031769625.1 of Taudactylus pleione. Lineage (NCBI taxonomy): Eukaryota > Metazoa > Chordata > Amphibia > Anura > Myobatrachidae > Taudactylus > Taudactylus pleione. Next base: position 229,958 of record JAUIMM010003164.1, on the reverse strand, counting down.
GGCCAAAATGCTTTGAAACCAATGGAAACAACAAAAGCGCATACTTTGTGATATCTCCTCTTGTAGCAAACACAGACAGCTCAAAATTTCACAGAATGTGTGGAAGACCAAGACCCACAAAAGTGATGTGAAATGATTTTTCTCCCATGTTGCGTTTAAGAGAAAACAGCAAATGCTCGTTTTAGGCCAAAATGCATTGAAACCAATGGAAACAACAAAAGCGCATACTTTGTGATATCTCCTCTTGTAGTAAAAACAGACAGCTCAAAATTTCACAGAATGTGTTGAAGACCAAGACCCACAAAGTGATGTGAAATGGTTTTTATCCCATGTTGCGTTTAAGAGAAAAAAGCAAATGCTCGTTTTAGGCCAAAATGCATTGAAACCAATGTAAACAACAACAGCACATACTTTGTGATATCTCCTCTTGTAGGAAACAAAGACAGCTCAAAATTTGACAGAATGTGTTGAAGACCAAGACCCACAAATGTGATGTGAAATGGTTTTTCTCCCATGTTGCGTTTTAGAGAAAACAGCAAATGCACACTTTTGGCCAAAATGCATTGAAACCAATGGAAACAACAAAAGCGCATACTTTGTGATATCTCCTCTTGTAGTAAAAACAGACAGCTGAAAATTTCACAGAATGTGTTGAAGACCAAGACCCACAAATGTGATGTGAAATGATTTTTCTCATATGTTGCTTTTAAGAGAAAATAGCAAATGCTCGTTTTAGGCCAAAATGCATTGAAACCAATGGAAACAACAAAAGCACATACTTTGTGATATCTCCTCTTGTAGGAAACAAAGACAGCTCAAAATTTCACAGAATGTGTTAAAGACCAAGACCCACAAATGTGATGTGTAATGGTTTTTCTCCCATGTTGCGTTTTAGAGAAACAGCAAATGCACACTTTAGGCCAAAATGCATTGAAACCAATGGAAAACAAAAGCGCATACTTTGTGGTATCTCCTCTTGTAGCAAACACAGACAGCTCAAAATTTCACAGATTGTGTTGAAGACCAAGACCCACAAATGTGATGTGAAATGGTTTTTCTCCCATGTTGCATTTAAGAGAAAACAGCAAATGTTCGTTTCAAGCCAAAATGCATTGAAACCAACGGAAACAACAAAAGCACATACTTTGTGACATCTCCTCTTGAAGCAAACACAGACAGCTCACAATTTCACAGAATGTGTTGAAGACCAAGACCCACAAATGTGAAGTGAAATGGTTTTTCTCCCATGTTGCGTTTAAGAGAAAACAGCAAGTGCTTGTATTACGCCAAAATGCATTGAAATTAATGGAAAACAAAAACGCATACTTTGTGATATCTCCTCTTGTAACAAACACAGACAGCTCAAAATTTCACAGAATGTGTTGAAGACCAAGTCCCACAAATGTGATATGAAATGGTTTTTCTCCCATGTTGCATTAAGAGAAAACAGCAAATGCTCGTTTTAGGCCAAAATGCATTGAAACCAATGGAAACAACTAAAGCGCATACTTTCTGATATCTCCTCTTGTAGTAAAAACAGACAGCTCAAAATTTCACAGAATGTGTTGAAGACCAAGACCCACAAAGTGATGTGAAATGGTTTTTCTCCCATGTTGCATTTAAGAGAAAACAGCAAATGCTCGTTTTAGGCCAAAATGCTTTGAAACCAATGGAAACAACAAAAGCGCATACTTTGTGATATCTCCTCTTGTAGCAAACACAGACAGCTCAAAATTTCACAGAATGTGTGGAAGACCAAGACCCACAAAAGTGATGTGAAATGATTTTTCTCCCATGTTGCGTTTAAGAGAAAACAGCAAATGCTCATTTTAGGCCAAAATGCATTGAAACCAATGGAAACAACAAAAGCGCATACTTTGTGATATCTCCTCTTGTAGTAAAAACAGACAGCTCAAAATTTCACAGAATGTGTTGAAGACCAAGATCCACAAAGTGATGTGAAATGGTTTTTATCCCATGTTGCGTTTAAGAGAAAAAAGCAAATGCTCGTTTTAGGCCAAAATGCATTGAAACCAATGTAAACAACAACAGCACATACTTTGTGATATCTCCTCTTGTAGGAAACAAAGACAGCTCAAAATTTCACAGAATGTGTTGAAGACCAAGACCCACAAATGTGATGTGAAATGGTTTTTCTCCCATGTTGCGTTTTAGAGAAAACAGCAAATGCACACTTTTGGCCAAAATGCATTGAAACCAATGGAAACAACAAAAGCGCATACTTTGTGATATCTCCTCTTGTAGTAAAAACAGACAGCTGAAAATTTCACAGAATGTGTTGAAGACCAAGACCCACAAATGTGATGTGAAATGATTTTTCTCATATGTTGCTTTTAAGAGAAAATAGCAAATGCTCGTTTTAGGCCAAAATGCATTGAAACCAATGGAAACAACAAAAGCACATACTTTGTGATATCTCCTCTTGTAGGAAACAAAGACAGCTCAAAATTTCACAGAATGTGTTAAAGACCAAGACCCACAAATGTGATGTGTAATGGTTTTTCTCCCATGTTGCGTTTTAGAGAAAACAGCAAATGCACACTTTAGGCCAAAATGCATTGAAACCAATGGAAAACAAAAGCGCATACTTTGTGGTATCTCCTCTTGTAGCAAACACAGACAGCTCAAAATTTCACAGATTGTGTTGAAGACCAAGACCCACAAATGTGATGTGAAATGGTTTTTCTCCCATGTTGCATTTAAGAGAAAACAGCAAATGTTCGTTTCAAGCCAAAATGCATTGAAACCAACGGAAACAACAAAAGCACATACTTTGTGACATCTCCTCTTGAAGCAAACACAGACAGCTCACAATTTCACAGAATGTGTTGAAGACCAAGACCCACAAATGTGAAGTGAAATGGTTTTTCTCCCATGTTGCGTTTAAGAGAAAACAGCAAGTGCTTGTATTACGCCAAAATGCATTGAAATTAATGGAAAACAAAAACGCATACTTTGTGATATCTCCTCTTGTAACAAACACAGACAGCTCAAAATTTCACAGAATGTGTTGAAGACCAAGTCCCACAAATGTGATATGAAATGGTTTTTCTCCCATGTTGCATTAAGAGAAAACAGCAAATGCTCGTTTTAGGCCAAAATGCATTGAAACCAATGGAAACAACTAAAGCGCATACTTTCTGATATCTCCTCTTGTAGTAAAAACAGACAGCTCAAAATTTCACAGAATGTGTTGAAGACCAAGACCCACAAAGTGATGTGAAATGGTTTTTCTCCCATGTTGCGTTTAAGAGAAAACAGCAAATGCTCATTTTAGGCCAAAATGCACTGAAACCAATGGAAACAACAAAAGCACATACTTTGTGATATCTCCTCTTGTAGCAAACACAGACAGCTCAAAATTTCACAGAATGTTTTGAAGACCAAGACCCACAAATCTGATGTGAAATTATTTTTCTCCCATGTTGCTTTTAAGAGAAAACAGCAAATGCTCGTTTTAGGCCAAAATGCACTGAAACCAATGGAAACAACAAAAGCACATACTTTGTGATATCTCCTCTTGTAGGAAACAAAGACAGCTGAAAATTTCACAGAATGTGTTGAAGACCAAGACCCACAAATGTGATGTGAAATGGTTTTTCTCCCATGTTGCGTTTAAGAGAAAACAGCAAGTGCTTGTTTTACGCCAAAATGCATTGAAACTAATGGAAAACAAAAGCGCATGCTTTGTGATATCTCCTCTTGTAGCAAACACAGACAGCTCAAAATTTCACAGAATGTGTTGAGGACCAAGACCCACAAAGTGATGTGAAATGGTTTTTCTCCCATGTTGCGTTTAAGAGAAAACAGCAAATGCTCATTTTAGGCCAAAATGCACTGAAACCAATGGAAACAACAAAAGCACATACTTTGTGATATCTCCTCTTGTAGCAAACACAGACAGCTCAAAATTTCACAGAATGTTTTGAAGACCAAGACCCACAAATGTGATGTGAAATGATTTTTCTCCCATGTTGCGTTTAAGAGAAAACAGCAAATGCTCGTTTTAGGCCAAAATGCATTGAAACCAATGGAAAACAAAAGCGCATACTTTGTGATATCTCCTCTTGTAGCAAACACAGACAGCTCAAAATTTCACAGAATGTGTTGAAGACCAAGACCCACAAATGTGATATGAAATGGTTTTTCTCCCATGTTGCATTAAGAGAAAACAGCAAATGCTCGTTTTAGGCCAAAATGCATTGAAACCAATGGAAACGACAAAAGCAAATACTTTGTGATATCTCCTCTTGTAGCAAACACAGACAGCTCAAAATTTCACAGAATGTTTTGAAGACCAAGACACAAATATGTGATGTGAAATGGTTTTTCTCCCATGTTGCGTTTAAGAGAAAATAGCAAATGCACACTTTAGGCCAAAATGCATTGAAACCAATGAAAAACAAAAGCGCATACTTTGTGATATCTCCTCTTGTAGCAAACACAGACAGCTCAAAATTTCACAGAATGTGTTGAAGACCAAGACCCACAAATGTGATGTGAAACGGTTTTTCTCCCATGTTGCATTTAAGAGAAAACAGCAAATGCTCATTTCAAGCCAAAATGCATTGAAACCAACGGAAACAACAAAAGCACATACTTTGTGACATCTCCTCTTGAAGCAAACACAGACAGCTCACAATTTCACAGAATGTGTTGAAGACCAAGACCCACAAATGTGAAGTGAAATGGTTTTTCTCCCATGTTGCGTTTAAGAGAAAACAGCAAGTGCTTGTATTACGCCAAAATGCATTGAAACTAATGGAAAACAAAAACGCATACTTTGTGATATCTCCTCTTGTAACAAACACAGACAGCTCAAAATTTCACAGAATGTGTTGAAGACCAAGTCCCACAAATGTGATATGAAATGGTTTTTCTCCCATGTTGCATTAAGAGAAAACAGCAAATGCTCGTTTTAGGCCAAAATGCATTGAAACCAATGGAAACAACAAAAGCGCATACTTTGTGATATCTCCTCTTGTAGCAAACACAGACAGCTCATAATTTCACAGAATGTGTTGAAGACCAAGACCCACAAAAGTGATGTGAAATGGATTTTCTCCCATGTTGCGTTTAAGAGAAAACAGCAAATGCTCGTTTTAGGCCAAAATGCATTGAAACCAATGGAAACAACTAAAGCGCATACTTTGTGATATCTCCTCTTGTAGTAAAAACAGACAGCTCAAAATTTCACAGAATGTGTTGAAGACCAAGACCCACAAAGTGATGTGAAATGGTTTTTCTCCCATGTTGCCTTTAGGAGAAAACAGCAAATGCTCGTTATTGGCCAAAATGCATTGAAACCAATGGAAACAACAAAAGCACATACTTTGTGATATCTCCTCTTGTAGGAAACAAAGACAGCTCAAAATTTCACAGAATGTGTTGAAGACCAAGACCCACAAATGTGATGTGAAATTGTTTTTCTCCCATGTTGCGTTTTAGAGAAAACAGCAAATGCACACTTTTGGCCAAAATGCATTGAAACCAATGGAAACAACAAAAGCGCATACTTTGTGATATCTCCTCTTGTAGTAAAAACAGACAGCTGAAAATTTCACAGAATGTGTTGAAGACCAAGACCCACAAATGTGATGTGAAATGATTTTTCTCATATGTTGCTTTTAAGAGAAAACAGCAAATGCTCGTTTTAGGCCAAAATGCATTGAAACCAATGGAAACAACAAAAGCACATACTTTGTGATATCTCCTCTTGTAGGAAACACAGACAGCTCAAAATTTCACAGATTGTGTTGAAGACCAAGACCCACAAATGTGATGTGTAATGGTTTTTCTCCCATGTTGCATTTAAGAGAAAACAGCAAATGTTCGTTTCAAGCCAAAATGCACTGAAACCAACGGAAACAACAAAAGCACATACTTTGTGACATCTCCTCTTGAAGCAAACACAGACAGCTCACAATTTCACAGAATGTGTTGAAGACCAAGACCCACAAATGTGAAGTGAAATGGTTTTTCTCCCATGTTGCGTTTAAGAGAAAACAGCAAGTGCTTGTATTACGCCAAAATGCATTGAAATTAATGGAAAACAAAAACGCATACTTTGTGATATCTCCTCTTGTAACAAACACAGACAGCTCAAAATTTCACAGAATGTGTTGAAGACCAAGTCCCACAAATGTGATATGAAATGGTTTTTCTCCCATGTTGCATTAAGAGAAAACAGCAAATGCTCGTTTTAGGCCAAAATGCATTGAAACCAATGGAAACAACAAAAGCGCATACTTTGTGATATCTCCTCTTGTAGCAAACACAGACAGCTCATAATTTCACAGAATGTGTTGAAGACCAAGACCCACAAAAGTGATGTGAAATGGATTTTCTCCCATGTTGCGTTTAAGAGAAAACAGCAAATGCTCGTTTTAGGCCAAAATGCATTGAAACCAATGGAAACAACTAAAGCGCATACTTTCTGATATCTCCTCTTGTAGTAAAAACAGACAGCTCAAAATTTCACAGAATGTGTTGAAGACCAAGACCCACAAAGTGATGTGAAATGGTTTTTCTCCCATGTTGCGTTTAAGAGAAAACAGCAAATGCTCATTTTAGGCCAAAATGCACTGAAACCAATGGAAACAACAAAAGCACATACTTTGTGATATCTCCTCTTGTAGCAAACACACAGCTCAAAATTTCACAGAATGTTTTGAAGACCAAGACCCACAAATCTGATGTGAAATTATTTTTCTCCCATGTTGCTTTTAAGAGAAAACAGCAAATGCTCGTTTTAGGCCAAAATGCACTGAAACCAATGGAAACAACAAAAGCACATACTTTGTGATATCTCCTCTTGTAGGAAACAAAGACAGCTGAAAATTTCACAGAATGTGTTGAAGACCAAGACCCACAAATGTGATGTGAAATGGTTTTTCTCCCATGTTGCGTTTAAGAGAAAACAGCAAGTGCTTGTTTTACGCCAAAATGCATTGAAACTAATGGAAAACAAAAGCGCATGCTTTGTGATATCTCCTCTTGTAGCAAACACAGACAGCTCAAAATTTCACAGAATGTGTTGAGGACCAAGACCCACAAAGTGATGTGAAATGGTTTTTCTCCCATGTTGCGTTTAAGAGAAAACAGCAAATGCTCGTTTTAGGCCAAAATGCATTGAAACCAATGGAAACGACAAAAGCAAATACTTTGTGATATCTCCTCTTGTAGCAAACACAGACAGCTCAAAATTTCACAGAATGTTTTGAAGACCAAGACACACATATGTGATGTGAAATGGTTTTTCTCCCATGTTGCGTTTAAGAGAAAATAGCAAATGCACACTTTAGGCCAAAATGCATTGAAACCAATGAAAAACAAAAGCGCATACTTTGTGATATCTCCTCTTGTAGCAAACACAGACAGCTCAAAATTTCACAGAATGTGTTGAAGACCAAGACCCACAAATGTGATGTGAAACGGTTTTTCTCCCATGTTGCATTTAAGAGAAAACAGCAAATGCTCATTTCAAGCCAAAATGCATTGAAACCAACGGAAACAACAAAAGCACATACTTTGTGACATCTCCTCTTGAAGCAAACACAGACAGCTCACAATTTCACAGAATGTGTTGAAGACCAAGACCCACAAATGTGAAGTGAAATGGTTTTTCTCCCATGTTGCGTTTAAGAGAAAACAGCAAGTGCTTGTATTACGCCAAAATGCATTGAAACTAATGGAAAACAAAAACGCATACTTTGTGATATCTCCTCTTGTAACAAACACAGACAGCTCAAAATTTCACAGAATGTGTTGAAGACCAAGTCCCACAAATGTGATATGAAATGGTTTTTCTCCCATGTTGCATTAAGAGAAAACAGCAAATGCTCGTTTTAGGCCAAAATGCATTGAAACCAATGGAAACAACAAAAGCGCATACTTTGTGATATCTCCTCTTGTAGCAAACACAGACAGCTCATAATTTCACAGAATGTGTTGAAGACCAAGACCCACAAAAGTGATGTGAAATGGATTTTCTCCCATGTTGCGTTTAAGAGAAAACAGCAAATGCTCGTTTTAGGCCAAAATGCATTGAAACCAATGGAAACAACTAAAGCGCATACTTTGTGATATCTCCTCTTGTAGTAAAAACAGACAGCTCAAAATTTCACAGAATGTGTTGAAGACCAAGACCCACAAAGTGATGTGAAATGGTTTTTCTCCCATGTTGTGTTTAAGAGAAAACAGCAAATGCTCATTTTAGGCCAAAATGCACTGAAACCAATGGAAACAACAAAAGCACATACTTTGTGATATCTCCTCTTGTAGGAAACAAAGACAGCTCAAAATTTCACAGAATGTGTTGAAGACCAAGACCCACAAATGTGATGTGAAATGGTTTTTCTCCCATGTTGCCTTTAGGAGAAAACAGCAAATACTCGTTATTGGCCAAAATGCATTGAAACCAATGGAAACAACAAAAGCACATACTTTGTGATATCTCCTCTTGTAGGAAACAAAGACAGCTCAAAATTTCACAGAATGTGTTGAAGACCAAGACCCACAAATGTGATGTGAAATGGTTTTTCTCCCATGTTGCGTTTTAGAGAAAACAGCAAATGCACACTTTTGGCCAAAATGCATTGAAACCAATGGAAACAACAAAAGCGCATACTTTGTGATATCTCCTCTTGTAGTAAAAACAGACAGTTGAAAATTTCACAGAATGTGTTGAAGACCAAGACCCACAAATGTGATGTGAAATGATTTTTCTCATATGTTGCTTTTAAGAGAAAACAGCAAATGCTCGTTTTAGGCCAAAATGCATTGAAACCAATGGAAACAACAAAAGCACATACTTTGTGGTATCTCCTCTTGTAGCAAACACAGACAGCTCAAAATTTCACAGATTGTGTTGAAGACCAAGACCCACAAATGTGATGTGAAATGGTTTTTCTCCCATGTTGCATTTAAGAGAAAACAGCAAATGTTCGTTTCAAGCCAAAATGCATTGAAACCAACAGAAACAACAAAAGCACATACTTTGTGACATCTCCTCTTGAAGCAAACACAGACAGCTCACAATTTCACAGAATGTGTTGAAGACCAAGACCCACAAATGTGAAGTGAAATGGTTTTTCTCCCATGTTGCGTTTAAGAGAAAACATCAAGTGCTTGTATTATGCCAAAATGCATTGAAACTAATGGAAAACAAAAACGCATACTTTGTGATATCTCCTCTTGTAACAAACACAGACAGCTCAAAATTTCACAGAATGTGTTGAAGACCAAGTCCCACAAATGTGATATGAAATGGTTTTTCTCCCATGTTGCATTAAGAGAAAACAGCAAATGCTCGTTTTAGGCCAAAATACATTGAAACCAATGGAAACAACAAAAGCGCATACTTTGTGATATCTCCTCTTGTAGCAAACACAGACAGCTCATAATTTCACAGAATGTGTTGAAGACCAAGACCCACAAAAGTGATGTGAAATGGATTTTCTCCCATGTTGCGTTTAAGAGAAAACAGCAAATGCTCGTTTTAGGCCAAAATGCATTGAAACCAATGGAAACAACTAAAGCGCATACTTTCTGATATCTCCTCTTGTAGTAAAAACAGACAGCTCAAAATTTCACAGAATGTGTTGAAGACCAAGACCCACAAAGTGATGTGAAATGGTTTTTCTCCCATGTTGCGTTTAAGAGAAAACAGCAAATGCTCATTTTAGGCCAAAATGCACTGAAACCAATGGAAACAACAAAAGCACATACTTTGTGATATCTCCTCTTGTAGCAAACACAGACAGCTCAAAATTTCACAGAATGTTTTGAAGACCAAGACCCACAAATCTGATGTGAAATTATTTTTCTCCCATGTTGCTTTTAAGAGAAAACAGCAAATGCTCGTTTTAGGCCAAAATGCACTGAAACCAATGGAAACAACAAAAGCACATACTTTGTGATATCTCCTCTTGTAGGAAACAAAGACAGCTGAAAATTTCACAGAATGTGTTGAAGACCAAGACCCACAAATGTGATGTGAAATGGTTTTTCTCCCATGTTGCGTTTAAGAGAAAACAGCAAGTGCTTGTTTTACGCCAAAATGCATTGAAACTAATGGAAAACAAAAGCGCATGCTTTGTGATATCTCCTCTTGTAGCAAACACAGACAGCTCAAAATTTCACAGAATGTGTTGAAGACCGAGACCCACAAAGTGATGTGAAATGGTTTTTCTCCCATGTTGCGTTTAAGAGAAAACAGCAAATGCTCATTTTAGGCCAAAATGCACTGAAACCAATGGAAACAACAAAAGCACATACTTTGTGATATCTCCTCTTGTAGCAAACACAGACAGCTCAAAATTTCACAGAATGTTTTGAAGACCAAGACCCACAAATGTGATGTGAAATGATTTTTCTCCCATGTTGCGTTTAAGAGAAAACAGCAAATGCTCGTTTTAGGCCAAAATGCATTGAAACCAATGGAAAACAAAAGCGCATACTTTGTGATATCTCCTCTTGTAGCAAACACAGACAGCTCAAAATTTCACAGAATGTGTTGAAGACCAAGACCCACAAATGTGATATGAAATGGTTTTTCTCCCATGTTGCATTAAGAGAAAACAGCAAATGCTCGTTTTAGGCCAAAATGCATTGAAACCAATGGAAACGACAAAAGCAAATACTTTGTGATATCTCCTCTTGTAGCAAACACAGACAGCTCAAAATTTCACAGAATGTTCTGAAGACCAAGACACACATATGTGATGTGAAACGGTTTTTCTCCCATGTTGCATTTAATAGAAAACAGCAAATGCTCATTTCAAGCCAAAATGCATTGAAACCAACGGAAACAACAAAAGCACATACTTTGTGACATCTCCTCTTGAAGCAAACACAGACAGCTCACAATTTCACAGAATGTGTTGAAGACCAAGACCCACAAATGTGAAGTGAAATGGTTTTTCTCCCATGTTAAGTTTAAGAGAAAACAGCAAGTGCTTGTATTACGCCAAAATGCATTGAAACTAATGGAAAACAAAAACGCATACTTTGTGATATCTCCTCTTGTAACAAACACAGACAGCTCAAAATTTCACAGAATGTGTTGAAGACCAAGACCCACAAAGTGATGTGAAATGGTTTTTCTCCCATGTTGCGTTTAAGAGAAAACAGCAAATGCTCATTTTAGGCCAAAATGCATTGAAACCAATGGAAACAACAAAAACGCATACTTTGTGATATCTCCTCTTGTAGCAAACACAGACAGCTCAAAATTTCACAGAATGTGTTGAAGACCAAGACCCACAAATGTGATATGAAATGGTATTTCTCCCAAGTTGCATTAAGAGAAAACAGCAAATGCTCGTTTTAGGCCAAAATTCATTGAAACCAATGGAACCGACAAAAGCAAATACTTTGTGATATCTCCTCTTGTAGCAAACACAGACAGCTCAAAATTTCACAGAATGTGTTGAAGACCAAGACCCACAAAGTGATGTGAAATGGTTTTTCTCCCATGTTGCATTTAAAAGAAAACAGCAAATGCTCATTTCAAGCCAAAATGCATTGAAACCAACGGAAACAACAAAAGCACATACTTTGTGACATCTCCTCTTGAAGCAAACAGACAGCTCACAATTTCACAGAATGTGTTGAAGACCAAGACCCACAAATGTGAAGTGAAATGGTTTTTCTCCCATGTTGCGTTTAAGAGAAAACAGCAAGTGCTTGTATTACGCCAAATTGCATTGAAACTAATGGAAAACAAAAACGCATACTTTGTGATATCTCCTCTTGTAACAAACACAGACAGCTCAAAATTTCACAGAATGTGTTGAAGACCAAGACCCACAAAGTGATGTGAAATGGTTTTTCTCCCATGTTGCGTTTAAGAGAAAACAGCAAATGCTCATTTTAGGCCAAAATGCATTGAAACCAATGGAAACAACTAAAGCGCATACTTTGTGATATCTCCTCTTGTAGCAAACACAGACAGCTCAAAATTTCACAGAATGTGTTGAAGACCAAGACCCACAAATGTGATATGAAATGGTATTTCTCCCAAGTTGCATTAAGAGAAAACAGCAAATGCTCGTTTTAGGCCAAAATGCATTGAAACCAATGGAACCGACAAAAGCAAATACTTTGTGATATCTCCTCTTGTAGCAAACACAGACAGCTCAAAATTTCACAGAATGTTTTGAAGACCAAGACACACAAATGTGATGTGAAATGGTTTTTCTCCCATGTTGCGTTTAAGAGAAAATAGCAAATGCACACTTTAGGCCAAAATGCATTGAAACCAATGAAAAACAAAAGCGCATACTTTGTGATATCTCCTCTTGTAGTAAAAACAGACAGCTCAAAATTTCACAGAATGTGTTGAAGACCAAGACCCACAAAGTGATGTGAAATGGTTTTTCTCCCATGTTGCGTTTAAAAGAAAACAGCAAATGCTCATTCAAGCCAAAATGCATTGAAACCAATGGAAACAACAAAAGCACATACTTTGTGATATCTCCTCTTGTAGCAAACACAGACAGCTCACAATTTCACAGAATGTGTTGAAGACCAAGACCCACAAATGTGAAGTGAAATGGTTTTTCTCCCATGTTGCGTTTAAGAGAAAACAGCAAGTGCTTGTTTTACGCCAAAATGCATTGAAACTAATGGAAAACAAAAGCGCATGCTTTGTGATATCTCCTCTTGTAGCAAACACAGACAGCTCAAAATTTCACAGAATGTGTTGAAGACCAAGACCCACAAAGTGATGTGAAATGGTTTTTCTCCCATGTTGCGTTTAAGAGAAAACAGCAAATGCTCATTTTAGGCCAAAATGCACTGAAACCAATGGAAACAACAAAAGCACATACTTTGTGATATCTCCTCTTGTAGGAAACAAAGACAGCTCAAAATTTCACAGAATGTGTTGAAGACCAAGACCCACAAATGTGATATGAAATGGTTTTTCTCCCATGTTGCATTAAGAGAAAACAGCAAATGCTCGTTTTAGGCCAAAATGCATTGAAACCAATGGAAACAACAAAAGCGCATACTTTGTGATATCTCCTCTTGTAGCAAACACAGACAGCTCATAATTTCACAGAATGTGTTGAAGACCAAGACCCACAAAAGTGATGTGAAATGGATTTTCTCCCATGTTGCGTTTAAGAGAAAACAGCAAATGCTCGTTTTAGGCCAAAATGCATTGAAACCAATGGAAACAACTAAAGCGCATACTTTCTGATATCTCCTCTTGTAGTAAAAACAGACAGCTCAAAATTTCACAGAATGTGTTGAAGACCAAGACCCACAAAGTGATGTGAAATGGTTTTTCTCCCATGTTGCGTTTAAGAGAAAACAGCAAATGCTCATTTTAGGCCAAAATGCACTGAAACCAATGGAAACAACAAAAGCACATACTTTGTGATATCTCCTCTTGTAGCAAACACAGACAGCTCAAAATTTCACAGAATGTTTTGAAGACCAAGACCCACAAATCTGATGTGAAATTATTTTTCTCCCATGTTGCTTTTAAGAGAAAACAGCAAATGCTCGTTTTAGGCCAAAATGCACTGAAACCAATGGAAACAACAAAAGCACATACTTTGCGATATCTCCTCTTGTAGGAAACAAAGACAGCTGAAAATTTCACAGAATGTGTTGAAGACCAAGACCCACAAATGTGATGTGAAATGGTTTTTCTCCCATGTTGCGTTTAAGAGAAAACAGCAAGTGCTTGTTTTACGCCAAAATGCATTGAAACTAATGGAAAACAAAAGCGCATGCTTTGTGATATCTCCTCTTGTAGCAAACACAGACAGCTCAAAATTTCACAGAATGTGTTGAAGACCAAGACCCACAAAGTGATGTGAAATGGTTTTTCTCCCATGTTGCGTTTAAGAGAAAACAGCAAATGCTCATTTTAGGCCAAAATGCATTGAAACTAATGGAAAACAAAAACGCATACTTTGTGATATCTCCTCTTGTAACAAACACAGACAGCTCAAAATTTCACAGAATGTGTTGAAGACCAAGACCCACAAAGTGATGTGAAATGGTTTTTCTCCCATGTTGCGTTTAAGAGAAAACAGCAAATGCTCATTTTAGGCCAAAATGCATTGAAACCAATGGAAACAACTAAAGCGCATACTTTGTGATATCTCCTCTTGTAGCAAACACAGACAGCTAAAATTTCACAGAATGTTTTGAAGACCAAGACCCACAAATGTGATGTGAAATTATTTTTCTTCCATGTTGCTTTTAAGAGAAAACAGCAAATGCTCGTTTTAGGCCAAAATGCATTGAAACCAATGGAAAACAAAAGCGCATACTTTGTGATATCTCCTCTTGTAGCAAACACAGACAGCTCAAAATTTCACAGAATGTGTTGAAGACCAAGACCCACAAATGTGATATGAAATGGTATTTCTCCCAAGTTGCATTAAGAGAAAACAGCAAATGCTCGTTTTAGGCCAAAATGCATTGAAACCAATGGAACCGACAAAAGCAAATACTTTGTGATATCTCCTCTTGTAGCAAACACAGACAGCTCAAAATTTCACAGAATGTTTTGAAGACCAAGACACACAAATGTGATGTGAAATGGTTTTTCTCCCATGTTGCGTTTAAGAGAAAATAGCAAATGCACACTTTAGGCCAAAATGCATTGAAACCAATGAAAAACAAAAGCGCATACTTTGTGATATCTCCTCTTGTAGTAAAAACAGACAGCTCAAAATTTCACAGAATGTGTTGAAGACCAAGACCCACAAAGTGATGTGAAATGGTTTTTCTCCCATGTTGCGTTTAAAAGAAAACAGCAAATGCTCGTTCAAGCCAAAATGCATTGAAACCAATGGAAACAACAAAAGCACATACTTTGTGATATCTCCTCTTGTAGCAAACACAGACAGCTCACAATTTCACAGAATGTGTTGAAGACCAAGACCCACAAATGTGAAGTGAAATGGTTTTTCTCCCATGTTGCGTTTAAGAGAAAACAGCAAGTGCTTGTTTTACGCCAAAATGCATTGAAACTAATGGAAAACAAAAGCGCATGCTTTGTGATATCTCCTCTTGTAGCAAACACAGACAGCTCAAAATTTCACAGAATGTGTTGAAGACCAAGACCCACAAAGTGATGTGAAATGGTTTTTCTCCCATGTTGCGTTTAAGAGAAAACAGCAAATGTTCATTTTAGGCCAAAATGCACTGAAACCAATGGAAACAACAAAAGCACATACTTTGTGATATCTCCTCTTGTAGGAAACAAAGACAGCTCAAAATTTCACAGAATGTGTTGAAGACCAAGACCCACAAATGTGATATGAAATGGTTTTTCTCCCATGTTGCATTAAGAGAAAACAGCAAATGCTCGTTTTAGGCCAAAATGCATTGAAACCAATGGAAACAACAAAAGCGCATACTTTGTGATATCTCCTCTTGTAGCAAACACAGACAGCTCATAATTTCACAGAATGTGTTGAAGACCAAGACCCACAAAAGTGATGTGAAATGGATTTTCTCCCATGTTGCGTTTAAGAGAAAACAGCAAATGCTCGTTTTAGGCCAAAATGCATTGAAACCAATGGAAACAACTAAAGCGCATACTTTCTGATATCTCCTCTTGTAGTAAAAACAGACAGCTCAAAATTTCACAGAATGTGTTGAAGACCAAGACCCACAAAGTGATGTGAAATGGTTTTTCTCCCATGTTGCGTTTAAGAGAAAACAGCAAATGCTCATTTTAGGCCAAAATGCACTGAAACCAATGGAAACAACAAAAGCACATACTTTGTGATATCTCCTCTTGTAGCAAACACAGACAGCTCAAAATTTCACAGAATGTTTTGAAGACCAAGACCCACAAATCTGATGTGAAATTATTTTTCTCCCATGTTGCTTTTAAGAGAAAACAGCAAATGCTCGTTTTAGGCCAAAATGCACTGAAACCAATGGAAACAACAAAAGCACATACTTTGTGATATCTCCTCTTGTAGGAAACAAAGACAGCTGAAAATTTCACAGAATGTGTTGAAGACCAAGTCCCACAAATGTGATGTGAAATGGTTTTTCTCCCATGTTGCGTTTAAGAGAAAACAGCAAGTGCTTGTTTTACGCCAAAATGCATTGAAACTAATGGAAAACAAAAGCGCATGCTTTGTGATATCTCCTCTTGTAGCAAACACAGACAGCTCAAAATTTCACAGAATGTGTTGAAGACCAAGACCCACAAAGTGATGTGAAATGGTTTTTCTCCCATGTTGCGTTTAAGAGAAAACAGCAAATGCTCATTTTAGGCCAAAATGCACTGAAACCAATGGAAACAACAAAAGCACATACTTTGTGATATCTCCTCTTGTAGCAAACACAGACAGCTCAAAATTTCACAGAATGTTTTGAAGACCAAGACCCACAAATGTGATGTGAAATGATTTTTCTCCCATGTTGCGTTTAAGAGAAAACAGCAAATGCTCGTTTTAGGCCAAAATGCATTGAAACCAATGGAAAACAAAAGCGCATACTTTGTGATATCTCCTCTTGTAGCAAACACAGACAGCTCAAAATTTCACAGAATGTGTTGAAGACCAAGACCCACAAATGTGATATGAAATGGTTTTTCTCCCATGTTGCATTAAGAGAAAACAGCAAATGCTCGTTTTAGGCCAAAATGCATTGAAACCAATGGAAACGACAAAAGCAAATACTTTGTGATATCTCCTCTTGTAGCAAACACAGACAGCTCAAAATTTCACAGAATGTTTTGAAGACCAAGACACACATATGTGATGTGAAACGGTTTTTCTCCCATGTTGCATTTAAGAGAAAACAGCAAATGCTCATTTCAAGCCAAAATGCATTGAAACCAATGGAAACAACAAAAGCACATACTTTGTGACATCTCCTCTTGAAGCAAACACAGACAGCTCACAATTTCACAGAATGTGTTGAAGACCAAGACCCACAAATGTGAAGTGAAATGGTTTTTCTCCCATGTTGCGTTTAAGAGAAAACAGCAAGTGCTTGTATTACGCCAAAATGCATTGAAACTAATGGAAAACAAAAACGCATACTTTGTGATATCTCCTCTTGTAACAAACACAGACAGCTCAAAATTTCACAGAATGTGTTGAAGACCAAGACCCACAAAGTGATGTGAAATGGTTTTTCTCCCATGTTGCGTTTAAGAGAAAACAGCAAATGCTCATTTTAGGCCAAAATGCACTGAAACCAATGGAAACAACAAAAGCACATACTTTGTGATATCTCCTCTTGTAGGAAACAAAGACAGCTCAAAATTTCACAGAATGTGTTGAAGACCAAGACCCACAAAGTGATGTGAAATGGTTTTTCTCCCATGTTGCGTTTAAAAGAAAACAGCAAATGCTCGTTTCAAGCCAAAATGCATTGAAACCAATGGAAACAACAAAAGCACATACTTTGTGATATCTTCTCTTGTAGGAAACAAAGACAGCTCAAAATTTCACAGAATGTGTTGAAGACCAAGACCCACAAATGTGATGTGAAATGGTTTTTCTCCCATGTTGCGTTTTAGAGAAAACAGCAAATGCACACTTTAGGCCAAAATGCATTGAAACCAATGGAAACAACAAAAGCGCCTACTTTGTGATATCTCCTCTTGTAGTAAAAACAGACAGCTCAAAATTTCACAGAATGTGTTGAAGACCAAGACCCACAAAGTGATGTGAAATGGTTTTTCTCCCATGTTGCGTTTAAGAGAAATTAGCAAATGCTCGTTTCAAGCCAAAATGCATTGAAACCAATGGAAACAACAAAAGCACATACTTTGTGATATCTCCTCTTGTAGCAAACACAGACAGCTCACAATTTCACAGAATGTGTTGAAGACCAAGACCCACAAATGTGAAGTGAAATGGTTTTTCTCCCATGTTGCGTTTAAGAGAAAACAGCAAGTGCTTGTTTTACGCCAAAATGCATTGAAACTAATGGAAAACAAAAGCGCATACTTTGTGATATCTCCTCTTGTAGCAAACACAGACAGCTCAAAATTTCACAGAATGTGTTGAAGACCAAGACCCACAAAGTGATGTGAAATGGTTTTTCTCCCATGTTGCGTTTTAGAGAAAACAGCAAATGCACACTTTAGGCCAAAATGCATTGAAACCAATGGAAACAACAAAAGCGCCTACTTTGTGATATCTCCTCTTGTAGTAAAAACAGACAGCTCAAAATTTCACAGAATGTGTTGAAGACCAAGACCAACAAAGTGATGTGAAATAGTTTTTCTCCCATGTTGCGTTTAAGAGAAAACAGAAAATGCTCGTTTCAAGCCAAAATGCATTGAAACCAACGGAAACAACAAAAGCACATACTTTGTGATATCTCCTCTTCTAGCAAACACAGACAGCTCACAATTTCACAGAATGTGTTGAAGACCAAGACCCACAAATGTGAAGTGAAATGGTTTTTCTCCCATGTTGCGTTTAAGAGAAAACAGCAAATGCTCGTTTTAGGCCAAAATGCACTGAAACCAAAGGAAACAACAAAAGCACATACTTTGTGATATCTCCTCTTGTAGGAAACAAAGACAGCTCAAAATTTCACAGAATGTGTTGAAGACCAAGACCCACAAATGTGATGTGAAATGGTTTTTCTCCCATGATGCGTTTAAGAGAAAATAGCAAATGCACACTTTAGGCCAAAATGCATTGAAACCAATGAAAAACAAAAGCGCATACTTTGTGATATCTCCTCTTGTAGCAAACACAGACAGCTCAAAATTTCACAGAATGTGTTGAAGACCAAGACCCACAAATGTGAAGTGAAATGGTTTTTCTCCCATGTTGCGTTTAAGAGAAAACAGCAAGTGCTTGTTTTACGCCAAAATACATTGAAACTAATGGAAAACAAAAGCGCATACTTTGTGATATCTCCTCTTGTAGCAAACACAGACAGCTCAAAATTTCACAGAATGTGTTGAAGACCAAGACCCACAAAGTGATGTGAAATGGTTTTTCTCCCATGTTGCGTTTAAGAGAAAACAGCAAATGCTCATTTTAGGCCAAAATGCACTGAAACCAATGGAAACAACAAAAGCACATACTTTGTGATATCTCCTCTTGTAGCAAACACAGACAGCTCAAAATTTCACAGAATGTTTTGAAGACCAAGACCCACAAATGTGATGTGAAATGATTTTTCTCCCATGTTGTGTTTAAGAGAAAACAGCAAATGCTCGTTTTAGGCCAAAATGCACTGAAACCAAAGGAAACAACAAAAGCACATACTTTGTGATATCTCCTCTTGTAGGAAACAAAGACAGCTCAAAATTTCACAGAATGTGTTGAAGACCAAGACCCACAAATGTGATGTGAAATGGTTTTTCTCCCATGTTGCGTTTAAGAGAAAACAGCAAGTGCTTGTTTTACGCCAAAATGCATTGAAACCAATGGAAAACAAAAGCGCATACTTTGTGATATCTCCTCTTGTAGCAAACACAGACAGCTCATAATTTCACAGAATGTGTTGAAGACCAAGACCCACAAAAGTGATGTGAAATGGTTTTTCTCCCATGTTGCGTTTAAGAGAAAACAGCAAATGCTCGTTTTAGGCCAAAATGCATTGAAACCAATGGAAACAACAAAAGCGCATACTTTGTGATATCTCCTCTTGTAGGGAACAAAGACAGCTCAAAATTTCACAGAATGTGTTGAAGACCAAGACCCACAAATGTGATGTGAAATGGTTTTTCTCCCATGTTGCGTTTAAGAGAAAACAGCAAATGCTCGTTTTAGGCCAAAACGCATTGCAACCAATGGAAACAACAAAAGCACATACTTTGTGATATCTCCTATTGTAGCAAACACAGACAGCTCAAAATTTCACAGAATGTGTTGAAGACCAAGACACACAAATGTGATGTGAAATGGTTTTTCTCCCATGTTGCGTTTAAGAGAAAATAGCAAATGCACACTTTAGGCCAAAATGCATTGAAACCAATGAAAAACAAAAGCGCATACTTTGTGATATCTCCTCTTGTAGCAAACACAGACAGCTCAAAATTTCACAGAATGTGTTGAAGACCAAGACCCACAAAGTGATGTGAAATGGTTTTTCTCCCATGTTGCGTTTAAGAGAAAACAGCAAATGCTCGTTTTAGGCCAAAATGCATTGAAACCAATGGAAACAACAACAGCACATACTTTGTGATATCTCCTCTTTTAGCAAACACAGACAGCTCACAATTTCACAGAATGTGTTGAAGACCAAGACCCACAAATGTGAAGTGAAATGGTTTTTCTCCCATGTAGCGTTTAAGAGAAAACAGCAAGTGCTTGTTTTACGCCAAAATGCATTGAAACTAATGGAAAACAAAAACGCATACTTTGTGATATCTCCTCTTGTAACAAACACAGACAGCTCAAAATTTCACAGAATGTGCTGAAGACCAAGTCCCACAAATGTGATATGAAATGGTTTTTCTCCCATGATGTATTAAGAGAAAACAGAAAATGCTCGTTTTAGGCCAAAATGCATTGAAACCAATGGAAACAACAAAAGCACATACTTTGTGATATCTCCTCTTGTAGCAAACACAGACAGCTCATAATTTCACAGAATGTGTTGAAGACCAAGACCCACAAAAGTGATGTGAAATGGATTTTCTCCCATGTTGCGTTTAAGAGAAAACAGCAAATGCTCGTTTTAGGCCAAAATGCATTGAAACCAATGGAAACAACAAAAGCGCATACTTTGTGATATCTCCTCTTGTAGTAAAAACAGACAGCTCAAAATTTCACAGAATGTGTTGAAGACCAAGACCCACAAATGTGATGTGAAATGGTTTTTCTCCCATGTTGCTTTTAAGAGAAAACAGCAAATGCTCGTTTTAGGCCAAAATGCATTGAAACCAATGGAAGCAACAAAAGCACATACTTTGTGATATCTTCTCTTGTAGGAAACAAAGACAGCTCAAAATTTCACAGAATGTGTTGAAGACCAAGACCCACAAATGTGATGTGAAATGGTTTTTCTCCCATGTTGCGTTTAAGAGAAATTAGCAAATGCTCGTTTCAAGCCAAAATGCATTGAAACCAACGGAAACAACAAAAGCACATACTTTGTGATATCTCCTCTTGTAGCAAACACAGACAGCTCACAATTTCACAGAATGTGTTGAAGACCAAGACCCACAAATGTGAAGTGAAATGGTTTTTCTCCCATGTTGCGTTTAAGAGAAAACAGCAAGTGCTTGTTTTACGCCAAAATGCATTGAAACTAATGGAAAACAAAAGCGCATACTTTGTGATATCTCCTCTTGTAGCAAACACAGACAGCTCAAAATTTCTCAGAATGTGTTGAAGACCAAGACCCACAAAGTGATGTGAAATGGTTTTTCTCCCATGTTGCGTTTTAGAGAAAACAGCAAATGCACACTTTAGGCCAAAATGCATTGAAACCAATGGAAACAACAAAAGCGCCTACTTTGTGATATCTCCTCTTGTAGTAAAAACAGACAGCTCAAAATTTCACAGAATGTGTTGAAGACCAAGACCAACAAAGTGATGTGAAATAGTTTTTCTCCCATGTTGCATTTAAGAGAAAACAGAAAATGCTCGTTTCAAGCCAAAATGCATTGAAACCAACGGAAACAACAAAAGCACATACTTTGTGATATCTCCTCTTGTAGCAAACACAGACAGCTCACAATTTCACAGAATGTGTTGAAGACCAAGACCCACAAATGTGAAGTGAAATGGTTTTTCTCCCATGTTGCGTTTAAGAGAAAACAGCAAGTGCTTGTTTTACGCCAAAATACATTGAAACTAATGGAAAACAAAAGCGCATACTTTGTGATATCTCCTCTTGTAGCAAACACAGACAGCTCAAAATTTCACAGAATGTGTTGAAGACCAAGACCCACAAAGTGATGTGAAATGGTTTTTCTCCCATGTTGCGTTTAAGAGAAAACAGCAAATGCTCATTTTAGGCCAAAATGCACTGAAACCAATGGAAACAACAAAAGCACATACTTTGTGATATCTCCTCTTGTAGCAAACACAGACAGCTCAAAATTTCACAGAATGTTTTGAAGACCAAGACCCACAAATGTGATGTGAAATGATTTTTCTCCCATGTTGTGTTTAAGAGAAAACAGCAAATGCTCGTTTTAGGCCAAAATGCACTGAAACCAAAGGAAACAACAAAAGCACATACTTTGTGATATCTCCTCTTGTAGGAAACAAAGACAGCTCAAAATTTCACAGAATGTGTTGAAGACCAAGACCCACAAATGTGATGTGAAATGGTTTTTCTCCCATGTTGCGTTTAAGAGAAAACAGCAAGTGCTTGTTTTACGCCAAAATGCATTGAAACCAATGGAAAACAAAAGCGCATACTTTGTGATATCTCCTCTTGTAGCAAACACAGACAGCTCAAAATTTCACAGAATGTGTTGAAGACCAAGTCCCACAAATGTGATATGAAATTGTTTTTCTCCCATGTTGCATTAAGAGAAAACAGCAAATGCTCGTTTTAGGCCAAAATGCATTGAAACCAATGGAAACAACAAAAGTGCATACTTTGTGATATCTCCTCTTGTAGCAAACACAGACAGCTCATAATTTCACAGAATGTGTTGAAGACCAAGACCCACAAAAGTGATGTGAAATGGTTTTTCTCCCATGTTGCATTTAAGAGAAAACAGCAAATGCTCGTTTTAGGCCAAAATGCATTGAAACCAATGGAAACAACAAAAGCGCATACTTTGTGATATCTCCTCTTGTAGTAAAAACAGACAGCTCAAAATTTCACAGAATGTGTTGAAGACCAAGACCCACAAATGTGATGTGAAATGGTTTTTCTCCCATGTTGCGTTTAAGAGAAAACAGCAAATGCTCGTTTTAGGCCAAAATGCATTGAAACCAATGGAAACAACAAAAGCGCATACTTTGTGATATCTCCTCTTGTAGGGAACAAAGACAGCTCAAAATTTCACAGAATGTGTTGAAGACCAAGACCCACAAATGTGATGTGAAATGGTTTTTCTCCCATGTTGCGTTTAAGAGAAAACAGCAAATGCTCGTTTTAGGCCAAAACGCATTGCAACCAATGGAAACAACAAAAGCACATACTTTGTGATATCTCCTATTGTAGCAAACACAGACAGCTCAAAATTTCACAGAATGTGTTGAAGACCAAGACACACAAATGTGATGTGAAATGGTTTTTCTCCCATGTTGCGTTTAAGAGAAAATAGCAAATGCACACTTTAGGCCAAAATGCATTGAAACCAATGAAAAACAAAAGCGCATACTTTGTGATATCTCCTCTTGTAGCAAACACAGACAGCTCAAAATTTCACAGAATGTGTTGAAGACCAAGACCCACAAAGTGATGTGAAATGGTTTTTCTCCCATGTTGCGTTTAAGAGAAAACAGCAAATGCTCGTTTTAGGCCAAAATGCATTGAAACCAATGGAAACAACAACAGCACATACTTTGTGATATCTCCTCTTTTAGCAAACACAGACAGCTCACAATTTCACAGAATGTGTTGAAGACCAAGACCCACAAATGTGAAGTGAAATGGTTTTTCTCCCATGTAGCGTTTAAGAGAAAACAGCAAGTGCTTGTTTTACGCCAAAATGCATTGAAACTAATGGAAAACAAAAACGCATACTTTGTGATATCTCCTCTTGTAACAAACACAGACAGCTCAAAATTTCACAGAATGTGCTGAAGACCAAGTCCCACAAATGTGATATGAAATGGTTTTTCTCCCATGATGTATTAAGAGAAAACAGAAAATGCTCGTTTTAGGCCAAAATGCATTGAAACCAATGGAAACAACAAAAGCACATACTTTGTGATATCTCCTCTTGTAGCAAACACAGACAGCTCATAATTTCACAGAATGTGTTGAAGACCAAGACCCACAAAAGTGATGTGAAATGGATTTTCTCCCATGTTGCGTTTAAGAGAAAACAGCAAATGCTCGTTTTAGGCCAAAATGCATTGAAACCAATGGAAACAACAAAAGCGCATACTTTGTGATATCTCCTCTTGTAGTAAAAACAGACAGCTCAAAATTTCACAGAATGTGTTGAAGACCAAGACCCACAAATGTGATGCGAAATGGTTTTTCTCCCATGTTGCTTTTAAGAGAAAACAGCAAATGCTCGTTTTAGGCCAAAATGCATTGAAACCAATGGAAGCAACAAAAGCACATACTTTGTGATATCTTCTCTTGTAGGAAACAAAGACAGCTCAAAATTTCACAGAATGTGTTGAAGACCAAGACCCACAAATGTGATGTGAAATGGTTTTTCTCCCATGTTGCGTTTAAGAGAAATTAGCAAATGCTCGTTTCAAGCCAAAATGCATTGAAACCAACAGAAACAACAAAAGCACATACTTTGTGATATCTCCTCTTGTAGCAAACACAGACAGCTCACAATTTCACAGAATGTGTTGAAGACCAAGACCCACAAATGTGAAGTGAAATGGTTTTTCTCCCATGTTGCGTTTAAGAGAAAACAGCAAGTGCTTGTTTTACGCCAAAATGCATTGAAACTAATGGAAAACAAAAGCGCATACTTTGTGATATCTCCTCTTGTAGCAAACACAGACAGCTCAAAATTTCACAGAATGTGTTGAAGACCAAGACCCACAAAGTGATGTGAAATGGTTTTTCTCCCATGTTGCGTTTTAGAGAAAACAGCAAATGCACACTTTAGGCCAAAATGCATTGAAACCAATGGAAACAACAAAAGCGCCTACTTTGTGATATCTCCTCTTGTAGTAAAAACAGACAGCTCAAAATTTCACAAAATGTGTTGAAGACCAAGACCAACAAAGTGATGTGAAATAGTTTTTCTCCCATGTTGCGTTTAAGAGAAAACAGAAAATGCTCGTTTCAAGCCAAAATGCATTGAAACCAACGGAAACAACAAAAGCACATACTTTGTGATATCTCCTCTTGTAGCAAACACAGACAGCTCACAATTTCACAGAATGTGTTGAAGACCAAGACCCACAAATGTGAAGTGAAATGGTTTTTCTCCCATGTTGCGTTTAAGAGAAAACAGCAAGTGCTTGTTTTACGCCAAAATACATTGAAACTAATGGAAAACAAAAGCGCATACTTTGTGATATCTCCTCTTGTAGCAAACACAGACAGCTCAAAATTTCACAGAATGTGTTGAAGACCAAGACCCACAAAGTGATGTGAAATGGTTTTTCTCCCATGTTGCGTTTAAGAGAAAACAGCAAATGCTCATTTTAGGCCAAAATGCACTGAAACCAATGGAAACAACAAAAGCACATACTTTGTGATATCTCCTCTTGTAGCAAACACAGACAGCTCAAAATTTCACAGAATGTTTTGAAGACCAAGACCCACAAATGTGATGTGAAATGATTTTTCTCCCATGTTGTGTTTAAGAGAAAACAGCAAATGCTCGTTTTAGGCCAAAATGCACTGAAACCAAAGGAAACAACAAAAGCACATACTTTGTGATATCTCCTCTTGTAGGAAACAAAGACAGCTCAAAATTTCACAGAATGTGTTGAAGACCAAGACCCACAAATGTGATGTGAAATGGTTTTTCTCCCATGTTGCGTTTAAGAGAAAACAGCAAGTGCTTGTTTTACGCCAAAATGCATTGAAACCAATGGAAAACAAAAGCGCATACTTTGTGATATCTCCTCTTGTAGCAAACACAGACAGCTCAAAATTTCACAGAATGTGTTGAAGACCAAGTCCCACAAATGTGATATGAAATTGTTTTTCTCCCATGTTGCATTAAGAGAAAACAGCAAATGCTCGTTTTAGGCCAAAATGCATTGAAACCAATGGAAACAACAAAAGTGCATACTTTGTGATATCTCCTCTTGTAGCAAACACAGACAGCTCATAATTTCACAGAATGTGTTGAAGACCAAGACCCACAAAAGTGATGTGAAATGGTTTTTCTCCCATGTTGCATTTAAGAGAAAACAGCAAATGCTCGTTTTAGGCCAAAATGCATTGAAACCAATGGAAACAACAAAAGCGCATACTTTGTGATATCTCCTCTTGTAGTAAAAACAGACAGCTCAAAATTTCACAGAATGTGTTGAAGACCAAGACCCACAAATGTGATGTGAAATGGTTTTTCTCCCATGTTGCATTTAAGAGAAAACAGCAAATGCTCGTTTTAGGGCAAAACGCATTGAAACCAATGGAAAACAAAAGCGCATACTTTGTGATATCTCCTCTTGTAGCAAACACAGACAGCTCAAAATTTCACAGAATGTGTTGAAGACCAAGACCCACAAATGTGATGTGAAATGGTTTTTCTCCCATGTTGCATTAAGAGAAAACAGCAAATGCTCGTTTTAGGCCAAAATGCATTGAAACCAATGGAAACGACAAAAGCAAATACTTTGTGATATCTCCTCTTGTAGCAAACACAGACAGCTCAAAATTTCACAGAATGTGTGGAAGACCAAGACCCACAAAAGTGATGTGAAATGATTTTTCTCCCATGTTGCGTTTAAGAGAAAACAGCAAATGCTCGTTTTAGGCCAAAATGCATTGAAACCAATGGAAACAACAAAAGCGCATACTTTGTGATATCTCCTCTTGTAGTAAAAACAGACAGCTCAAAATTTCACAGAATGTGTTGAAGACCAAGACCCACAAAGTGATGTGAAATGGTTTTTATCCCATGTTGCGTTTAAGAGAAAACAGCAAATGCTCGTTTTAGGCCAAAATGCATTGAAACCAATGTAAACAACAACAGCACATACTTTGTGATATCTCCTCTTGTAGGAAACAAAGACAGCTCAAAATTTCACAGAATGTGTTGAAGACCAAGACCCACAAATGTGATGTGAAATGGTTTTTCTCCCATGTTGCCTTTAGGAGAAAACAGCAAATGCTCGTTATTGGCCAAAATGCATTGAAACCAATGGAAACAACAAAAGCACATACTTTGTGATATCTCCTCTTGTAGGAAACAAAGACAGCTCAAAATTTCACAGAATGTGTTGAAGACCAAGACCCACAAAGTGATGTGAAATGGTTTTTCTCCCATGTTGCATTTAAGAGAAAACAGCAAATGCTCATTTTAGGCCAAAATGCATTGAAACCAATGGAAACAACAAAAGCGCATACTTTGTGATATCTCCTCATGTAGCAAACAAAGACAGGTCAAAATTTCAAAGAATGTGTTCAAGACCAAGACCCACAAATGTGATGTGATATGGTGTTTCTCCCATGTTGCATTTAAGAGAAAACAGCAAATGCACACTTTAGGCGAAAATGCATTGAAACCAATGAAAAACAAAAGCGCATACTTTGTGATATCTCCTCTTGTAGCAAACACAGACAGCTCAAAATTTCACAGAATGTGTTGAAGACCAAGACCCACAAATGTGATGTGAAATGGTTTTTCTCCCATGTTGCATTTAAGAGAAAACAGCAAATGCTCGTTTTAGGCCAAAATGCATTGAAACCAATGGAAACAACAACAGCACATACTTTGTGATATCTCCTCTTGTAGCAAACACAGACAGCTCAAAATTTCACAGAATGTGTTGAAGAATAAGACCCACAAATGTGATGTGAAATGGTTTTTCTCCCATGTTGCATTTAAGAGAAAACAGCAAATGCTCGTTTTAGGCCAAAATGCTTTGAAACCAATGGAAACAACAAAAGCGCATACTTTGTGATATCTCCTCTTGTAGCAAACACAGACAGCTCAAAATTTCACAGAATGTGTGGAAGACCAAGACCCACAAAAGTGATGTGAAATGATTTTTCTCCCATGTTGCGTTTAAGAGAAAACAGCAAATGCTCGTTTTAGGCCAAAATGCATTGAAACCAATGGAAACAACAAAAGCGCATACTTTGTGATATCTCCTCTTGTAGTAAAAACAGACAGCTCAAAATTTCACAGAATGTGTTGAAGACCAAGACCCACAAAGTGATGTGAAATGGTTTTTATCCCATGTTGCGTTTAAGAGAAAACAGCAAATGCTCGTTTTAGGCCAAAATGCATTGAAACCAATGTAAACAACAACAGCACATACTTTGTGATATCTCCTCTTGTAGGAAACAAAGACAGCTCAAAATTTCACAGAATGTGTTGAAGACCAAGACCCACAAATGTGATGTGAAATGGTTTTTCTCCCATGTTGCCTTTAGGAGAAAACAGCAAATGCTCGTTATTGGCCAAAATGCATTGAAACCAATGGAAACAACAACAGCACATACTTTGTGATATCTCCTCTTGTAGGAAACAAAGACAGCTCAAAATTTCACAGAATGTGTTGAAGACCAAGACCCACAAATGTGATGTGAAATGGTTTTTCTCCCATGTTGCGTTTTAGAGAAAACAGCAAATGCACACTTTTGGCCAAAATGCATTGAAACCAATGGAAACAACAAAAGCGCATACTTTGTGATATCTCCTCTTGTAGTAAAAACAGATGGCTGAAAATTTCACAGAATGTGTTGAAGACCAAGACCCACAAATGTGATGTGAAATGATTTTTCTCATATGTTGCTTTTAAGAGAAAACAGCAAATGCTCGTTTTAGGCCAAAATGCATTGAAACCAATGGAAACAACAAAAGCACATACTTTGTGATATCTCCTCTTGTAGGAAACAAAGACAGCTCAAAATTTCACAGAATGTGTTGAAGACCAAGACCCACAAATGTGATGTGAAATGGTTTTTCTCCCATGTTGCGTTTTAGAGAAAACAGCAAATGCACACTTTAGGCCAAAATGCATTGAAACCAATGGAAACAACAAAAGCACATACTTTGTGATATCTCCTCTTGTAGCAAACACAGACAGCTAAAATTTCACAGAATGTTTTGAAGACCAAGACCCACAAATGTGATGTGAAATTATTTTTCTTCCATGTTGCTTTTAAGAGAAAACAGCAAATGCTTGTTTTAGGCCAAAATGCATTGAAACCAATGGAAAACAAAAGCGCATACTTTGTGATATCTCCTCTTGTAGCAAACACAGACAGCTCAAAATTTCACAGAATGTGTTGAAGACCAAGACCCACAAATGTGATATGAAATGGTTTTTCTCCCAAGTTGCATTAAGAGAAAACAGCAAATGCTCGTTTTAGGCCAAAATGCATTGAAACCAATGGAACCGACAAAAGCAAATACTTTGTGATATCTCCTCTTGTAGCAAACACAGACAGCTCAAAATTTCACAGAATGTTTTGAAGACCAAGACACACAAATGTGATGTGAAATGGTTTTTCTCCCATGTTGCGTTTAAGAGAAAATAGCAAATGCACACTTTAGGCCAAAATGCATTGAAACCAATGAAAAACAAAAGCGCATACTTTGTGATATCTCCTCTTGTAGTAAAAACAGACAGCTCAAAATTTCACAGAATGTGTTGAAGACCAAGACCCACAAAGTGATGTGAAATGGTTTTTCTCCCATGTTGCGTTTAAAAGAAAACAGCAAATGCTCGTTTCAAGCCAAAATGCATTGAAACCAATGGAAAAAACAAAAGCACATACTTTGTGATATCTCCTCTTGTAGCAAACACAGACAGCTCACAATTTCACAGAATGTGTTGAAGACCAAGACCCACAAATGTGAAGTGAAATGGTTTTTCTCCCATGTTGCGTTTAAGAGAAAACAGCAAGTGCTTGTTTTACGCCAAAATGCATTGAAACTAATGGAAAACAAAAGCGCATGCTTTGTGATATCTCCTCTTGTAGCAAACACAGACAGCTCAAAATTTCACAGAATGTGTTGAATACCAAGACCCACAAAGTGATGTGAAATGGTTTTTCTCCCATGTTGCGTTTAAGAGAAAACAGCAAATGCTCGTTTTAGGCCAAAATGCATTGAAACCAATGGAAACAACAAAAGCACATACTTTGTGATATCTCCTCTTGTAGCAAACACAGACAGCTCAAAATTTCACAGAATGTTTTGAAGACCAAGACCCACAAATGTGATGTGAAATGATTTTTCTTCCATGTTGCTTTTAAGAGAAAACAGCAAATGCTCGTTTTAGGCCAAAATGCATTGAAACCAATGGAAAACAAAAGCGCATACTTTGTGATATCTCCTCTTGTAGCAAACACAGACAGCTCAAAATTTCACAGAATGTGTTGAAGACCAAGACCCACAAATGTGATATGAAATGGTTTTTCTCCCATGTTGCATTAAGAGAAAACAGCAAATGCTCATTTTAGGCCAAAATGCATTGAAACCAATGGAAACAACAAAAGCACATACTTTGTGATATCTCCTCTTGTAGGAAACAAAGACAGCTCAAAATTTCACAGAATGTGTTGAAGACCAAGACCCACAAAGTGATGTGAAATGGTTTTTCTCCCATGTTGCGTTTAAGAGAAAACAGCAAATGCTCATTTTAGGCCAAAATGCATTGAAACCAATGGAAACAACAAAAGCGCATACTTTGTGATATCTCCTCATGTAGCAAACAAAGACAGGTCAAAATTTCAAAGAATGTGTTCAAGACCAAGACCCACAAATGTGATGTGATATGGTGTTTCTCCCATGTTGCATTTAAGAGAAAACAGCAAATGCACACTTTAGGCCAAAATGCATTGAAACCAATGGAAAACAAAAGCGCATACTTTGTGGTATCTCCTCTTGTAGCAAACACAGACAGCTCAAAATTTCACAGATTGTGTTGAAGACCAAGACCCACAAATGTGAAGTGAAATGGTTTTTCTCCCATGTTGCGTTTAAGAGAAAACAGCAAGTGCTTGTATTACGCCAAAATGCATTGAAACTAATGGAAAACAAAAACGCATACTTTGTGATATCTCCTCTTGTAACAAACACAGACAGCTCAAAATTTCACAGAATGTGTTGAAGACCAAGTCCCACAAATGTGATATGAAATGGTTTTTCTCCCATGTTGCATTAAGAGAAAACAGCAAATGCTCGTTTTAGGCCAAAATGCATTGAAACCAATGGAAACAACAAAAGCGCATACTTTGTGATATCTCCTCTTGTAGCAAACACAGACAGCTCATAATTTCACAGAATGTGTTCAAGACCAAGACCCACAAAAGTGATGTGAAATGGATTTTCTCCCATGTTGCGTTTAAGAGAAAACAGCAAGTGCTTGTTTTACGCCAAAATGCATTGAAACTAATGGAAAACAAAAGCGCATGCTTTGTGATATCTCCTCTTGTAGCAAACACAGACAGCTCAAAATTTCACAGAATGTGTTGAAGACCAAGACCCACAAAGTGATGTGAAATGGTTTTTCTCCCATGTTGCGTTTAAGAGAAAACAGCAAATGCTCGTTTTAGGCCAAAATGCATTGAAACCAATGGAAACGACAAAAGCAAATACTTTGTGATATCTCCTCTTGTAGCAAACACAGGCAGCTCAAAATTTCACAGAATGTTTTGAAGACCAAGACACACAAATGTGATGTGAAATGGTTTTTCTCCCATGTTGCGTTTAAGAGAAAATAGCAAATGCACACTTTAGGCCAAAATGCATTGAAACCAATGAAAAACAAAAGCGCATACTTTGTGATATCTCCTCTTGTAGCAAACACAGACAGCTCAAAATTTCACAGAATGTGTTGAAGACCAAGACCCACAAATGTGATGTGAAACGGTTTTTCTCCCATGTTGCATTTAAGAGAAAACAGCAAATGCTCATTTCAAGCCAAAATGCATTGAAACCAACGGAAACAACAAAAGCACATACTTTGTGACATCTCCTCTTGAAGCAAACACAGACAGCTCACAATTTCACAGAATGTGTTGAAGACCAAGACCCACAAATGTGAAGTGAAATGGTTTTTCTCCCATGTTGCGTTTAAGAGAAAACAGCAAGTGCTTGTATTACGCCAAAATGCATTGAAACTAATGGAAAACAAAAACGCATACTTTGTGATATCTCCTCTTGTAACAAACACAGACAGCTCAAAATTTCACAGAATGTGTTGAAGACCAAGTCCCACAAATGTGATATGAAATGGTTTTTCTCCCATGTTGCATTAAGAGAAAACAGCAAATGCTCGTTTTAGGCCAAAATGCATTGAAACCAATGGAAACAACAAAAGCGCATACTTTGTGATATCTCCTCTTGTAGCAAACACAGACAGCTCAAAATTTCACAGAATGTTTTGAAGACCAAGACCCACAAATCTGATGTGAAATTATTTTTCTCCCATGTTGCTTTTAAGAGAAAACAGCAAATGCTCGTTTTAGGCCAAAATGCACTGAAACCAATGGAAACAACAAAAGCACATACTTTGTGATATCTCCTCTTGTAGGAAACACAGACAGCTCAAAATTTCACAGAATGTGTTGAAGACCAAGACCCACAAATGTGATGTGAAATTATTTTTCTTCCATGTTGCTTTTAAGAGAAAACAGCAAATGCTCGTTTTAGGCCAAAATGCATTGAAACCAATGGAAAACAAAAGCGCATACTTTGTGATATCTCCTCTTGTAGCAAACACAGACAGCTCAAAATTTCACAGAATGTGTTGAAGACCAAGACCCACAAATGTGATATGAAATGGTTTTTCTCCCAAGTTGCATTAAGAGAAAACAGCAAATGCTCGTTTTAGGCCAAAATGCATTGAAACCAATGGAACCGACAAAAGCAAATACTTTGTGATATCTCCTCTTGTAGCAAACACAGACAGCTCAAAATTTCACAGAATGTTTTGAAGACCAAGACACACAAATGTGATGTGAAATGGTTTTTCTCCCATGTTGCGTTTAAGAGAAAATAGCAAATGCACACTTTAGGCCAAAATGCATTGAAACCAATGAAAAACAAAAGCGCATACTTTGTGATATCTCCTCTTGTAGGAAACAAAGACAGCTGAAAATTTCACAGAATGTGTTGAAGACCAAGACCCACAAATGTGATGTGAAATGGTTTTTCTCCCATGTTGCTTTTAAGAGAAAACAGCAAATGCTCGTTTTAGGCCAAAATGCATTGAAACCAATGGAAACAACAAAAGCACATACTTTGTGATATCTCCTCTTGTAGGAAACAAAGACAGCTCAAAATTTCACAGAATGTGTTGAAGACCAAGACCCACAAAGTGATGTGAAATGGTTTTTCTCCCATGTTGCGTTTAAGAGAAAACAGCAAATGCTCATTTTAGGCCAAAATGCATTGAAACCAATGGAAACAACAAAAGCGCATACTTTGTGATATCTCCTCATGTAGCAAACAAAGACAGGTCAAAATTTCAAAGAATGTGTTCAAGACCAAGACCCACAAATGTGATGTGATATGGTGTTTCTCCCATGTTGCATTTAAGAGAAAACAGCAAATGCACACTTTAGGCGAAAATGCATTGAAACCAATGAAAAACAAAAGCGCATACTTTGTGATATCTCCTCTTGTAGCAAACACAGACAGCTCAAAATTTCACAGAATGTGTTGAAGACCAAGACCCACAAATGTGATGTGAAATGGTTTTTCTCCCATGTTGCATTTAAGAGAAAACAGCAAATGCTCGTTTTAGGCCAAAATGCATTGAAACCAATGGAAACAACAACAGCACATACTTTGTGATATCTCCTCTTGTAGCAAACACAGACAGCTCAAAATTTCACAGAATGTGTTGAAGAATAAGACCCACAAATGTGATGTGAAATGGTTTTTCTCCCATGTTGCATTTAAGAGAAAACAGCAAATGCTCGTTTTAGGCCAAAATGCTTTGAAACCAATGGAAACAACAAAAGCGCATACTTTGTGATATCTCCTCTTGTAGCAAACACAGACAGCTCAAAATTTCACAGAATGTGTGGAAGACCAAGACCCACAAAAGTGATGTGAAATGATTTTTCTCCCATGTTGCGTTTAAGAGAAAACAGCAAATGCTCGTTTTAGGCCAAAATGCATTGAAACCAATGGAAACAACAAAAGCGCATACTTTGTGATATCTCCTCTTGTAGTAAAAACAGACAGCTCAAAATTTCACAGAATGTGTTGAAGACCAAGAGCCACAAAGTGATGTGAAATGGTTTTTCTCCCATGTTGCGTTCAAGAGAAAACAGCAAATGCTCGTTTTAGGCCAAAATGCATTGAAACCAATGTAAACAACAACAGCACATACTTTGTGATATCTCCTCTTGTAGGAAACAAAGACAGCTCAAAATTTCACAGAATGTGTTGAAGACCAAGACCCACAAATGTGATGTGAAATGGTTTTTCTCCCATGTTGCCTTTAGGAGAAAACAGCAAATGCTCGTTATTGGCCAAAATGCATTGAAACCAATGGAAACAACAAAAGCACATACTTTGTGATATCTCCTCTTGTAGGAAACAAAGACAGCTCAAAATTTCACAGAATGTGTTGAAGACCAAGACCCACAAATGTGATGTGAAATGGTTTTTCTCCCATGTTGCGTTTTAGAGAAAACAGCAAATGCACACTTTAGGCCAAAATGCATTGAAACCAATGGAAACAACAAAAGCGCATACTTTGTGATATCTCCTCTTGTAGTAAAAACAGACAGCTGAAAATTTCACAGAATGTGTTGAAGACCAAGACCCACAAATGTGATGTGAAATGATTTTTCTCATATGTTGCTTTTAAGAGAAAACAGCAAATGCTCGTTTTAGGCCAAAATGCATTGAAACCAATGGAAACAACAAAAGCACATTCTTTGTGATATCTCCTCTTGTCGGAAACAAAGACAGCTCAAAATTTCACAGAATGTGTTGAAGACCAAGACCCACAAATGTGATGTGTAATGGTTTTTCTCCCATGTTGCGTTTTAGAGAAAACAGCAAATGCACACTTTAGGCCAAAATGCATTGAAACCAATGGAAAACAAAAGCGCATACTTTGTGGTATCTCCTCTTGTAGCAAACACAGACAGCTCAAAATTTCACAGATTGTGTTGAAGACCAAGACCCACAAATGAGATGTGAAATGGTTTTTCTCCCATGTTGCATTTAAGAGAAAACAGCAAATGCTCGTTTCAAGCCAAAATGCATTGAAACCAACGGAAACAACAAAAGCACATACTTTGTGACATCTCCTCTTGAAGCAAACACAGACAGCTCACAATTTCACAGAATGTGTTGAAGACCAAGACCCACAAAGTGATGTGAAATTATTTTTCTCCCATGTTGCTTTTAAGAGAAAACAGCAAATGCTCATTTTAGGCCAAAATGCACTGAAACCAATGGAAACAACAAAAGCACATACTTTGTGATATCTCCTCTTGTAGGAAACAAAGACAGCTGAAAATTTCACAGAATGTGTTGAAGACCAAGTCCCACAAATGTGAAGTGAAATGGTTTTTCTCCCATGTTGCGTTTAAGAGAAAACAGCAAGTGCTTGTTTTACGCCAAAATGCATTGAAACTAATGGAAAACAAAAGCGCATACTTTGTGATATCTCCTCTTCTAGCAAACACAGACAGCTCAAAATTTCACAGAATGTGTTGAAGACCAAGTCCCACAAATGTGATATGAAATGGTTTTTCTCCCATGTTGCATTAAGAGAAAACAGAAAATGCTCGTTTTAGGCCAAAATGCATTGAAACCAATGGAAACAACAAAAGCGCATACTTTGTGATATCTCCTCTTGTAGCAAACACAGACAGCTCATAATTTCACAGAATGTGATTGAAGCCCTAGGAGCAGGACGTGTATTTTTTGCTCTTAGGCCTTGTGGAAGATCTGTGAAGCCAGGGACTCTATTTCGTTCCCCTCCCCTGGAGGGATGGAGTCCTCTCCGGAGGATGTTGGAGGTGGCCCCCAGGCTTCTGGGCCTGGTGGAGGGCCTGATGAGTTAGGCCTAAAGCGAGCTGTGGTGCTGCTTACCCAGCTCACCCCCAGCGAGGTCGGCAGTGAGCCCAGCTGGGCTATCCAGGTGGAGGAACCTGGAGAGGGCCCCAAACCCTCGGGATCTGGTCCCGAGTGGGGTAACTCAGGGGAGCGCGGTGGTGCTTACCAGCCCGGAGGGTGAGGAGGGGCTTCTCTGCCCGGACGCCCAGGACCTGATGGAGGGGATGTCTGGCGATGAGTCGGAGCAGTCGTCAGACTTTACTGATGATGAAGATGGCGGTGAGGCTGTGGAGTCTGAGGACGAGTTTGCCGGCCTGGATATGGCTGAACTAAGGAGAGAGTCTAGGAGGGCACAGGCATGGATCTCTGCAAAACGGGTCAAAAGAAATTCCTGCCCCACTTGGCAAAAATCCATGCTTAAAAAGGAAATGGTGGAGCTGGAAGAAAAAGTGCAGAGAATAAGAGCCAGGATAATATCATTAAAAGAGGCTGAGAAGGCTTCCCTACCTTTTTCAGCTGGTGTGGCTGTATGTCCTCCCGGTGGCGTGGCCGTAGGAACTCCCGGTGGTGTGGCCGTAGGGAACCCCGTTGGTGTGGCCTTAGAGAACCCCGTTGGTGTGGCTGTAGTCCCATCGTGTCCGGAAGATGTAAAGGATGCGGGCAGCGGGTGTGCGGCAGCAGCGGCTGAGGACGGAGATGATGAGATCGCGGGAGGCAAGATGGCGGCGCCCAGTCCGTACATCGTGGATGCTAGCGGCGGCGTTATGGAGACGGAGGGCAGCGCTGATTTGCTAGCGGGTCCCATGACGGCGCCCGGCGGGGAGGCGGCCAGAGGATCAGGGCTGATGGTAACGGTGGCTGCGTCCAATAGGCAGGGGGAGGCGTCTCTCCTGGGGACGGTGACGGGCACTGACGGAGCCGGGGGCGTGGCGGTAACCATGGCAGCCGCTGACGCCGCTGCTGTGACAGCTGTCACGGATCCCGGCGGTCTATCTGCCCAGGTCCTGGACCCGAAGGTTGCGGAGGTAGGGCCGGCGCGGGCCGGCGGGGAGCGCACGGAGGCTGATCTATCCCACATACCTGCGGTGATGGGCTCCGGCTCTGTTCCCGTGGATGCGATGGGAGATCTGGCCAAAGGGGTGCTGGAGTGTGATGAGCTGTCATCTGGCGGAGGCCATCTTGTTGGAGAGCAGGCCGGTGGGAAAAGCTGTAAACTGTCGGTGTCTGTCAAATGTAGCGGCAGCCATCTTGATGTGGTCCGCAGTAAAGTTAAAAGCCCTGCGAGCGGTCCAGTTTCCACAGGTAAAGAGGTGGAGAATAGTTCGGAGTCTCTGATGGTGGCGGCTGCTGAGGAGGCAGAATGTCGAGACCGAAGTGCTAAAAGACTGGGTGACAAGGCTGTTTCTGGCCCAGGGAAGGTGTCGAGCTTGGCACAAGGACTACCCAGTGTGGACAGATCTGTTCTAAGTGGGGAGCGTTTAACCTTGGTGGACACTATATTTGGGGGTATCAATGTTCCTGCAAGGTCCATGGCCGCTGTGGATTTGATTATGTCAGATCAGGCCAGGAGGACAGGGTCAGGTGCTGGCGAAGGTGGTTCAGTTATGAGTAATGGTGTGGCTGTAGGGCAAGTGCCTTCTGCTCCAGGTATTGGTGTTCCTGGGGCCCAGGAGCAGGTCAGGCCGGGTCCGACATCATATGCAAATGTGGTGTCGGCCAGGACACCTGTGGTTCCAGTGTTTAGTGGTGGTGGTGGGGCCGCAATTAAAAGAAGGAGTGTGGTCCAATTAAAATGGATAGGAGAAGGTGAGCCTCCGAGTAAGGCTACTTTTTTAGAGATGATATTTTCTCTGGGGTTTTCGCCGGGTGATTTGTTCGCCTGCATTCACCCGGTGAGGACCCCGGACTATGACGTAAGCTTTATGACATTAAGAGGGCTGCAGGCGTTTAGTACAAAATGGGAAAGCAAGAAAAAAGAGCACCCATTTTGTAAATTTAAGTCACTGATGGTGTCACGCCAGGATCGTATGAAGATTACGATTCTGGTACGTAATGAATCCTTGCCAGAGGCGGACATATTGTTCTGGCTCTCAAGGCACTGTCTGATATTGTCCTCTGGTCTAGAAAAATTTGACCATACGAAGGGAGTATGGGGGGGGGCCTATGCAGCATTTGTTCGACTGCAGCAGGTAGGAATAGAAACAAGGCATATTCCTTCTGCTGCTTTCATTGGCCGGGATAGAATCCAGGTGTTCTATCCCGGTCAGCCCCGAGTCTGCCACAAATGCGGAAGTTTTCGGCACTTCTCGAACGACTGTTCAGTTGTGAAGTGTGCACTATGTAGCGAGTCGGGGCATAGCTCTAAAGAATGCAATAGGGTGAGGTGTAATCTGTGCGGGATGGTTGGCCACCCATACAGCCGTTGCCCATCAGCCTCCCACAATGCAGGGGTGGGGGTAGGTGTGCAGATGAGAGTTGAGTCAGAGGAGGCAGTAGGTGAAGAGCTGGTGACTGGGCAAGTGAGTGGGGAGGATGCTGGATTTGAGACAGCGGTAGAAAGGAATGGCGGGAGGAGTGAGAGTGAGTTGGAGGTGGAGCAGGAGCCGGTTAGACCTGTGAATAGCCCTGCGGTAGGTGGTCAGGCATCTAATGAGGTCAGCAAATTAGGCCCGAGCAGAGTGGTGGCTCCATTCACGCTAGTTGAGCAGAGGAAAAGGAGGAGAAGGAAGAAAAACAAGCAAAGTGATGGCGACCTGGTATTGTCAAACAGGTTTAAGTTTTCTACTTCAGATGAAGAAGATGATAAGGAGGAGGAGGGTGAAATAGTGATGGATGGAGGTAAAAATTTAGTGTTTGTCCCTGATAAGGCCACGAGGAAAAAGGTTGGTAGAAAGTCTACCTTTGGGGAGGCTGCAGAAGGGGCTAAGCCTAGGGAATCTAGACAGGAAGGGGCCGGTGGAGGCAAGGTTCTGAGGAAGACTAGGAACCTGACTACAGAGTCCACTAGTGAAGGTCCAGAATGGGATCCGGTGGGAACGAGGTTGGGGGATAGAGTAGTGGTGGCAGGGGGAAAGTTGGTAGAGGGGCAGGGTGTGGGGTTTTCAGGTGAAGTGTCTGTGGTGGATGAAACCCCAGAGCCAGGGCCTGGGGGTGCTTGTTCTCAGGAGGTTCCCGAGAAGGCCCCTCCTGAAACCATGTTAGGGGGTTTGACGGCCCCAAAGCCTCCGGACCCGGGTACATCTCCTGAAAAGGTGTTGGGTGAGGTGGTGGGGGACGGGACTGAGAGGACTGGTGGGGCGGCTGGGTCCAGTGACCCACAGGTTGAGGCCATGGCCTCGGAGGCTCCTATCAGTACGAATGTGGTGGAGGGTGATATGATTGAGGTTGTCTTGCCGTGTGGTGAGGATATCCCGTTTGGGTTATCCTGTAAGCGGACAGGTTCCTCTGGGGAGGAATCTGTTCGGCAGACAAAGAAAAAGTAAGATGGAGTCCTACTTCTATAATTCTGAACTATGGCTCTCCATCCCATACGATGTGCCACCATTAATGTGGCTTCCGTTCTTTCCGATCGTGCTCATTACATGGCCTTTGATTTTTTTGACACGGTTGATGTTGATTTTTTGTTTTTGCAGGAGACCCGGGTGGGAGACTTGTCCACTCCCCATAGGGCGAAAGCCCAGTGGAGACGTGGTCAGTCTTTCTGGTCTCTTGCAGCCGAGCCATACGGTGGGGTGGCGGTGCTTTTTACCGGCATGGTAACCATACACCAAATTATAGAGCTGCAGGTAGGTAGATGCATGATTTTGGATGTTAACCTAAGAGGGCACGACTTGAGGCTGATTAATGTCTATGGACCACAATCGGCCTGGGATAGGAAATGCCTTTTTGGGTTGATAAAACCATTTCTTTTTACAGCTCAGCAGATTGTCTTTGGCGGCGACTTCAACACCGTCGTTAGGCCTAAAGACAGGGGAGGCACAAGGACAACCCTGAGCTATGATGCAAATTTTTTAGTGAGTATGATAAGAGAGGCTGGTCTGGTTGATGTGCACATTCGCCATTATCCAGACCTCACGGGTTACACTTATTATTGTGGTAGTCATAGATCTAGAATAGATAGGTTTTTTGTTAAGGAGTCTTCAAAAACTTTGCCTCCAGAGGTGAAGCCAGTAGAATTCTCCGATCACGTTTTTCTGAGTGTGACTTTGAATGCTTCGAAAACCCCTCAGAAAGGACGGGGCCTTTGGCGCTTGAATTCTGAACTCCTAAGGGAGGAAAGGGTCAGTCAGTCCTTCAGAGACTTCTTTCAACTACAGGAGACACTTCTGGAGGCTGGTTGGAGTAGATCTGAGTGGTGGGAGGTATGTAAAAAGAGGACTCGGGTGTTCTTTCAGAGGCTGGTAGCCCGGAGAAACTTGAGAAAAAGGTGCATCATTCACAGATTGAGGAGGAAATTGGATTTCTTAATCTCTGAGCGTGGAGATGGTGGGGAAATCTCCCGGGTGAAGGCTCAGCTGAGGGAATTTCAGTTTAATCGTCTGGCCTCTTTGATTCTGGAGAGGGATTATGGTAAATACCACTCACCTGATCCTTACCAGAGTTGCAGGAGGTCAGTTGATTTGAGGGAGGTCAGAGGCCTGTATGATGACCAGGGTACTCTCTGTGAGGATAGGGAGGGTATCTTGGGAGTCATCGGGTCCTACTATTCCAACCTTCTGTCTGAGCAGCCGCTCATCGGAGAGAGGATGGAGACATTCCTGAGGGAAACACCGGGGCTCAAAGAACTTGATGCCTCTTTTGACTCCTTGGGTGGTGATGTGACGGTGGAGGAAGTCAAGAAAGCAATTGGTGGTTTGTCCATCAAGAAGTCCCCAGGACCAGATGGTTTGACATCTGAGTTTTATAAAGCCTTTGTTGACATCTTGGCTCCCCGTCTTATGGAGGTGTATAATGAGTGCCTGGGTGAGGGGTCGCTCCCTCCCTCCATGAGGTCCTCCGCCCTCATATTACTGTCCAAAGGAAAGGTTCCATCCCGTATTGAAAACTGGCGCCCCATCGCCCTTCTTAATACGGACAGGAAGATTCTGGCGAAAATATTCTTCAATAGGCTGATGGAAATTTCCGGGCTGGTACTGTCTCCATCTCAGCATTGTACTGTGAAGGGCCGAAGCACATTTAGTGCTGTCCTTGGTGTCCGGGAGGCCATGGAACGATGCCATGCTGAAAAGTGGGGCAAGTACTTACTGGCATTGGATCAGTCCAAGGCCTTTGATCGGGTGAGCCATAAGTACCTGTGGGCTGTACTGGAAAGGTATGGTCTTCCAGCAAGGGTTATTGATTGTCTTCGAGTGTTATATAATCAGGCCAAGAGTTTCCCACTTGTCAATGGTTGGGTAGGCCCTGCCTTTAGGGTTGACTCCGGTGTCCGTCAGGGATGCCCCCTGAGCCCTCTTCTATATGTGTTCGCAATTGATCCTTTCATAAGGAGGATTGATTGTGGCACTGTGGGAGGGGTGCAGCTGGGCCCGGAGACTCCTCTGAGGGTGGTGGCCTATGCAGATGATGTCACAGTTGTCCTGTCATCCGTGGCAGAGGCATGTGAAGTGGAACACCTTATCTCTGAGTACTCTGAAGCTTCGAGCTCTAGAGTGAACCAAGATAAGTGTGAAGCTTTCTGGATGGGGGAGGAAGGTGATGAGTTTGACCTTCCGGACAGCCTTCCCCGGGCCAGTCCTGAAATTAAGATCTTAGGCATTAGATTTGGCCGTGGTGACTATGCCACTCAAAACTGGGAGAGGAGGTTGGAAGATGCTGCCAAGAAGGTGCGGGCTTGGAGAAGGTGGAAGCTTTCTTTCAGGGAAAGGGTTCACTTGATCAAGACTTACCTGATTCCAGTTTTCTTGTATGTCAGTTACGTATGTTTTCTGCCGCAATCTTTATGGACCAGGATAAACTCCTTGTTCTTTCTTCTTTTGTGGGGGAACGGGATGAACATCGTCAAGAGGGGTATAACCTACAGGTTGAGGGAAGAGGGCGGGCTTGACATGGTCAGCCCCGTGGTGTTTTTTGCCACAACGTTCTTGAAGCTCAATCTTGGTAGTCTGCTTTCAGAGACTCCCCCTCAATGGGTAGAGAGTTTTAGAGCCTGGGTGCTTCCCTTTCTTGATCTGTGGGTAGATGGAGGCCGTGTCAGAACTCTCAGAGTCAGAAGTGGGTACCTTCCGATCTATGTCATATTGTGCTTGAAGGTGACAAGGCGTTGGGGGCTGGAGGTGCGAGATGTCAAAACCTTCTCCAGGAAGCAGTTGGGGAGAAGCATTTTGCGCTCTCACTTTTATGCTCCGCTGTCACTGAGGGACTGCCCGGGCATAGTCTGCTCAAATGGGATCTCTTTGTTGTTGTCGGAGAGAGTCCCTTTGAAGTTTAGGGACATTGCTTGGCTTTCCTTTCAAGGGAGGGTCTATGAGGGGAAATATCAAGAGTAGAAGTGCTGATGACCGTGATTGTCCACGCGAGGATTGTCTAGGGGAGGAGGAGACCATGGACCACTTCCTCTTGAGATGTCCCTTCACTATAGAGGTGTGTAAGTCAGTCTCAAGGGCCTTACGCATCCCGTGCCTTTCGGGGCTTAGTTACCCTGAGTGGGTTTACGGTGCCTTCAAAGGGTATGGAAGGTTTAATTTGACCACGATTTTTATAGTTAGTCTAGCGGTTAGGTACAACTTATGGAATGCACGGTGCTTACTTCCATTGAGACAAAAAGTCCTTCCCTGTGCAGAGGTGGTGGGCAGTATTCTACACGAGGTGAAGAGGTTGATGGATATGGACAGGGAGAGATTGGATGCTACCGGGTGGTCTAGAAGGTGGAGGCACCTGAAGCCCCCTTGATAGGTGGTGGGCAATCTCTTTCTGTTTTCATTCTAAAAGGCTTTTCTGTTCTTTTGCACCCCTTCAGCTTGGTAGTATTTTGGTCATGTTTTTTTAAGGAATGGTTTGCGTGTATCTAAAAGCTCCTCTTACTTTCTCTTTGTTAAATGGAGTTAGTGTTGGTAGTTTAGTTTTAAATGGGTGATGGGATAGGTTAGGTTTAGTAAGGTGTAATGTTGGTGATGGGTTAGTTATATATTGTCCTGTTTTTGGTGGTATGAGTGCTTGTCCTACATGTTACAGCGTTAGGCCTCAGGTGTAGGCCTTCTCTTTTTTTTTCTTAAGGGGGGTTAGTTGTTTATGTATTTACTTTGTACCAAAGATGGTTTATTTGTTAAGGCGTGTTAAGCCTGATCCTTCTAAGTTAAGAATGGATTCTTTTATCGTGTTCTGTATATACATTTGTTCAGAACTGCTTTTAAAAGTTTTTTACTATTTTGTATGTAAAAGGGTTATGCTTGTTGCATTTTTTTCCATTAAAGAGAATTGACCAAGACCCACAAAAGTGATGTGAAATGGTTTTTCTCCCATGTTGCGTTTAAGAGAAAACAGCAAATGCTCGTTTTAGGCCAAAATGCATTGAAACCAATGGAAACAACAAAAGCGCATACTTTGTGATATCTCCTCTTGTAGGAAACAAAGACAGCTCAAAATTTCACAGAATGTGTTGAAGACCAAGACCCACAAATGTGATGTGAAATGGTTTTTCTCCCATGTTGCGTTTAAGAGAAAACAACAAATGCTCGTTTTAGGCCAAAATGCATTGAAACCAATGGAAACAACAAAAGCACATACTTTGTGATATCTCCTCTTGTA
Organism: Taudactylus pleione; assembly: GCA_031769625.1. Lineage (NCBI taxonomy): Eukaryota > Metazoa > Chordata > Amphibia > Anura > Myobatrachidae > Taudactylus > Taudactylus pleione. Next base: position 186,451 of record JAUIMM010003164.1, on the reverse strand, counting down.
GCAAACACAGACAGCTCAAAATTTCACAGAATGTGTTGAAGACCAAGACCCACAAATGTGATATGAAATGGTTTTTCTCCCATGTTGCATTAAAAGAAAACAGCAAATGCTCGTTTTAGGCCAAAATGCATTGAAACCAATGGAAAACAAAAGCGCATACTTTGTGATATCTCCTCTTGTAGCAAACACAGACAGCTCAAAATTTCACAGAATGTGTTGAAGACCAAGACCCACAAATGTGATATGAAATGGTTTTTCTCCCATGTTGCATTAAGAGAAAACAGCAAATGCTCGTTTTAGGCCAAAATGCATTGAAACCAATGGAAACGACAAAAGCAAATACTTTGTGATATCTCCTCTTGTAGCAAACACAGACAGCTCAAAATTTCACAGAATGTGTTGAAGACCAAGACACACAAATGTGATTTGAAATGGTTTTTCTCCCATGTTGCGTTTAAGAGAAAATAGCAAATGCACACTTTAGGCCAAAATGCATTGAAACCAATGGAAACAACAAAAGCGCATACTTTGTGATATCTCCTCATGTAGCAAACAAAGACAGCTCAAAATTTCACAGAATGTGTTGAAGACCAAGACCCACAAATGTGATGTGATATGGTGTTTCTCCCATGTTGCTTTTAAGAGAAAACAGCAAATGCTCGTTTTAGGCCAAAATGCATTGAAACCAATGGAAACAACAAAAGCACATACTTTGTGATATCTCCTCATGTAGCAAACAAAGACAGCTCAAAATTTCACAGAATGTGTTGAAGACCAAGACCCACAAATGTGATGTGATATGGTGTTTCTCCCATGTTGCATTTAAGAGAAAACAGCAAATGCACACTTTAGGCCAAAATGCATTGAAACCAATGAAAAACAAAAGCGCATACTTTGTGATATCTCCTCTTGTAGCAAACACAGACAGCTCAAAATTTCACAGAATGTGTTGAAGACCAAGACCAACAAATGTGATGTGAAACGGTTTTTCTCCCATGTTGCATTTAAGAGAAAACAGCAAATGCTCGTTTTAGGCCAAAATGCATTGAAACCAATGGAAACAACAAAAGCGCATACTTTGTGATATCTCCTCTTGTAGCAAACACAGACAGCTCATAATTTCACAGAATGTGTTGAAGACCAAGACCCACAAAAGTGATGTGAAATGGTTTTTCTCCCATGTTGCGTTTAAGAGAAAACAGCAAATGCTCGTTTTAGGCCAAAATGCATTGAAACCAATGGAAACAACAAAAGCGCATACTTTGTGATATCTCCTCTTGTAGGAAACAAAGACAGCTCAAAATTTCACAGAATGTGTTGAAGACCAAGACCCACAAATGTGATGTGAAATGGTTTTTCTCCCATGTTGCATTTAAGAGAAAACAGCAAGTGATTGTTTTACGCCAAAATGCATTGAAACTAATGGAAAACAAAAGCCATACTTTGTGATATCTCCTCTTGTAGCAAACACAGACAGCTCAAAATTTCACAGAATGTGTTGAAGACCAAGTCCCACAAATGTGATATGAAATGGTTTTTCTCCCATGTTGCATTAAGAGAAAACAGCAAATGCTCGTTTTAGGCCAAAATGCATTGAAACCAATGGAAACAACAAAAGCGCATACTTTGTGATATCTCCTCTTGTAGCAAACACAGACAGCTCATCATTTCACAGAATGTGTTGAAGACCAAGACCCACAAAAGTGATGTGAAATGGTTTTTCTCCCATGTTGCGTTTAAGAGAAAACAGCAAATGCTCGTTTTAGGCCAAAATGCATTGAAACCAATGGAAACAACAAAAGCGCATACTTTGTGATATCTCCTCTTGTAGGAAACAAAGACAGCTCAAAATTTCACAGAATGTGTTGAAAACCAAGTCCCACAAATGTGATGTGAAATGGTTTTTCTCCCATGTTGCGTTTAAGAGAAAACAGCAAATGCTCATTTTAGGCCAAAATGCATTGAAACCAATGGAAACAACAAAAGCACATACTTTGTGATATCTCCTCTTATAGCAAACACAGACAGCTCAAAATTTCACAGAATGTGTTGAAGACCAAGACCCACAAATGTGATATGAAATGGTTTTTCTCCCTTGTTGCATTAAGAGAAAACAGCAAGTGCTTGTTTTACGCCAAAATGCATTGAATCTAATGGAAAACAAAAGCGCATACTTTGTGATATCTCCTCTTGTAGCAAACACAGACAGCTCAAAATTTCACAGAATGTGTTGAAGACCAAGTCCCACAAATGTGATATGAAATGGTTTTTCTCCCATGTTGCATTAAGAGAAAATAGCAAATGCTCGTTTTAGGCCAAAATGCATGGAAACCAATGGAAACAACAAAAGCGCATACTTTGTGATATCTCCTCTTGTAGCAAACACAGACAGCTCATCATTTCACAGAATGTGTTGAAGACCAAGACCCACAAAAGTGATGTGAAATGGTTTTTCTCCCATGTTGCGTTTAAGAGAAAATAGCAAATGCTCGTTTTAGGCCAAAATGCATTGAAACCAATGGAAACAACAAAAGCGCATACTTTGTGATATCTCCTCTTGTAGCAAACACAGACAGCTCAAAATTTCACAGAATGTGTTGAAGACCAAGACCCACAAATGTGATATGAAATGGTTTTTCTCCCATGTTGCATTAAGAGAAAACAGCAAATGCTCGTTTTAGGCCAAAATGCATTGAAACCAATGTAAACGACAAAAGCAAATACTTTGTGATATCTCCTCTTGTAGCAAACACAGACAGCTCAAAATTTCACAGAATGTGTTGAAGACCAAGACACACAAATGTGATGTGTAATGGTTTTTCTCCCATGTTGCATTTAAGAGAAAATAGCAAATGCACACTTTAGGCCAAAATGCATTGAAACCAATGGAAACAACAAAAGCGCATACTTTGTGATATCTCCTCATGTAGCAAACAAAGACAGCTCAAAATTTCACAGAATGTGTTGAAGACCAAGACCCACAAATGAGATGTGAAATGGTTTTTCTCCCATGTTGCGTTTAAGAGAAAACAGCAAATGCTCGTTTTAGGCCAAAATGCATTGAAACCAATGGAAACAACAAAAGCGAATACTTTGTGATATCTCCTCTTGTAGGAAACAAAGACAGCTCAAAATTTCACAGAATGTGTTGAAGACCAAGACCCACAAATGAGATGTGAAATGGTTTTTCTCCCATGTTGCGTTTAAGAGAAAACAGCAAATGCTCGTTTTAGGCCAAAATGCATTGAAACCAATGGAAACAACAAAAGCGCATACTTTGTGATATCTCCTCATGTAGCAAACAAAGACAGCTCAAAATTTCACAGAATGTGTTGAAGACCTAGACAGACAAATGTGATATGAAAAGATTTTTCTTCCTTGTTTCATTTAAGAGAAAACAACAAATGCACACTTTAGGCCAAAATGCATTGAAACCAATGGAAAACAAAAGCGCATACTTTGTGATATCTCCTCTTGTAGCAAACACAGACAGCTCAAAATTTCCTAGAATGTGTTGAAGAATAAGACCCACAAATGTGATGTGAAATGGTTTTCTCCCATGTTGCGTTTAAGAGAAAACAGCAAATGCTCATTTTAGGCCAAAATGCATTAAAACCAATGGAAACAACAAAAGCGCATACTTTGTGATATCTCCTCTTGTAGCAAACACAGACAGCTCAAAATTTCACAGAATGTGTTGAAGACCAAGACCAACAAAAGTGATGTGAAATGGTTTTTCTCCCATGTTGCATTTAAGAGAAAACAGCAAATGCTCGTTTTAGGCCAAAATGCATTGAAACCAATGGAAACAACAAAAGCGCATACTTTGTGATATCTCCTCTTGTAGCAAACACAGACAGCTCAAAATTTCACAGAATGTGTTGAAGACCAAGACCCACAAATGTGATGTGAAATGGTTTTTCTCCCATGTTGCATTTAAGAGAAAACAGCAAATGCTCGTTTTAGGCAAAAATGCATTGAAACCAATGGAAACAACAAAAGCGCTTACTTTGTGATATCTCCTCTTGTAGCAAACACAGACAGCTCATAATTTCACAGAATGTGTTGAAGACCAAGACCCACAAAAGTGATGTGAAATGGTTTTTCTCCCATGTTGCGTTTAAGAGAAAACAGCAAATGCTCGTTTTAGGCCAAAATGCATTGAAAGCAATGGAAACAACAAAAGCGCATACTTTGTGATATCTCCTCTTGTAGGAAACAAAGACAGCTCAAAATTTCACAGAATGTGTTGAAGACCAAGACCCACAAATGTGATGTGAAATGGTTTTTCTCCCATGTTGCGTTTAAGAGAAAACAGCAAATGCTCGTTTTAGGCCAAAATGCATTGAAACCAATGGAAACGACAAAAGCAAATACTTTGTGATATCTCGTCTTGTAGCAAACACAGACAGCTCAAAATTTCACAGAATGTGTTGAAGACCAAGACCCACAAATGTGATATGAAATGGTTTTTCTCCCATGTTGCATTAAGAGAAAACAGCAAATGCACACTTTAGTCCAAAATGCATTGAAACCAATGAAAAACAAAAGCGCATACTTTGTGATATCTCCTCTTGTAGCAAACACAGACAGCTCAAAATTTCACAGAATGTGTTGAAGACCAAGACCCACAAAAGTGATGTGAAATGGTTTTTCTCCCATGTTGTGTTTAAGAGAAAACAGCAAATGCTCATTTTAGGCCAAAATGCACTGAAACCAATGGAAACAACAAAAGCACTAACTTTGTGATATCTCCTCTTGTAGCAAACACAGACAGCTCAAAATTTCACAGAATGTTTTGAAGACCAAGACCCACAAATGTGATGTGAAATGATTTTTCTCCCATGTTGCTTTTAAGAGAAAACAGCAAATACTCGTTTTAGGCCAAAATGCATTGAAACCAATGGAAACAACAAAAGCACATACTTTGTGATATCTCCTCTTGTAGGAAACAAGGACAGCTCAAAATTTCACAGAATGTGTTGAAGACCAAGACCCACAAATGTGAAGTGAAATGGTTTTTCTCCCATGTTGCGTTTAAGAGAAAACAGCAAGTGCTTGTTTTACGCCAAAATGCATTGAAACTAATGGAAAACAAAAGCGCATACTTTGTGATATCTCCTCTTGTAGCAAACACAGACAGCTCAACATTTCACAGAATGTGTTGAAGACCAAGACCCATAAATTTGATGTGAAATGGTTTTTCTCCCATGTTGCATTAAGAGAAAACAGCAAATGCTCGTTTTAGGCCAAAATGCATTGAAACCAATGGAAACGACAAAAGCAAATACTTTGTTATATCTCCTCTTGTAGCAAACACAGACAGCTCAAAATTTCACAGAATGTGTTGAAGACCAAGACACACAAATGTGATGTGAAATGGTTTTTCTCCCATGTTGCGTTTAAGAGAAAATAGCAAATGCACACTTTAGGCCAAAATGCATTGAAACCAATGGAAACAACAAAAGCGCATACTTTGTGATATCTCCTCATGTAGCAAACAAAGACAGCTCAAAATTTCACAGAATGTGTTGAAGACCTAGACAGACAAATGTGATATGAAAAGATTTTTCTTCCTTGTTGCATTTAAGAGAAAACAACAAATGCACACTTTAGGCCAAAATGCATTGAAACCAATGGAAATAAAAGCGCATACTTTGTGATATCTCCTCTTGTAGCAAACACAGACAGCTCAAAATTTCCTAGAATGTGTTGAAGAATAAGACCCACAAATGTGATGTGAAATGGTTTTCTCCCATGTTGCGTTTAAGAGAAAACAGCAAATGCTCATTTTAGGCCAAAATGCATTAAAACCAATGGAAACAACAAAAGCGCATACTTTGTGATATCTCCTCTTGTAGCAAACACAGACAGCTCAAAATTTCACAGAATGTGTTGAAGACCAAGACCAACAAAAGTGATGTGAAATGGTTTTTCTCCCATGTTGCATTTAAGAGAAAACAGCAAATGCTCGTTTTAGGCCAAAATGCATTGAAACCAATGGAAACAACAAAAGCGCATACTTTGTGATATCTCCTCTTGTAGCAAACACAGACAGCTCAAAATTTCACAGAATGTGTTGAAGACCAAGACCCACAAATGTGATGTGAAATGGTTTTTCTCCCATGTTGCATTTAAGAGAAAACAGCAAATGCTCGTTTTAGGCAAAAATGCATTGAAACCAATGGAAACAACAAAAGCGCTTACTTTGTGATATCTCCTCTTGTAGCAAACACAGACAGCTCATAATTTCACAGAATGTGTTGAAGACCAAGACCCACAAAAGTGATGTGAAATGGTTTTTCTCCCATGTTGCGTTTAAGAGAAAACAGCAAATGCTCGTTTTAGGCCAAAATGCATTGAAAGCAATGGAAACAACAAAAGCGCATACTTTGTGATATCTCCTCTTGTAGGAAACAAAAACAGCTCAAAATTTCACAGAATGTGTTGAAGACCAAGACCCACAAATGTGATGTGAAATGGTTTTTCTCCCATGTTGCGTTTAAGAGAAAACAGCAAATGCTCGTTTTAGGCCAAAATGCATTGAAACCAATGGAAACGACAAAAGCAAATACTTTGTGATATCTCGTCTTGTAGCAAACACAGACAGCTCAAAATTTCACAGAATGTGTTGAAGACCAAGACCCACAAATGTGATATGAAATGGTTTTTCTCCCATGTTGCATTAAGAGAAAACAGCAAATGCACACTTTAGTCCAAAATGCATTGAAACCAATGAAAAACAAAAGCGCATACTTTGTGATATCTCCTCTTGTAGCAAACACAGACAGCTCAAAATTTCACAGAATGTGTTGAAGACCAAGACCCACAAAAGTGATGTGAAATGGTTTTTCTCCCATGTTGCGTTTAAGAGAAAACAGCAAATGCTCGTTTTAGGCCAAAATGCATTGAAACCAATGGAAACAACAACAGCACATACTTTGTGATATCTCCTCTTGAAGGAAACAAAGACAGCTCAAAATTTCACAGAATGTGTTGAAGACCAAGACCCACAAATGTGATGTGAAATGGTTTTTCTCCCATGTTGCCTTTAGGAGAAAACAGCAAATGCTCGTTATTGGCCAAAATGCAATGAAACCAATGGAAACAACAAAAGTGCATACTTTGTGATATCTCCTCTTGTAGCAAACAGACAGCTCAAAATTTCACAGAATGTGTTGAAGACCAAGACCCACAAATGAGATGTGAAATGGTTTTTCTCCCATTTTGCGTTTAAGAGAAAACAGCAAATGCTCGATTTAGGCCAAAATGCATTGAAACCAATGGAAACAACAAAAGCGCATACTTTGTGATATCTCCTCTTGTAGCAAACACAGACAGCTCATAATTTCACAGAATGTGTTGAAGACCAAGACCCACAAAAGTGATGTGAAATGGTTTTTCTCCCATGTTGCGTTTAAGAGAAAACAGCAAATGCTCGTTTTAGGCCAAAATGCATTGAAACCAATGGAAACGACAAAAGTGCATACTTTGTGATATCTCCTCTTGTAGGAAACAAAGACAGCTCAAAATTTCACAGAATGTGTTGATGACCAAGACCCACAAATGTGATGTGAAATGGTTTTTCTCCCATGTTGCGTTTAAGAGAAAACAGCAAATGCTCGTTTTAGGCCAAAATGCATTGAAACCAATGGAAACAACAAAAGCACATACTTTGTGATATCTCCTCTTGTAGCAAACACAGACAGCTCAAAATTTCACAGAATGTGTTGAAGACCAAGACCCACAAATGTGATATGAAATGGTTTTTCTCCCATGTTGCATTAAGAGAAAACAGCAAATGCTCATTTTAGGCCAAAATGCATTGAAACCAATGGAAACGACAAAAGCGCATTCTTTGTGATATCTCCTCTTGTAGCAAACACAGACAGCTCAAAATTTCACAGAATGTGTTGAAGACCAAGACACACAAATGTGATGTGAAATGGTTTTTCTCCCATGTTGCGTTTAAGAGAAAATAGCAAATGCACACTTTAGGCCAAAATGCATTGAAACCAATGGAAACAACAAAAGCGCATACTTTGTGATATCTCCTCATGTAGCAAACAAAGACAGCTCAAAATTTCACAGAATGTGTTGAAGACCAAGACTCACAAATGTGAAGTGATATGGTGTTTCTCCCATGTTGCATTTAAGAGAAAACAGCAAATGCACACTTTAGGCCAAAATGCATTGAAACCAATGAAAAACAAAAGCGCATACTTTGTGATATCTCCTCTTGTAGCAAACACAGACAGCTCAAAATTTCACAGAATGTGTTGAAGACCAAGACCAACAAATGTGATGTGAAATGGTTTTTCTCCCATGTTGCGTTTAAGAGAAAATAGCAAATGCTCGTTTTAGGCCAAAATGCATTGAAACCAATGGAAACAACAAAAGCACATACTTTGTGATATCTCCTCATGTAGCAAACAAAGACAGCTCAAAATTTCACAGAATGTGTTGAAGACCAATACACACAAATGTGATGTGAAATGGTTTTTCTCCCATGTTGCGTTTAAGAGAAAATAGCAAATGCACACTTTAGGCCAAAATGCATTGAAACCAATGGAAACAACAAAAGCGCATACTTTGTGATATCTCCTCATGTAGCAAACAAAGACAGCTCAAAATTTCACAGAATGTGTTGAAGACCAAGACTCACAAATGTGAAGTGATATGGTGTTTCTCCCATGTTGCATTTAAGAGAAAACAGCAAATGCACACTTTAGGCCAAAATGCATTGAAACCAATGAAAAACAAAAGCGCATACTTTGTGATATCTCCTCTTGTAGCAAACACAGACAGCTCAAAATTTCACAGAATGTGTTGAAGACCAAGACCAACAAATGTGATGTGAAATGGTTTTTCTCCCATGTTGCGTTTAAGAGAAAATAGCAAATGCTCGTTTTAGGCCAAAATGCATTGAAACCAATGGAAACAACAAAAGCACATACTTTGTGATATCTCCTCATGTAGCAAACAAAGACAGCTCAAAATTTCACAGAATGTGTTGAAGACCAAGACCCACAAATGTGATGTGATATGGTGTTTCTCCCATGTTGCATTTAAGAGAAATCAGCAAATGCACACTTTAGGCCAATATGCATTGAAACCAATGAAAAACAAAAGCGCATACTTTGTGATATCTCCTCTTGTAGCAAACACAGACAGCTCAAAATTTCACAGAATGTGTTGAAGACCAAGACCAACAAATGTGATGTGAAACGGTTTTTCTCCCATGTTGCATTTAAGAGAAAACAGCAAATGCTCATTTTAGGCCAAAATGCATTGAAACCAATGGAAACAACAAAAGCGCATACTTTGTGATATCTCCTCTTGTAGCAAACACAGACAGCTCATAATTTCACAGAATGTGTTGAAGACCAAGACCCACAAAAGTGATGTGAAATGGTTTTTCTCCCATGTTGCGTTTAAGAGAAAACAGCAAATGCTCGTTTTAGGCCAAAATGCATTGAAACCAATGGAAACAACAAAAGCGCATACTTTGTGATATCTCCTCTTGTAGGAAACAAAGACAGCTCAAAATTTCACAGAATGTGTTGAAGACCAAGACCCACAAATGTGATGTGAAATGGTTTTTCTCCCATGTTGCGTTTAAGAGAAAACAGCAAGTGCTTGTTTTACGCCAAAATGCATTGAAACTAATGGAAAACAAAAGCCATACTTTGTGATATCTCCTCTTGTAGCAAACACAGACAGCTCAAAATTTCACAGAATGTGTTGAAGACCAAATCCCACAAATGTGATATGAAATGGTTTTTCTCCCATGTTGCATTAAGAGAAAACAGCAAATGCTCGTTTTAGGCCAAAATGCATTGAAACCAATGGAAACAACAAAAGCGCATACTTTGTGATATCTCCTCTTGTAGCAAACACAGACAGCTCATCATTTCACAGAATGTGTTGAAGACCAAGACCCACAAAGTGATGTGAAATGGTTTTTCTCCCATGTTGTGTTTAAGAGAAAACAGCAAATGCTCATTTTAGGCCAAAATGCACTGAAACCAATGGAAACAACAAAAGCACATACTTTGTGATATCTCCTCTTGTAGCAAACACAGACAGCTCAAAATTTCACAGAATGTTTTGAAGACCAAGACCCACAAATGTGATGTGAAATGATTTTTCTCCCATGTTGCTTTTAAGAGAAAACAGCAAATACTCGTTTTAGGCCAAAATGCATTGAAACCAATGGAAACAACAAAAGCACATACTTTGTGATATCTCCTCTTGTAGGAAACAAGGACAGCTCAAAATTTCACAGAATGTGTTGAAGACCAAGACCCACAAATGTGAAGTGAAATGGTTTTTCTCCCATGTTGCATTTAAGAGAAAACAGCAAGTGCTTGTTTTACGCCAAAATGCATTGAAACTAATGGAAAACAAAAGCGCATACTTTGTGATATCTCCTCTTGTAGCAAACACAGACAGCTCAACATTTCACAGAATGTGTTGAAGACCAAGACCCATAAATTTGATGTGAAATGGTTTTTCTCCCATGTTGCATTAAGAGAAAACAGCAAATGCTCGTTTTAGGCCAAAATGCATTGAAACCAATGGAAACGACAAAAGCAAATACTTTGTTATATCTCCTCTTGTAGCAAACACAGACAGCTCAAAATTTCACAGAATGTGTTGAAGACCAAGACACACAAATGTGATGTGAAATGGTTTTTCTCCCATGTTGCGTTTAAGAGAAAATAGCAAATGCACACTTTAGGCCAAAATGCATTGAAACCAATGGAAACAACAAAAGCGCATACTTTGTGATATCTCCTCATGTAGCAAACAAAGACAGCTCAAAATTTCACAGAATGTGTTGAAGACCTAGACAGACAAATGTGATATGAAAAGATTTTTCTTCCTTGTTGCATTTAAGAGAAAACAACAAATGCACACTTTAGGCCAAAATGCATTGAAACCAATGGAAAACAAAAGCGCATACTTTGTGATATCTCCTCTTGTAGCAAACACAGACAGCTCAAAATTTCCTAGAATGTGTTGAAGAATAAGACCCACAAATGTGATGTGAAATGGTTTTCTCCCATGTTGCGTTTAAGAGAAAACAGCAAATGCTCATTTTAGGCCAAAATGCATTAAAACCAATGGAAACAACAAAAGCGCATACTTTGTGATATCTCCTCTTGTAGCAAACACAGACAGCTCAAAATTTCACAGAATGTGTTGAAGACCAAGACCAACAAAAGTGATGTGAAATGGTTTTTCTCCCATGTTGCATTTAAGAGAAAACAGCAAATGCTCGTTTTAGGCCAAAATGCATTGAAACCAATGGAAACAACAAAAGCGCATACTTTGTGATATCTCCTCTTGTAGCAAACACAGACAGCTCAAAATTTCACAGAATGTGTTGAAGACCAAGACCCACAAATGTGATGTGAAATGGTTTTTCTCCCATGTTGCATTTAAGAGAAAACAGCAAATGCTCGTTTTAGGCAAAAATGCATTGAAACCAATGGAAACAACAAAAGCGCTTACTTTGTGATATCTCCTCTTGTAGCAAACACAGACAGCTCATAATTTCACAGAATGTGTTGAAGACCAAGACCCACAAAAGTGATGTGAAATGGTTTTTCTCCCATGTTGCGTTTAAGAGAAAACAGCAAATGCTCGTTTTAGGCCAAAATGCATTGAAAGCAATGGAAACAACAAAAGCGCATACTTTGTGATATCTCCTCTTGTAGGAAACAAAGACAGCTCAAAATTTCACAGAATGTGTTGAAGACCAAGACCCACAAATGTGATGTGAAATGGTTTTTCTCCCATGTTGCGTTTAAGAGAAAACAGCAAATGCTCGTTTTAGGCCAAAATGCATTGAAACCAATGGAAACGACAAAAGCAAATACTTTGTGATATCTCGTCTTGTAGCAAACACAGACAGCTCAAAATTTCACAGAATGTGTTGAAGACCAAGACCCACAAATGTGATATGAAATGGTTTTTCTCCCATGTTGCATTAAGAGAAAACAGCAAATGCACACTTTAGTCCAAAATGCATTGAAACCAATGAAAAACAAAAGCGCATACTTTGTGATATCTCCTCTTGTAGCAAACACAGACAGCTCAAAATTTCACAGAATGTGTTGAGGCCAAGACCCACAAAAGTGATGTGAAATGGTTTTTCTCCCATGTTGCGTTTAAGAGAAAACAGCAAATGCTCGTTTTAGGCCAAAATGCATTGAAACCAATGGAAACAACAACAGCACATACTTTGTGATATCTCCTCTTGAAGGAAACAAAGACAGCTCAAAATTTCACAGAATGTGTTGAAGACCAAGACCCACAAATGTGATGTGAAATGGTTTTTCTCCCATGTTGCCTTTAGGAGAAAACAGCAAATGCTCGTTATTGGCCAAAATGCAATGAAACCAATGGAAACAACAAAAGTGCATACTTTGTGATATCTCCTCTTGTAGCAAACAGACAGCTCAAAATTTCACAGAATGTGTTGAAGACCAAGACTCACAAATGAGATGTGAAATGGTTTTTCTCCCATTTTGCGTTTAAGAGAAAACAGCAAATGCTCGATTTAGGCCAAAATGCATTGAAACCAATGGAAACAACAAAAGCGCATACTTTGTGATATCTCCTCTTGTAGCAAACACAGACAGCTCATAATTTCACAGAATGTGTTGAAGACCAAGACCCACAAAAGTGATGTGAAATGGTTTTTCTCCCATGTTGCGTTTAAGAGAAAACAGCAAATGCTCGTTTTAGGCCAAAATGCATTGAAACCAATGGAAACAACAAAAGCGCATACTTTGTGATATCTCCTCTTGTAGGAAACAAAGACAGCTCAAAATTTCACAGAATGTGTTGATGACCAAGACCCACAAATGTGATGTGAAATGGTTTTTCTCCCATGTTGCGTTTAAGAGAAAACAGCAAATACTCGTTTTAGGCCAAAATGCATTGAAACCAATGGAAACAACAAAAGCACATACTTTGTGATATCTCCTCTTGTAGCAAACACAGACAGCTCAAAATTTCACAGAATGTGTTGAAGACCAAGACCCACAAATGTGATATGAAATGGTTTTTCTCCCATGTTGCATTAAGAGAAAACAGCAAATGCTCATTTTAGGCCAAAATGCATTGAAACCAATGGAAAAGAAAAGCGCATTCTTTGTGATATCTCCTCTTGTAGCAAACACAGACAGCTCAAAATTTCACAGAATGTGTTGAAGACCAAGACCCACAAATGTGATATGAAATGGTTTTTCTCCCATGTTGCATTAAGAGAAAACAGCAAATGCTCGTTTTATGCCAAAATGCATTGAAACCAATGGAAACGACAAAAGCAAATACTTTGTGATATCTCCTCTTGTAGCAAACACAGACAGCTCAAAATTTCACAGAATGTGTTGAAGACCAAGACACACAAATGTGATGTGAAATGGTTTTTCTCCCATGTTGCGTTTAAGAGAAAATAGCAAATGCACACTTTAGGCCAAAATGCATTGAAACCAATGGAAACAACAAAAGCGCATACTTTGTGATATCTCCTCATGTAGCAAACAAAGACAGCTCAAAATTTCACAGAATGTGTTGAAGACCAAGACTCACAAATGTGAAGTGATATGGTGTTTCTCCCATGTTGCATTTAAGAGAAAACAGCAAATGCACACTTTAGGCCAAAATGCATTGAAACCAATGAAAAACAAAAGCGCATACTTTGTGATATCTCCTCTTGTAGCAAACACAGACAGCTCAAAATTTCACAGAATGTGTTGAAGACCAAGACCAACAAATGTGATGTGAAATGGTTTTTCTCCCATGTTGCATTTAAGAGAAAACAGCAAAGGCTCGTTTTAGGCCAAAATGCATTGAAACCAATGGAAAACAAAAGCGCATACTTTATGATATCTCCTCTTGTAGCAAACACAGACAGCTCAAAATTTCACAGATTGTGTTGAAGACCAAGACCCACAAATGTCATGTGAAATGGTTTTTCTCCCATGTTGCATTTAAGAGAAAACAGCAAATGCTCGTTTCAAGCCAAAATGCATTGAAACCAACGGAAACAACAAAAGCACATACTTTGTGATATCTCCTCTTGTAGCAATCACAGACAGCTCACAATTTCACAGAATGTGTTGAAGACCAAAACCCACAAATGTGAAGTGAAATGGTTTTTCTCCCATGTTGCGTTTAAGAGAAAACAGCAAGTGCTTGTTTTACGCCAAAATGCATTGAAACTAATGGAAAACAAAAGCGCATACTCTGTGATATCTCCTCTTGTAGCAAACACAGACAGCTCAAAATTTCACAGAATGTGTTGAAGACCAAGTCCCACAAATGTGATATGAAATGGTTTTTCTCCCATGTTGCATTAAGAGAAAACAGCAAATGCTCGTTTTAGGCCAAAATGCATTGAAACCAATGGAAACAACAAAAGCGCATACTTTGTGATATCTCCTCTTGTAGCAAACACAGACAGCTCATAATTTCACAGAATGTGTTGAAGACCAAGACCCACAAAAGTGATGTGAAATGGTTTTTCTCCCATGTTGCGTTTAAGAGAAAACAGCAAATGCTCGTTTTAGGCCAAAATGCATTGAAACCAATGGAAACAACAAAAGCACATTCTTTGTGATATCTCCTCTTGTAGCAAACACAGACAGCTCAAAATTTCACAGAATGTGTTGAAGACCAAGACCCACAAATGTGATATGAAATGGTTTTTCTCCCATGTTGCATTAAGAGAAAACAGCAAATGCTCGTTTTAGGCCAAAATGCATTGAAACCAATGGAAACGACAAAAGCAAATACTTTGTGATATCTCCTCTTGTAGCAAACACAGACAGCTCAAAATTTCACAGAATGTGTTGAAGACCAAGACACACAAATGTGATGTGAAATGGTTTTTCTCCCATGTTGCGTTTAAGAGAAAATAGCAAATGCACACTTTAGGCCAAAATGCATTGAAACCAATGGAAACAACAAAAGTGCAGACTTTGTGATATCTCCTCATGTAGCAAACAAAGACAGCTCAAAATTTCACAGAATGTGTTGAAGACCAAGACCCACAAATGTGATGTGATATGGTGTTTCTCCCATGTTGCTTTTAAGAGAAAACAGCAAATGCTCGTTTTAGGCCAAAATGCATTGAAACCAATGGAAACAACAAAAGCACATACTTTGTGATATCTCCTCATGTAGCAAACAAAGACAGCTCAAAATTTCACAGAATGTGTTGAAGACCAAGACCCACAAATGTGATGTGATATGGTGTTTCTCCCATGTTGCATTTAAGAGAAAACAGCAAATGCACACTTTAGGCCAAAATGCATTGAAACCAATGAAAAACAAAAGCGCATACTTTGTGATAACTCCTCTTGTAGCAAACACAGACAGCTCAAAATTTCACAGAATGTGTTGAAGACCAAGACCAACAAATGTGATGTGAAACGGTTTTTCTCCCATGTTGCATTTAAGAGAAAACAGCAAATGCTCGTTTTACGCCAAAATGCATTGAAACTAATGGAAAACAAAAGCGCATACTTTGTGATATCTCCTCTTGTAGCAAACACAGACAGCTCAAAATTTCACAGAATGTGTTGAAGACCAAGTCCCACAAATGTGATGTGAAATGGTTTTTCTCCCATGTTGCGTTTAAGAGAAAACAGCAAATGCTCGTTTTAGGCCAAAATGCATTGAAACCAATGGAAACAACAAAAGCACATACTTTGTGATATCTCCTCTTGTAGCAAACACAGACAGCTCAAAATTTCACAGAATGTGTTGAAGACCAAGACCCACAAATGTGATATGAAATGGTTTTTCTCCCATGTTGCATTAAGAGAAAACAGCAAATGCTCGTTTTAGGCCAAAATGCATTGAAACCAATGGAAAAGAAAAGCGCATTCTTTGTGATATCTCCTCTTGTAGCAAACACAGACAGCTCAAAATTTCACAGAATGTGTTGAAGACCAAGACCCACAAATGTGATATGAAATGGTTTTTCTCCCATGTTGCATTAAGAGAAAACAGCAAATGCTCGTTTTATGCCAAAATGCATTGAAACCAATGGAAACGACAAAAGCAAATACTTTGTGATATCTCCTGTTGTAGCAAACACAGACAGCTCAAAATTTCACAGAATGTGTTGAAGACCAAGACACACAAATGTGATGTGAAATGGTTTTTCTCCCATGTTGCTTTTAAGAGAAAACAGCAAATGCTCGTTTTAGGCCAAAATGCATTGAAACCAATGGAAACAACAAAAGCACATACTTTGTGATATCTCCTCATGTAGCAAACAAAGACAGCTCAAAATTTCACAGAATGTGTTGAAGACCAAGACCCACAAATGTGATGTGATATGGTGTTTCTCCCATGTTGCATTTAAGAGAAAACAGCAAATGCACACTTTAGGCCAAAATGCATTGAAACCAATGAAAAACAAAAGCGCATACTTTGTGATATCTCCTCTTGTAGCAAACACAGACAGCTCAAAATTTCACAGAATGTGTTGAAGACCAAGACCAACAAATGTGATGTGAAACGGTTTTTCTCCCATGTTGCATTTAAGAGAAAACAGCAAATGCTCATTTTAGGCCAAAATGCATTGAAACCAATGGAAACAACAAAAGCGCATACTTTGTGATATCTCCTCTTGTAGCAAACACAGACAGCTCATAATTTCACAGAATGTGTTGAAGACCAAGACCCACAAAAGTGATGTGAAATGGTTTTTCTCCCATGTTGCGTTTAAGAGAAAACAGCAAATGCTCGTTTTAGGCCAAAATGCATTGAAAGCAATGGAAACAACAAAAGCGCATACTTTGTGATATCTCCTCTTGTAGGAAACAAAGACAGCTCAAAATTTCACAGAATGTGTTGAAGACCAAGACCCACAAATGTGATGTGAAATGGTTTTTCTCCCATGTTGCGTTTAAGAGAAAACAGCAAATGCTCGTTTTAGGCCAAAATGCATTGAAACCAATGGAAACGACAAAAGCAAATACTTTGTGATATCTCGTCTTGTAGCAAACACAGACAGCTCAAAATTTCACAGAATGTGTTGAAGACCAAGACCCACAAATGTGATATGAAATGGTTTTTCTCCCATGTTGCATTAAGAGAAAACAGCAAATGCACACTTTAGTCCAAAATGCATTGAAACCAATGAAAAACAAAAGCGCATACTTTGTGATATCTCCTCTTGTAGCAAACACAGACAGCTCAAAATTTCACAGAATGTGTTGAAGACCAAGACCCACAAAAGTGATGTGAAATGGTTTTTCTCCCATGTTGCGTTTAAGAGAAAACAGCAAATGCTCGTTTTAGGCCAAAATGCATTGAAACCAATGGAAACAACAACAGCACATACTTTGTGATATCTCCTCTTGAAGGAAACAAAGACAGCTCAAAATTTCACAGAATGTGTTGAAGACCAAGACCCACAAATGTGATGTGAAATGGTTTTTCTCCCATGTTGCCTTTAGGAGAAAACAGCAAATGCTCGTTATTGGCCAAAATGCAATGAAACCAATGGAAACAACAAAAGTGCATACTTTGTGATATCTCCTCTTGTAGCAAACAGACAGCTCAAAATTTCACAGAATGTGTTGAAGACCAAGACTCACAAATGAGATGTGAAATGGTTTTTCTCCCATTTTGCGTTTAAGAGAAAACAGCAAATGCTCGATTTAGGCCAAAATGCATTGAAACCAATGGAAACAACAAAAGCGCATACTTTGTGATATCTCCTCTTGTAGCAAACACAGACAGCTCATAATTTCACAGAATGTGTTGAAGACCAAGACCCACAAAAGTGATGTGAAATGGTTTTTCTCCCATGTTGCGTTTAAGAGAAAACAGCAAATGCTCATTTTAGGCCAAAATGCATTGAAACCAATGGAAACAACAAAAGCGCATACTTTGTGATATCTCCTCTTGTAGGAAACAAAGACAGCTCAAAATTTCACAGAATGTGTTGATGACCAAGACCCACAAATGTGATGTGAAATGGTTTTTCTCCCATGTTGCGTTTAAGAGAAAACAGCAAATACTCGTTTTAGGCCAAAATGCATTGAAACCAATGGAAAAGAAAAGCGCATTCTTTGTGATATCTCCTCTTGTAGCAAACACAGACAGCTCAAAATTTCACAGAATGTGTTGAAGACCAAGACCCACAAATGTGATATGAAATGGTTTTTCTCCCATGTTGCATTAAGAGAAAACAGCAAATGCTCGTTTTATGCCAAAATGCATTGAAACCAATGGAAACGACAAAAGCAAATACTTTGTGATATCTCCTGTTGTAGCAAACACAGACAGCTCAAAATTTCACAGAATGTGTTGAAGACCAAGACACACAAATGTGATGTGAAATGGTTTTTCTCCCATGTTGCTTTTAAGAGAAAACAGCAAATGCTCGTTTTAGGCCAAAATGCATTGAAACCAATGGAAACAACAAAAGCACATACTTTGTGATATCTCCTCATGTAGCAAACAAAGACAGCTCAAAATTTCACAGAATGTGTTGAAGACCAAGACCCACAAATGTGATGTGATATGGTGTTTCTCCCATGTTGCATTTAAGAGAAAACAGCAAATGCACACTTTAGGCCAAAATGCATTGAAACCAATGAAAAACAAAAGCGCATACTTTGTGATATCTCCTCTTGTAGCAAACACAGACAGCTCAAAATTTCACAGAATGTGTTGAAGACCAAGACCAACAAATGTGATGTGAAACGGTTTTTCTCCCATGTTGCATTTAAGAGAAAACAGCAAATGCTCATTTTAGGCCAAAATGCATTGAAACCAATGGAAACAACAAAAGCGCATACTTTGTGATATCTCCTCTTGTAGCAAACACAGACAGCTCATAATTTCACAGAATGTGTTGAAGACCAAGACCCACAAAAGTGATGTGAAATGGTTTTTCTCCCATGTTGCGTTTAAGAGAAAACAGCAAATGCTCGTTTTAGGCCAAAATGCATTGAAAGCAATGGAAACAACAAAAGCGCATACTTTGTGATATCTCCTCTTGTAGGAAACAAAGACAGCTCAAAATTTCACAGAATGTGTTGAAGACCAAGACCCACAAATGTGATGTGAAATGGTTTTTCTCCCATGTTGCGTTTAAGAGAAAACAGCAAATGCTCGTTTTAGGCCAAAATGCATTGAAACCAATGGAAACGACAAAAGCAAATACTTTGTGATATCTCGTCTTGTAGCAAACACAGACAGCTCAAAATTTCACAGAATGTGTTGAAGACCAAGACCCACAAATGTGATATGAAATGGTTTTTCTCCCATGTTGCATTAAGAGAAAACAGCAAATGCACACTTTAGTCCAAAATGCATTGAAACCAATGAAAAACAAAAGCGCATACTTTGTGATATCTCCTCTTGTAGCAAACACAGACAGCTCAAAATTTCACAGAATGTGTTGAAGACCAAGACCCACAAAAGTGATGTGAAATGGTTTTTCTCCCATGTTGCGTTTAAGAGAAAACAGCAAATGCTCGTTTTAGGCCAAAATGCATTGAAACCAATGGAAACAACAACAGCACATACTTTGTGATATCTCCTCTTGAAGGAAACAAAGACAGCTCAAAATTTCACAGAATGTGTTGAAGACCAAGACCCACAAATGTGATGTGAAATGGTTTTTCTCCCATGTTGCCTTTAGGAGAAAACAGCAAATGCTCGTTATTGGCCAAAATGCAATGAAACCAATGGAAACAACAAAAGTGCATACTTTGTGATATCTCCTCTTGTAGCAAACAGACAGCTCAAAATTTCACAGAATGTGTTGAAGACCAAGACTCACAAATGAGATGTGAAATGGTTTTTCTCCCATTTTGCGTTTAAGAGAAAACAGCAAATGCTCGATTTAGGCCAAAATGCATTGAAACCAATGGAAACAACAAAAGCGCATACTTTGTGATATCTCCTCTTGTAGCAAACACAGACAGCTCATAATTTCACAGAATGTGTTGAAGACCAAGACCCACAAAAGTGATGTGAAATGGTTTTTCTCCCATGTTGCGTTTAAGAGAAAACAGCAAATGCTCGTTTTAGGCCAAAATGCATTGAAACCAATGGAAACAACAAAAGCGCATACTTTGTGATATCTCCTCTTGTAGGAAACAAAGACAGCTCAAAATTTCACAGAATGTGTTGATGACCAAGACCCACAAATGTGATGTGAAATGGTTTTTCTCCCATGTTGCGTTTAAGAGAAAACAGCAAATGCTCGTTTTAGGCCAAAATGCATTGAAACCAATGGAAACAACAAAAGCACATACTTTGTGATATCTCCTCTTGTAGCAAACACAGACAGCTCAAAATTTCACAGAATGTGTTGAAGACCAAGACCCACAAATGTGATATGAAATGGTTTTTCTCCCATGTTGCATTAAGAGAAACAGCAAAAAGCTCATTTTAGGCCAAAATG
This sequence comes from Taudactylus pleione, assembly GCA_031769625.1. Classification (NCBI taxonomy): domain Eukaryota; kingdom Metazoa; phylum Chordata; class Amphibia; order Anura; family Myobatrachidae; genus Taudactylus; species Taudactylus pleione. The sequence goes on along the minus strand of JAUIMM010003164.1, from coordinate 165,993 downwards.
CATTGAAAACCAATGGAAAAGAAAAGCGCATTCTTTGTGATATCTCCTCTTGTAGCAAACACAGACAGCTCAAAATTTCACAGAATGTGTTGAAGACCAAGACCCACAAATGTGATATGAAATGGTTTTTCTCCCATGTTGCATTAAGAGAAAACAGCAAATGCTCGTTTTATGCCAAAATGCATTGAAACCAATGGAAACCGACAAAAGCAAATACTTTGTGATATCTCCTCTTGTAGCAAACACAGACAGCTCAAAAATTTCACAGAATGTGTTGAAGACCAAGACACACAAATGTGATGTGAAATGGTTTTTCTCCCATGTTGCGTTTAAGAGAAAATAGCAAATGCACACTTTAGGCCAAAATGCATTGAAACCAATGGAAACAACAAAAGCGCATACTTTGTGATATCTCCTCATGTAGCAAACAAAGACAGCTCAAAATTTCACAGAATGTGTTGAAGACCAAGACTCACAAATGTGAAGTGATATGGTGTTTCTCCCATGTTGCATTTAAGAGAAAACAGCAAATGCACACTTTAGGCCAAAATGCATTGAAACCAATGAAAAACAAAAGCGCATACTTTGTGATATCTCCTCTTGTAGCAAACACAGACAGCTCAAAATTTCACAGATTGTGTTGAAGACCAAGACCCACAAATGTCATGTGAAATGGTTTTTCTCCCATGTTGCATTTAAGAGAAAACAGCAAATGCTCGTTTCAAGCCAAAATGCATTGAAACCAACGGAAACAACAAAGCACATACTTTGTGATATCTCCTCTTGTAGCAATCACAGACAGCTCACAATTTCACAGAATGTGTTGAAGACCAAAACCCACAAATGTGAAGTGAAATGGTTTTTTCTCCCATGTTGCGTTTAAGAGAAAACAGCAAGTGCTTGTTTTACGCCAAAATGCATTGAAACTAATGGAAAACAAAAGCGCATACTCTGTGATATCTCCTCTTGTAGCAAACACAGACAGCTCAAAATTTCACAGAATGTGTTGAAGACCAAGTCCCACAAATGTGATATGAAATGGTTTTTCTCCCATGTTGCATTAAGAGAAAACAGCAAATGCTCGTTTTAGGGCCAAAATGCATTGAAACCATGGAAACAACAAAAGCGCATACTTTGTGATATCTCCTCTTGTAGCAAACACAGACAGCTCATAATTTCACAGAATGTGTTGAAGACCAAGACCCACAAAAGTGATGTGAAATGGTTTTTCTCCCATGTTGCGTTTAAGAGAAAACAGCAAAATGCTCGTTTTAGGCCAAAAATGCATTGAAACCAATGGAAACAACAAAAGCACATACTTTGTGATATCTCCTCTTGTAGCAAACACAGACAGCTCAAAATTTCACAGAATGTGTTGAAGACCAAGACCCACAAATGTGATATGAAATGGTTTTTCTCCCATGTTGCATTAAGAGAAAACAGCAAATGCTCGTTTTAGGCCAAAATGCATTGAAACCAATGGAAACTACAAAAGCAAATACTTTGTGATATCTCCTCTTGTAGCAAACACAGACAGCTCAAAATTTCACAGAATGTGTTGAAGACCAAGACACACAAATGTGATGTGAAATGGTTTTTCTCCCATGTTGCGTTTAAGAGAAAATAGCAAATGCACACTTTAGGCCAAAATGCATTGAAACCAATGGAAACAACAAAAGCGCATACTTTGTGATATCTCCTCATGTAGCAAACAAAGACAGCTCAAAATTTCACAGAATGTGTTGAAGACCAAGACCCACAAATGTGATGTGATATGGTGTTTCTCCCATGTTGCTTTTAAGAGAAAACAGCAAATGCTCGTTTTAGGCCAAAATGCATTGAAACCAATGGAAACAACAAAAGCACATACTTTGTGATATCTCCTCATGTAGCAAACAAAGACAGCTCAAAATTTCACAGAATGTGTTGAAGACCAAGACCCACAAATGTGATGTGATATGGTGTTTCTCCCATGTTGCATTTAAGAGAAAACAGCAAATGCACACTTTAGGCCAAAATGCATTGAAACCAATGAAAAACAAAAGCGCATACTTTGTGATATCTCCTCTTGTAGCAAACACAGACAGCTCAAAATTTCACAGAATGTGTTGAAGACCAAGACCAACAAATGTGATGTGAAACGGTTTTTCTCCCATGTTGCATTTAAGAGAAAACAGCAAATGCTCGTTTTATGCCAAAATGCATTGAAACTAATGGAAAACAAAAGCGCATACTTTGTGATATCTCCTCTTGTAGCAAACACAGACAGCTCAAAATTTCACAGAATGTGTTGAAGACCAAGTCCCACAAATGTGATGTGAAATGGTTTTTCTCCCATGTTGCGTTTAAGAGAAAACAGCAAATGCTCGTTTTAGGCCAAAATGCATTGAAACCAATGGAAACAACAAAAGCACATACTTTGTGATATCTCCTCTTGTAGCAAACACAGACAGCTCAAAATTTCACAGAATGTGTTGAAGACCAAGACCCACAAATGTGATATGAAATGGTTTTTCTCCCATGTTGCATTAAGAGAAAACAGCAAATGCTCGTTTTAGGCCAAAATGCATTGAAACCAATGGAAAAGAAAAGCGCATTCTTTGTGATATCTCCTCTTGTAGCAAACACAGACAGCTCAAAATTTCACAGAATGTGTTGAAGACCAAGACCCACAAATGTGATATGAAATGGTTTTTCTCCCATGTTGCATTAAGAGAAAACAGCAAATGCTCGTTTTATGCCAAAATGCATTGAAACCAATGGAAACGACAAAAGCAAATACTTTGTGATATCTCCTCTTGTAGCAAACACAGACAGCTCAAAATTTCACAGAATGTGTTGAAGACCAAGACACACAAATGTGATGTGAAATGGTTTTTCTCCCATGTTGCTTTTAAGAGAAAACAGCAAATGCTCGTTTTAGGCCAAAATGCATTGAAACCAATGGAAACAACAAAAGCACATACTTTGTGATATCTCCTCATGTAGCAAACAAAGACAGCTCAAAATTTCACAGAATGTGTTGAAGACCAAGACCCACAAATGTGATGTGATATGGTGTTTCTCCCATGTTGCATTTAAGAGAAAACAGCAAATGCACACTTTAGGCCAAAATGCATTGAAACCAATGAAAAACAAAAGCGCATACTTTGTGATATCTCCTCTTGTAGCAAACACAGACAGCTCAAAATTTCACAGAATGTGTTGAAGACCAAGACCAACAAATGTGATGTGAAACGGTTTTTCTCCCATGTTGCATTTAAGAGAAAACAGCAAATGCTCATTTTAGGCCAAAATGCATTGAAACCAATGGAAACAACAAAAGCGCATACTTTGTGATATCTCCTCTTGTAGCAAACACAGACAGCTCAAAATTTCACAGAATGTGTTGAAGACCAAGACCCACAAAAGTGATGTGAAATGGTTTTTCTCCCATGTTGCGTTTAAGAGAAAACAGCAAATGCTCGTTTTAGGCCAAAATGCATTGAAACCAATGGAAACAACAAAAGCGCATACTTTGTGATATCTCCTCTTGTAGGAAACAAAGACAGCTCAAAATTTCACAGAATGTGTTGAAGACCAAGACCCACAAATGTGATGTGAAATGGTTTTTCTCCCATGTTGCGTTTAAGAGAAAACAGCAAGTGCTTGTTTTACGCCAAAATGCATTGAAACTAATGGAAAACAAAAGCCATATTTTGTGATATCTCCTCTTGTAGCAAACACAGACAGCTCAAAATTTCACAGAATGTGTTGAAGACCAAATCCCACAAATGTGATATGAAATGGTTTTTCTCCCATGTTGCATTAAGAGAAAACAGCAAATGCTCGTTTTAGGCCAAAATGCATTGAAACCAATGGAAACAACAAAAGCGCATACTTTGTGATATCTCCTCTTGTAGCAAACACAGACAGCTCATCATTTCACAGAATGTGTTGAAGACCAAGACCCACAAAAGTGATGTGAAATGGTTTTTCTCCCATGTTGCGTTTAAGAGAAAACAGCAAATGCTCGTTTTAGGCCAAAATGCATTGAAACCAATGGAAACAACAAAAGCGCATACTTTGTGATATCTCCTCTTGTAGGAAACAAAGACAGCTCAAAATTTCACAGAATGTGTTGAAAACCAAGACCCACAAATGTGATGTGAAATGGTTTTTCTCCCATGTTGCGTTTAAGAGAAAACAGCAAATGCTCATTTTAGGCCAAAATGCATTGAAACCAATGGAAACAACAAAAGTACATACTTTGTGATATCTCCTCTTGTAGCAAACACAGACAGCTCAAAATTTCACAGAATGTGTTGAAGACCAAGACCCACAAATGTGATATGAAATGGTTTTTCTCCCATGTTGCATTAAGAGAAAACAGCAAGTGCTTGTTTTACGCCAAAATGCATTGAAACTAATGGAAAACAAAAGCGCATACTTTGCGATATCTCCTCTTGTAGCAAACACAGACAGCTCAAAATTTCACAGAATGTGTTGAAGACCAAGTCCCACAAATGTGATATGAAATGGTTTTTCTCCCAATTTGCATTAAGAGAAAACAGCAAATGCTCGTTTTAGGCCAAAATGCATTGAAACCAATGGAAACAACAAAAGCGCATACTTTGTGATATCTCCTCTTGTAGCAAACACAGACAGCTCATCATTTCACAGAATGTGTTGAAGACCAAGACCCACAAAAGTGATGTGAAATGGTTTTTCTCCCATGTTGCGTTTAAGAGAAAATAGCAAATGCTCGTTTTAGGCCAAAATGCATTGAAACCAATGGAAACAACAAAAGCGCATACTTTGTGATATCTCCTCTTGTAGCAAACACAGACAGCTCAAAATTTCACAGAATGTGTTGAAGACCAAGACCCACAAATGTGATATGAAATGGTTTTTCTCCCATGTTGCATTAAGAGAAAACAGCAAATGCTCGTTTTAGGCCAAAATGCATTGAAACCAATGGAAACGACAAAAGCAAATACTTTGTGATATCTCCTCTTGTAGCAAACACAGACAGCTCAAAATTTCACAGAATGTGTTGAAGACCAAGACACACAAATGTGATGTGTAATGGTTTTTCTCCCATGTTGCATTTAAGAGAAAATAGCAAATGCACACTTTAGGCCAAAATGCATTGAAACCAATGGAAACAACAAAAGCGCATACTTTGTGATAACTCCTCATGTAGCAAACAAAGACAGCTCAAAATTTCACAGAATGTGTTGAAGACCAAGACCCACAAATGAGATGTGAAATGGTTTTTCTCCCATGTTGCGTTTAAGAGAAAACAGCAAATGCTCGTTTTAGGCCAAAATGCATTGAAACCAATGGAAACAACAAAAGCGCATACTTTGTGATATCTCCTCTTGTAGGAAACAAAGACAGCTCAAAATTTCACAGAATGTGTTGAAGACCAAGACCCACAAATGAGATGTGAAATGGTTTTTCTCCCATGTTGCGTTTAAGAGAAAACAGCAAATGCTCGTTTTAGGCCAAAATGCATTGAAACCAATGGAAACAACAAAAGCGCATACTTTGTGATATCTCCTCTTGTAGTAAAAACAGACCTCTCAAAATTTCACAAAATGTGTTGAAGACCAAGACCCACAAAGTGATGTGAAATGGTTTTTCTCCCATGTTGCGTTTAAGAGAAAACAGCAAATGCTCATTTTAGGCCAAAATGCACTGAAACCAATTGAAACAACAAAAGCACATACTTTGTGATATCTCCTCTTGTAGCAAACACAGACAGCTCAAAATTTCACAGAATGTTTTGAAGACCAAGACCCACAAATGTGATGTGAAATGATTTTTCTCCCATGTTGTTTTTAAGAGAAAACAGCAAATGCTCGTTTTAGGCCAAAATGCATTGAAACCAATGGAAACAACAAAAGCACATACTTTGTGATATCTCCTCTTGTAGGAAACAAAGACAGCTCAAAATTTCACAGAATGTGTTGAAGACCAAGACCCACAAATGTGAAGTGAAATGGTTTTTCTCCCATGTTGCGTTTAAGAGAAAACAGCAAGTGCTTGTTTTACGCCAAAATGCATTGAAACTAATGGAAAACAAAAGCGCATACTTTGTGATATCTCCTCTTGTAGCAAACACAGACAGCTCAACATTTCACAGAATGTGTTGAAGACCAAGACCCATAAATTTGATGTGAAATGGTTTTTCTCCCATGTTGCATTAAGAGAAAACAGCAAATGCTCGTTTTAGGCCAAAATGCATTGAAACCAATGGAAACGACAAAAGCAAATACTTTGTTATATCTCCTCTTGTAGCAAACACAGACAGCTCAAAATTTCACAGAATGTGTTGAAGACCAAGACACACAAATGTGATGTGAAATGGTTTTTCTCCCATGTTGCGTTTAAGAGAAAATAGCAAATGCACACTTTAGGCCAAAATGCATTGAAACCAATGGAAACAACAAAAGCGCATACTTTGTGATATCTCCTCATGTAGCAAACAAAGACAGCTCAAAATTTCACAGAATGTGTTGAAGACCTAGACAGACAAATGTGATATGAAAAGATTTTTCTTCCTTGTTGCATTTAAGAGAAAACAACAAATGCACACTTTAGGCCAAAATGCATTGAAACCAATGGAAAACAAAAGCGCATACTTTGTGATATCTCCTCTTGTAGCAAACACAGACAGCTCAAAATTTCACAGAATGTGTTGAAGACCAAGACCAACAAAAGTGATGTGAAATGGTTTTTCTCCCATGTTGCATTTAAGAGAAAACAGCAAATGCTCGTTTTAGGCCAAAATGCATTGAAACCAATGGAAACAACAAAAGCGCATACTTTGTGATATCTCCTCTTGTAGCAAACACAGACAGCTCAAAATTTCACAGAATGTGTTGAAGACCAAGACCCACAAATGTGATGTGAAATGGTTTTTCTCCCATGTTGAATTTAAGAGAAAACAGCAAATGCTCGTTTTAGGCAAAAATGCATTGAAACCAATGGAAACAACAAAAGCGCTTACTTTGTGATATCTCCTCTTGTAGCAAACACAGACAGCTCATAATTTCACAGAATGTGTTGAAGACCAAGACCCACAAAAGTGATGTGAAATGGTTTTTCTCCCATGTTGCGTTTAAGAGAAAACAGCAAATGCTCGTTTTAGGCCAAAATGCATTGAAAGCAATGGAAACAACAAAAGCGCATACTTTGTGATATCTCCTCTTGTAGGAAACAAAGACAGCTCAAAATTTCACAGAATGTGTTGAAGACCAAGACCCACAAATGTGATGTGAAATGGTTTTTCTCCCATGTTGCGTTTAAGAGAAAACAGCAAATGCTCGTTTTAGGCCAAAATGCATTGCAACCAATGGAAACGACAAAAGCAAATACTTTGTGATATCTCGTCTTGTAGCAAACACAGACAGCTCAAAATTTCACAGAATGTGTTGAAGACCAAGACCCACAAATGTGGTATGAAATGTTTTTTCTCCCATGTTGCATTAAGAGAAAACAGCAAATGCACACTTTAGTCCAAAATGCAATGAAACCAATGAAAAACAAAAGCGCATACTTTGTGATATCTCCTCTTGTAGCAAACACAGACAGCTCAAAATTTCACAGAATGTGTTGAAGACCAAGACCCACAAATGTGATGTGAAATGATTTTTCTCCCATGTTGCATTTAAGAGAAAACAGCAAATGCTCGTTTTAGGCCAAAATGCATTGAAACCAATGGAAACAACAACAGCACATACTTTGTGATATCTCCTCTTGTAGCAAACACAGACAGCTCAAAATTTCACAGAATGTGTTGAAGACCAAGACCCACAAAAGTTATGTGAAATGGTTTTTCTCCCATGTTGCGTTTAAGAGAAAACAGCAAATGCTCGTTTTAGGCCAAAATGCATTGAAACCAATGGAAACAACAACAGCACATACTTTGTGATATCTCCTCTTGAAGGAAACAAAGACAGCTCAAAATTTCACAGAATGTGTTGAAGACCAAGACCCACAAATGTGATGTGAAATGGTTTTTCTCCCATGTTGCCTTTAGGAGAAAACAGCAAATGCTCATTATTGGCCAAAATGCAATGAAACCAATGGAAACAACAAAAGTGCATACTTTGTGATATCTCCTCTTGTAGCAAACAGACAGCTCAAAATTTCACAGAATGTGTTGAAGACCAAGACCCACAAATGAGATGTGAAATGGTTTTTCTCCCATTTTGCGTTTAAGAGAAAACAGCAAATGCTCGATTTAGTTCAAAATGCATTGAAACCAATGGAAACAACAACAGCACATACTTTGTGATATCTCCTCTTGAAGGAAACAAAGACAGCTCAAAATTTCACAGAATGTGTTGATGACCAAGACCCACAAATGTGATGTGAAATGGTTTTTCTCCCATGTTGCGTTTAAGAGAAAACAGCAAATGCTCGTTTTAGGCCAAAATGCATTGAAACCAATGGAAACAACAAAAGCACATACTTTGTGATATCTCCTCTTGTAGCAAACACAGACAGCTCAAAATTTCACAGAATGTGTTGAAGACCAAGACCCACAAATGTGATATGAAATGGTTTTTCTCCCATGTTGCATTAAGAGAAAACAGCAAATGCTCATTTTAGGCCAAAATGCATTGAAACCAATGGAAAAGAAAAGCGCATTCTTTGTGATATCTCCTCTTGTAGCAAACACAGACAGCTCAAAATTTCACAGAATGTGTTGAAGACCAAGACCCACAAATGTGATGTGATATGGTGTTTCTCCCATGTTGCATTTAAGAGAAAACAGCAAATGCACACTTTAGGCCAAAATGCATTGAAACCAATGAAAAACAAAAGCGCATACTTTGTGATATCTCCTCTTGTAGCAAACACAGACAGCTCAAAATTTCACAGAATGTGTTGAAGACCAAGACCAACAAATGTGATGTGAAACGGTTTTTCTCCCATGTTGCATTTAAGAGAAAACAGCAAATGCTCATTTTAGGCCAAAATGCATTGAAACCAATGGAAACAACAAAAGCGCATACTTTGTGATATCTCCTCTTGTAGCAAACACAGACAGCTCATAATTTCACAGAATGTGTTGAAGACCAAGACCCACAAAAGTGATGTGAAATGGTTTTTCTCCCATGTTGCGTTTAAGAGAAAACAGCAAATGCTCGTTTTAGGCCAAAATGCATTGAAACCAATGGAAACAACAAAAGCGCATACTTTGTGATATCTCCTCTTGTAGGAAACAAAGACAGCTCAAAATTTCACAGAATGTGTTGAAGACCAAGACCCACAAATGTGATGTGAAATGGTTTTTCTCCCATGTTGCGTTTAAAAGAAAACAGCAAGTGCTTGTTTTACGCCAAAATGCATTGAAACTAATGGAAAACAAAAGCCATACTTTGTGATATCTCCTCTTGTAGCAAACACAGACAGCTCAAAATTTCACAGAATGTGTTGAAGACCAAATCCCACAAATGTGATATGAAATGGTTTTTCTCCCATGTTGCATTAAGAGAAAACAGCAAATGCTCGTTTTAGGCCAAAATGCATTGAAACCAATGGAAACAACAAAAGCGCATACTTTGTGATATCTCCTCTTGTAGCAAACACAGACAGCTCATCATTTCACAGAATGTGTTGAAGACCAAGACCCACAAAAGTGATGTGAAATGGTTTTTCTCCTATGTTGCGTTTAAGAGAAAACAGCAAATGCTCGTTTTAGGCCAAAATGCATTGAAACCAATGGAAACAACAAAAGCGCATACTTTGTGATATCTCCTCTTGTAGGAAACAAAGACAGCTCAAAATTTCACAGAATGTGTTGAAAACCAAGACCCACAAATGTGATGTGAAATGGATTTTCTCCCATGTTGCATTTAAGAGAAAACAGCAAATGCTCATTTTAGGCCAAAATGCATTGAAACCAATGGAAACAACAAAAGTACATACTTTGTGATATCTCCTCTTGTAGCAAACACAGACAGCTCAAAATTTCACAGAATGTGTTGAAGACCAAGACCCACAAATGTGATATGAAATGGTTTTTCTCCCATGTTGCATTAAGAGAAAACAGCAAGTGCTTGTTTTACGCCAAAATGCATTGAAACTAATGGAAAACAAAAGCGCATACTTTGCGATATCTCCTCTTGTAGCAAACACAGACAGCTCAAAATTTCACAGAATGTGTTGAAGACCAAGTCCCACAAATGTGATATGAAATGGTTTTTCTCCCAATTTGCATTAAGAGAAAACAGCAAATGCTCGTTTTAGGCCAAAATGCATTGAAACCAATGGAAACAACAAAAGCGCATACTTTGTGATATCTCCTCTTGTAGCAAACACAGACAGCTCATCATTTCACAGAATGTGTTGAAGACCAAGACCCACAAAAGTGATGTGAAATGGTTTTTCTCCCATGTTGCGTTTAAGAGAAAATAGCAAATGCTCGTTTTAGGCCAAAATGCATTGAAACCAATGGAAACAACAAAAGCGCATACTTTGTGATATCTCCTCTTGTAGCAAACACAGACAGCTCAAAATTTCACAGAATGTGTTGAAGACCAAGACCCACAAATGTGATATGAAATGGTTTTTCTCCCATGTTGCATTAAGAGAAAACAGCAAATGCTCGTTTTAGGCCAAAATGCATTGAAACCAATGGAAACGACAAAAGCAAATACTTTGTGATATCTCCTCTTGTAGCAAACACAGACAGCTCAAAATTTCACAGAATGTGTTGAAGACCAAGACACACAAATGTGATGTGTAATGGTTTTTCTCCCATGTTGCATTTAAGAGAAAATAGCAAATGCACACTTTAGGCCAAAATGCATTGAAACCAATGGAAACAACAAAAGCGCATACTTTGTGATAACTCCTCATGTAGCAAACAAAGACAGCTCAAAATTTCACAGAATGTGTTGAAGACCAAGACCCACAAATGAGATGTGAAATGGTTTTTCTCCCATGTTGCGTTTAAGAGAAAACAGCAAATGCTCGTTTTAGGCCAAAATGCATTGAAACCAATGGAAACAACAAAAGCGCATACTTTGTGATATCTCCTCTTGTAGGAAACAAAGACAGCTCAAAATTTCACAGAATGTGTTGAAGACCAAGACCCACAAATGAGATGTGAAATGGTTTTTCTCCCATGTTGCGTTTAAGAGAAAACAGCAAATGCTCGTTTTAGGCCAAAATGCATTGAAACCAATGGAAACAACAAAAGCGCATACTTTGTGATATCTCCTCTTGTAGTAAAAACAGACCTCTCAAAATTTCACAGAATGTGTCGAAGACCAAGACCCACAAAGTGATGTGAAATGGTTTTTCTCCCATGTTGCGTTTAAGAGAAAACAGCAAATGCTCATTTTAGGCCAAAATGCACTGAAACCAATGGAAACAACAAAAGCAAATACTTTGTGATATCTCCTCTTGTAGCAAACACAGACAGCTCAAAATTTCACAGAATGTTTTGAAGACCAAGACCCACAAATGTGATGTGAAATGATTTTTCTCCCATGTTGTTTTTAAGAGAAAACAGCAAATGCTCGTTTTAGGCCAAAATGCATTGAAACCAATGGAAACAACAAAAGCACATACTTTGTGATATCTCCTCTTGTAGGAAACAAAGACAGCTCAAAATTTCACAGAATGTGTTGAAGACCAAGACCCACAAATGTGAAGTGAAATGGTTTTTCTCCCATGTTGCGTTTAAGAGAAAACAGCAAGTGCTTGTTTTACGCCAAAATGCATTGAAACTAATGGAAAACAAAAGCGCATACTTTGTGATATCTCCTCTTGTAGCAAACACAGACAGCTCAACATTTCACAGAATGTGTTGAAGACCAAGACCCATAAATTTGATGTGAAATGGTTTTTCTCCCATGTTGCATTAAGAGAAAACAGCAAATGCTCGTTTTAGGCCAAAATGCATTGAAACCAATGGAAACGACAAAAGCAAATACTTTGTTATATCTCCTCTTGTAGCAAACACAGACAGCTCAAAATTTCACAGAATGTGTTGAAGACCAAGACACACAAATGTGATGTGAAATGGTTTTTCTCCCATGTTGCGTTTAAGAGAAAATAGCAAATGCACACTTTAGGCCAAAATGCATTGAAACCAATGGAAACAACAAAAGCGCATACTTTGTGATATCTCCTCATGTAGCAAACAAAGACAGCTCAAAATTTCACAGAATGTGTTGAAGACCTAGACAGACAAATGTGATATGAAAAGATTTTTCTTCCTTGTTGCATTTAAGAGAAAACAACAAATGCACACTTTAGGCCAAAATGCATTGAAACCAATGGAAAACAAAAGCGCATACTTTGTGATATCTCCTCTTGTAGCAAACACAGACAGCTCAAAATTTCACAGAATGTGTTGAAGACCAAGACCAACAAAAGTGATGTGAAATGGTTTTTCTCCCATGTTGCATTTAAGAGAAAACAGCAAATGCTCGTTTTAGGCCAAAATGCATTGAAACCAATGGAAACAACAAAAGCGCATACTTTGTGATATCTCCTCTTGTAGCAAACACAGACAGCTCAAAATTTCACAGAATGTGTTGAAGACCAAGACCCACAAATGTGATGTGAAATGGTTTTTCTCCCATGTTGAATTTAAGAGAAAACAGCAAATGCTCGTTTTAGGCAAAAATGCATTGAAACCAATGGAAACAACAAAAGCGCTTACTTTGTGATATCTCCTCTTGTAGCAAACACAGACAGCTCATAATTTCACAGAATGTGTTGAAGACCAAGACCCACAAAAGTGATGTGAAATGGTTTTTCTCCCATGTTGCGTTTAAGAGAAAACAGCAAATGCTCGTTTTAGGCCAAAATGCATTGAAAGCAATGGAAACAACAAAAGCGCATACTTTGTGATATCTCCTCTTGTAGGAAACAAAGACAGCTCAAAATTTCACAGAATGTGTTGAAGACCAAGACCCACAAATGTGATGTGAAATGGTTTTTCTCCCATGTTGCGTTTAAGAGAAAACAGCAAATGCTCGTTTTAGGCCAAAATGCATTGCAACCAATGGAAACGACAAAAGCAAATACTTTGTGATATCTCGTCTTGTAGCAAACACAGACAGCTCAAAATTTCACAGAATGTGTTGAAGACCAAGACCCACAAATGTGGTATGAAATGTTTTTTCTCCCATGTTGCATTAAGAGAAAACAGCAAATGCACACTTTAGTCCAAAATGCAATGAAACCAATGAAAAACAAAAGCGCATACTTTGTGATATCTCCTCTTGTAGCAAACACAGACAGCTCAAAATTTCACAGAATGTGTTGAAGACCAAGACCCACAAATGTGATGTGAAATGATTTTTCTCCCATGTTGCATTTAAGAGAAAACAGCAAATGCTCGTTTTAGGCCAAAATGCATTGAAACCAATGGAAACAACAACAGCACATACTTTGTGATATCTCCTCTTGTAGCAAACACAGACAGCTCAAAATTTCACAGAATGTGTTGAAGACCAAGACCCACAAAAATTATGTGAAATGGTTTTTCTCCCATGTTGCGTTTAAGAGAAAACAGCAAATGCTCGTTTTAGGCCAAAATGCATTGAAACCAATGGAAACAACAACAGCACATACTTTGTGATATCTCCTCTTGAAGGAAACAAAGACAGCTCAAAATTTCACAGAATGTGTTGAAGACCAAGACCCACAAATGTGATGTGAAATGGTTTTTCTCCCATGTTGCCTTTAGGAGAAAACAGCAAATGCTCATTATTGGCCAAAATGCAATGAAACCAATGGAAACAACAAAAGTGCATACTTTGTGATATCTCCTCTTGTAGCAAACAGACAGCTCAAAATTTCACAGAATGTGTTGAAGACCAAGACCCACAAATGAGATGTGAAATGGTTTTTCTCCCATTTTGCGTTTAAGAGAAAACAGCAAATGCTCGATTTAGTTCAAAATGCATTGAAACCAATGGAAACAACAACAGCACATACTTTGTGATATCTCCTCTTGAAGGAAACAAAGACAGCTCAAAATTTCACAGAATGTGTTGATGACCAAGACCCACAAATGTGATGTGAAATGGTTTTTCTCCCATGTTGCGTTTAAGAGAAAACAGCAAATGCTCGTTTTAGGCCAAAATGCATTGAAACCAATGGAAACAACAAAAGCACATACTTTGTGATATCTCCTCTTGTAGCAAACACAGACAGCTCAAAATTTCACAGAATGTGTTGAAGACCAAGACCCACAAATGTGATATGAAATGGTTTTTCTCCCATGTTGCATTAAGAGAAAACAGCAAATGCTCGTTTTAGGCCAAAATGCATTGAAACCAATGGAAAAGAAAAGCGCATTCTTTGTGATATCTCCTCTTGTAGCAAACACAGACAGCTCAAAATTTCACAGAATGTGTTGAAGACCAAGACCCACAAATGTGATATGAAATGGTTTTTCTCCCATGTTGCATTAAGAGAAAACAGCAAATGCTCGTTTTATGCCAAAATGCATTGAAACCAATGGAAACGACAAAAGCAAATACTTTGTGATATCTCCTCTTGTAGCAAACACAGACAGCTCAAAATTTCACAGAATGTGTTGAAGACCAAGATACACAAATGTGATGTGAAATGGTTTTTCTCCCATGTTGCGTTTAAGAGAAAATAGCAAATGCACACTTTAGGCCAAAATGCATTGAAACCAATGGAAACAACAAAAGCGCATACTTTGTGATATCTCCTCTTGTAGCAAACACAGACAGCTCATAATTTCACAGAATGTGTTGAAGACCAAGACCCACAAAAGTGATGTGAAATGGTTTTTCTCCCATGTTGCGTTTAAGAGAAAACAGCAAATGCTCGTTTTAGGCCAAAATGCATTGAAACCAATGGAAACAACAAAAGCACATACTTTGTGATATCTCCTCTTGTAGGAAACAAAGACAGCTCAAAATTTCACAGAATGTGTTGAAGACCAAGACCCACAAATGTGAAGTGAAATGGTTTTTCTCCCATGTTGCGTTTAAGAGAAAACAGCAAGTGCTTGTTTTACGCCAAAATGCATTGAAACTAATGGAAAACAAAAGCGCATACTTTGTGATATCTCCTCTTGTAGCAAACACAGACAGCTCAACATTTCACAGAATGTGTTGAAGACCAAGACCCATACATTTGATGTGAAATGGTTTTTCTCCCATGTTGCATTAAGAGAAAACAGCAAATGCTCGTTTTAGGCCAAAATGCATTGAAACGAATGGAAACGACAAAAGCAAATACTTTGTTATATCTCCTCTTGTAGCAAACACAGACAGCTCAAAATTTCACAGAATGTGTTGAAGACCAAGACACACAAATGTGATGTGAAATGGTTTTTCTCCCATGTTGCGTTTAAGAGAAAATAGCAAATGCACACTTTAGGCCAAAATGCATTGAAACCAATGGAAACAACAAAAGCGCATACTTTGTGATATCTCCTCATGTAGCAAACAAAGACAGCTCAAAATTTCACAGAATGTGTTGAAGACCTAGACAGACAAATGTGATATGAAAAGATTTTTCTTCCTTGTTGCATTTAAGAGAAAACAACAAATGCACACTTTAGGCCAAAATGCATTGAAACCAATGGAAAACAAAAGCGCATACTTTGTGATATCTCCTCTTGTAGCAAACACAGACAGCTCAAAATTTCACAGAATGTGTTGAAGACCAAGACCAACAAAAGTGATGTGAAATGGTTTTTCTCCCATGTTGCATTTAAGAGAAAACAGCAAATGCTCGTTTTAGGCCAAAATGCATTGAAACCAATGGAAACAACAAAAGCGCATACTTTGTGATATCTCCTCTTGTAGCAAACACAGACAGCTCAAAATTTCACAGAATGTGTTGAAGACCAAGACCCACAAATGTGATGTGAAATGGTTTTTCTCCCATGTTGAATTTAAGAGAAAACAGCAAATGCTCGTTTTAGGCAAAAATGCATTGAAACCAATGGAAACAACAAAAGCGCTTACTTTGTGATATCTCCTCTTGTAGCAAACACAGACAGCTCATAATTTCACAGAATGTGTTGAAGACCAAGACCCACAAAAGTGATGTGAAATGGTTTTTCTCCCATGTTGCGTTTAAGAGAAAACAGCAAATGCTCGTTTTAGGCCAAAATGCATTGAAAGCAATGGAAACAACAAAAGCGCATACTTTGTGATATCTCCTCTTGTAGGAAACAAAGACAGCTCAAAATTTCACAGAATGTGTTGAAGACCAAGACCCACAAATGTGATGTGAAATGGTTTTTCTCCCATGTTGCGTTTAAGAGAAAACAGCAAATGCTCGTTTTAGGCCAAAATGCATTGCAACCAATGGAAACGACAAAAGCAAATACTTTGTGATATCTCGTCTTGTAGCAAACACAGACAGCTCAAAATTTCACAGAATGTGTTGAAGACCAAGACCCACAAATGTGGTATGAAATGTTTTTTCTCCCATGTTGCATTAAGAGAAAACAGCAAATGCACACTTTAGTCCAAAATGCAATGAAACCAATGAAAAACAAAAGCGCATACTTTGTGATATCTCCTCTTGTAGCAAACACAGACAGCTCAAAATTTCACAGAATGTGTTGAAGACCAAGACCCACAAATGTGATGTGAAATGATTTTTCTCCCATGTTGCATTTAAGAGAAAACAGCAAATGCTCGTTTTAGGCCAAAATGCATTGAAACCAATGGAAACAACAACAGCACATACTTTGTGATATCTCCTCTTGTAGCAAACACAGACAGCTCAAAATTTCACAGAATGTGTTGAAGACCAAGACCCACAAAAATTATGTGAAATGGTTTTTCTCCCATGTTGCGTTTAAGAGAAAACAGCAAATGCTCGTTTTAGGCCAAAATGCATTGAAACCAATGGAAACAACAACAGCACATACTTTGTGATATCTCCTCTTGAAGGAAACAAAGACAGCTCAAAATTTCACAGAATGTGTTGAAGACCAAGACCCACAAATGTGATGTGAAATGGTTTTTCTCCCATGTTGCCTTTAGGAGAAAACAGCAAATGCTCATTATTGGCCAAAATGCAATGAAACCAATGGAAACAACAAAAGTGCATACTTTGTGATATCTCCTCTTGTAGCAAACAGACAGCTCAAAATTTCACAGAATGTGTTGAAGACCAAGACCCACAAATGAGATGTGAAATGGTTTTTCTCCCATTTTGCGTTTAAGAGAAAACAGCAAATGCTCGATTTAGTTCAAAATGCATTGAAACCAATGGAAACAACAACAGCACATACTTTGTGATATCTCCTCTTGAAGGAAACAAAGACAGCTCAAAATTTCACAGAATGTGTTGATGACCAAGATACACAAATGTGATGTGAAATGGTTTTTCTCCCATGTTGCGTTTAAGAGAAAATAGCAAATGCACACTTTAGGCCAAAATGCATTGAAACCAATGGAAACAACAAAAGCGCATACTTTGTGATATCTCCTCTTGTAGCAAACACAGACAGCTCATAATTTCACAGAATGTGTTGAAGACCAAGACCCACAAAAGTGATGTGAAATGGTTTTTCTCCCATGTTGCGTTTAAGAGAAAACAGCAAATGCTCGTTTTAGGCCAAAATGCATTGAAACCAATGGAAACAACAAAAGCGCATACTTTGTGATATCTCCTCTTGTAGGAAACAAAGACAGCTCAAAATTTCACAGAATGTGTTGATGACCAAGACCCACAAATGTGATGTGAAATGGTTTTTCTCCCATGTTGCGTTTAAGAGAATACAGCAAATGCTCGTTTTAGGCCAAAATGCATTGAAACCAATGGAAACAACAAAAGCACATACTTTGTGATATCTCCTCTTGTAGCAAACACAGACAGCTCAAAATTTCACAGAATGTGTTGAAGACCAAGACCCACAAATTTGATATGAAATGGTTTTTCTCCCATGTTGCATTAAGAGAAAACAGCAAATGCTCGTTTTAGGCCAAAATGCATTGAAACCAATGGAAAAGAAAAGCGCATTCTTTGTGATATCTCCTCTTGTAGCAAACACAGACAGCTCAAAATTTCACAGAATGTGTTGAAGACCAAGACACACAAATGTGATGTGAAATGGTTTTTCTCCCATGTTGCGTTTAAGAGAAAATAGCAAATGCACACTTTAGGCCAAAATGCATTGAAACCAATGGAAACAACAAAAGCGCATACTTTGTGATATCTCCTCATGTAGCAAACAAAGACAGCTCAAAATTTCACAGAATGTGTTGAAGACCTAGACAGACAAATGTGATATGAAAAGATTTTTCTTCCTTGTTGCATTTAAGAGAAAACAACAAATGCACACTTTAGGCCAAAATGCATTGAAACCAATGGAAAACAAAAGCGCATACTTTGTGATATCTCCTCTTGTAGCAAACACAGACAGCTCAAAATTTCACAGAATGTGTTGAAGACCAAGACCAACAAAAGTGATGTGAAATGGTTTTTCTCCCATGTTGCATTTAAGAGAAAACAGCAAATGCTCGTTTTAGGCCAAAATGCATTGAAACCAATGGAAACAACAAAAGCGCATACTTTGTGATATCTCCTCTTGTAGCAAACACAGACAGCTCAAAATTTCACAGAATGTGTTGAAGACCAAGACCCACAAATGTGATGTGAAATGGTTTTTCTCCCATGTTGAATTTAAGAGAAAACAGCAAATGCTCGTTTTAGGCAAAAATGCATTGAAACCAATGGAAACAACAAAAGCGCTTACTTTGTGATATCTCCTCTTGTAGCAAACACAGACAGCTCATAATTTCACAGAATGTGTTGAAGACCAAGACCCACAAAAGTGATGTGAAATGGTTTTTCTCCCATGTTGCGTTTAAGAGAAAACAGCAAATGCTCGTTTTAGGCCAAAATGCATTGAAAGCAATGGAAACAACAAAAGCGCATACTTTGTGATATCTCCTCTTGTAGGAAACAAAGACAGCTCAAAATTTCACAGAATGTGTTGAAGACCAAGACCCACAAATGTGATGTGAAATGGTTTTTCTCCCATGTTGCGTTTAAGAGAAAACAGCAAATGATCGTTTTAGGCCAAAATGCATTGCAACCAATGGAAACGACAAAAGCAAATACTTTGTGATATCTCGTCTTGTAGCAAACACAGACAGCTCAAAATTTCACAGAATGTGTTGAAGACCAAGACCCACAAATGTGGTATGAAAAGTTTTTTCTCCCATGTTGCATTAAGAGAAAACAGCAAATGAACACTTTAGTCCAAAATGCAATGAAACCAATGAAAAACAAAAGCGCATACTTTGTGATATCTCCTCTTGTAGCAAACACAGACAGCTCAAAATTTCACAGAATGTGTTGAAGACCAAGACCCACAAATGTGATGTGAAATGATTTTTCTCCCATGTTGCATTTAAGAGAAAACAGCAAATGCTCGTTTTAGGCCAAAATGCATTGAAACCAATGGAAACAACAACAGCACATACTTTGTGATATCTCCTCTTGTAGCAAACACAGACAGCTCAAAATTTCACAGAATGTGTTGAAGACCAAGACCCACAAAAATTATGTGAAATGGTTTTTCTCCCATGTTGCGTTTAAGAGAAAACAGCAAATGCTCGTTTTAGGCCAAAATGCATTGAAACCAATGGAAACAACAACAGCACATACTTTGTGATATCTCCTCTTGAAGGAAACAAAGACAGCTCAAAATTTCACAGAATGTGTTGAAGACCAAGACCCACAAATGTGATGTGAAATGGTTTTTCTCCCATGTTGCCTTTAGGAGAAAACAGCAAATGCTCATTATTGGCCAAAATGCAATGAAACCAATGGAAACAACAAAAGTGCATACTTTGTGATATCTCCTCTTGTAGCAAACAGACAGCTCAAAATTTCACAGAATGTGTTGAAGACCAAGACCCACAAATGAGATGTGAAATGGTTTTTCTCCCATTTTGCGTTTAAGAGAAAACAGCAAATGCTCGATTTAGTTCAAAATGCATTGAAACCAATGGAAACAACAACAGCACATACTTTGTGATATCTCCTCTTGAAGGAAACAAAGACAGCTCAAAATTTCACAGAATGTGTTGATGACCAAGACCCACAAATGTGATGTGAAATGGTTTTTCTCCCATGTTGCGTTTAAGAGAAAACAGCAAATGCTCGTTTTAGGCCAAAATGCATTGAAACCAATGGAAACAACAAAAGCACATACTTTGTGATATCTCCTCTTGTAGCAAACACAGACAGCTCAAAATTTCACAGAATGTGTTGAAGACCAAGACCCACAAATGTGATATGAAATGGTTTTTCTCCCATGTTGCATTAAGAGAAAACAGCAAATGCTCGTTTTAGGCCAAAATGCATTGAAACCAATGGAAAAGAAAAGCGCATTCTTTGTGATATCTCCTCTTGTAGCAAACACAGACAGCTCAAAATTTCACAGAATGTGTTGAAGACCAAGACCCACAAATGTGATATGAAATGGTTTTTCTCCCATGTTGCATTAAGAGAAAACAGCAAATGCTCGTTTTATGCCAAAATGCATTGAAACCAATGGAAACGACAAAAGCAAATACTTTGTGATATCTCCTCTTGTAGCAAACACAGACAGCTCAAAATTTCACAGAATGTGTTGAAGACCAAGATACACAAATGTGATGTGAAATGGTTTTTCTCCCATGTTGCGTTTAAGAGAAAATAGCAAATGCACACTTTAGGCCAAAATGCATTGAAACCAATGGAAACAACAAAAGCGCATACTTTGTGATATCTCCTCTTGTAGCAAACACAGACAGCTCATAATTTCACAGAATGTGTTGAAGACCAAGACCCACAAAAGTGATGTGAAATGGTTTTTCTCCCATGTTGCGTTTAAGAGAAAACAGCAAATGCTCGTTTTAGGCCAAAATGCATTGAAACCAATGGAAACAACAAAAGCACATACTTTGTGATATCTCCTCTTGTAGGAAACAAAGACAGCTCAAAATTTCACAGAATGTGTTGAAGACCAAGACCCACAAATGTGAAGTGAAATGGTTTTTCTCCCATGTTGCGTTTAAGAGAAAACAGCAAGTGCTTGTTTTACGCCAAAATGCATTGAAACTAATGGAAAACAAAAGCGCATACTTTGTGATATCTCCTCTTGTAGCAAACACAGACAGCTCAACATTTCACAGAATGTGTTGAAGACCAAGACCCATAAATTTGATGTGAAATGGTTTTTCTCCCATGTTGCATTAAGAGAAAACAGCAAATGCTCGTTTTAGGCCAAAATGCATTGAAACCAATGGAAACGACAAAAGCAAATACTTTGTTATATCTCCTCTTGTAGCAAACACAGACAGCTCAAAATTTCACAGAATGTGTTGAAGACCAAGACACACAAATGTGATGTGAAATGGTTTTTCTCCCATGTTGCGTTTAAGAGAAAATAGCAAATGCACACTTTAGGCCAAAATGCATTGAAACCAATGGAAACAACAAAAGCGCATACTTTGTGATATCTCCTCATGTAGCAAACAAAGACAGCTCAAAATTTCACAGAATGTGTTGAAGACCTAGACAGACAAATGTGATATGAAAAGATTTTTCTTCCTTGTTGCATTTAAGAGAAAACAACAAATGCACACTTTAGGCCAAAATGCATTGAAACCAATGGAAAACAAAAGCGCATACTTTGTGATATCTCCTCTTGTAGCAAACACAGACAGCTCAAAATTTCACAGAATGTGTTGAAGACCAAGACCAACAAAAGTGATGTGAAATGGTTTTTCTCCCATGTTGCATTTAAGAGAAAACAGCAAATGCTCGTTTTAGGCCAAAATGCATTGAAACCAATGGAAACAACAAAAGCGCATACTTTGTGATATCTCCTCTTGTAGCAAACACAGACAGCTCAAAATTTCACAGAATGTGTTGAAGACCAAGACCCACAAATGTGATGTGAAATGGTTTTTCTCCCATGTTGAATTTAAGAGAAAACAGCAAATGCTCGTTTTAGGCAAAAATGCATTGAAACCAATGGAAACAACAAAAGCGCTTACTTTGTGATATCTCCTCTTGTAGCAAACACAGACAGCTCATAATTTCACAGAATGTGTTGAAGACCAAGACCCACAAAAGTGATGTGAAATGGTTTTTCTCCCATGTTGCGTTTAAGAGAAAACAGCAAATGCTCGTTTTAGGCCAAAATGCATTGAAAGCAATGGAAACAACAAAGCGCATACTTTGTGATATCTCCTCTTGTAGGAAACAAAGACAGCTCAAAATTTCACAGAATGTGTTGAAGACCAAGACCGACAAATGTGATGTGAAATGGTTTTTCTCCATGTTGCGTTTAAGAGAAAACAGCAAATGCTCGTTTTAGGCCAAAATGCATTGCAACCAATGGAAACGACAAAAGCAAATACTTTGTGATATCTCGTCTTGTAGCAAACACAGACAGCTCAAAATTTCACAGAATGTGTTGAAGACCAAGACCCACAAATGTGGTATGAAATGTTTTTTCTCCCATGTTGGCATTAAGAGAAAACAGCAAATGCACACTTTAGTCCAAAATGCAATGAAACCAATGAAAAACAAAAGCGCATACTTTGTGATATCTCCTCTTGTAGCAAACACAGACAGCTCAAAATTTCACAGAATGTGTTGAAGACCAAGACCACAAATGTGATGTGAAATGATTTTTCTCCCATGTTGCATTTAAGAGAAAACAGCAAATGCTCGTTTTAGGCCAAAATGCATTGAAACCAATGGAAACAACAACAGCACATACTTTGTGATATCTCCTCTTGTAGCAAACACAGACAGCCTCAAAATTTCACAGAATGTGTTGAAGACCAAGACCCACAAAAATTATGTGAAATGGTTTTTCTCCCATGTTGCGTTTAAGAGAAAACAGCAAATGCTCGTTTTAGGCCAAAATGCATTGAAACCAATGGAAACAACAACAGCACATACTTTGTGATATCTCCTCTTGAAGGAAACAAAGACAGCTCAAAATTTCACAGAATGTGTTGAAGACCAAGACCCACAAATGTGATGTGAAATGGTTTTTCTCCCATGTTGCCTTTAGGAGAAAACAGCAAATGCTCATTATTGGCCAAAATGCAATGAAACCAATGGAAACAACAAAAGTGCATACTTTGTGATATCTCCTCTTGTAGCAAACAGACAGCTCAAAATTTCACAGAATGTGTTGAAGACCAAGACCCACAAATGAGATGTGAAATGGTTTTTCTCCCATTTTGCGTTTAAGAGAAAACAGCAAATGCTCGATTTAGTTCAAAATGCATTGAAACCAATGGAAACAACAACAGCACATACTTTGTGATATCTCCTCTTGAAGGAAACAAAGACAGCTCAAAATTTCACAGAATGTGTTGATGACCAAGACCCACAAATGTGATGTGAAATGGTTTTTCTCCCATGTTGCGTTTAAGAGAAAACAGCAAATGCTCGTTTTAGGCCAAAATGCATTGAAACCAATGGAAACAACAAAAGCACATACTTTGTGATATCTCCTCTTGTAGCAAACACAGACAGCTCAAAATTTCACAGAATGTGTTGAAGACCAAGACCCACAAATGTGATATGAAATGGTTTTTCTCCCATATTGCATTAAGAGAAAACAGCAAATGCTCGTTTTAGGCCAAAATGCATTGAAACCAATGGAAAAGAAAAGCGCATTCTTTGTGATATCTCCTCTTGTAGCAAACACAGACAGCTCAAAATTTCACAGAATGTGTTGAAGACCAAGACCCACAAATGTGATATGAAATGGTTTTTCTCCCATGTTGCATTAAGAGAAAACAGCAAATGCTCGTTTTATGCCAAAATGCATTGAAACCAATGGAAACGACAAAAGCAAATACTTTGTGATATCTCCTCTTGTAGCAAACACAGACAGCTCAAAATTTCACAGAATGTGTTGAAGACCAAGATACACAAATGTGATGTGAAATGGTTTTTCTCCCATGTTGCGTTTAAGAGAAAATAGCAAATGCACACTTTAGGCCAAAATGCATTGAAACCAATGGAAACAACAAAAGCGCATACTTTGTGATATCTCCTCTTGTAGCAAACACAGACAGCTCATAATTTCACAGAATGTGTTGAAGACCAAGACCCACAAAAGTGATGTGAAATGGTTTTTCTCCCATGTTGCGTTTAAGAGAAAACAGCAAATGCTCGTTTTAGGCCAAAATGCATTGAAACCAATGGAAACAACAAAAGCGCATACTTTGTGATATCTCCTCTTGTAGGAAACAAAGACAGCTCAAAATTTCACAGAATGTGTTGATGACCAAGACCCACAAATGTGATGTGAAATGGTTTTTCTCCCATGTTGCGTTTAAGAGAAAACAGCAAATGCTCGTTTTAGGCCAAAATGCATTGAAACCAATGGAAACAACAAAAGCACATACTTTGTGATATCTCCTCTTGTAGCAAACACAGACAGCTCAAAATTTCACAGAATGTGTTGAAGACCAAGACCCACAAATTTGATATGAAATGGTTTTTCTCCCATGTTGCATTAAGAGAAAACAGCAAATGCTCGTTTTAGGCCAAAATGCATTGAAACCAATGGAAAAGAAAAGCGCATTCTTTGTGATATCTCCTCTTGTAGCAAACACAGACAGCTCAAAATTTCACAGAATGTGTTGAAGACCAAGACACACAAATGTGATGTGAAATGGTTTTTCTCCCATGTTGCGTTTAAGAGAAAATAGCAAATGCACACTTTAGGCCAAAATGCATTGAAACCAATGGAAACAACAAAAGCGCATACTTTGTGATATCTCCTCATGTAGCAAACAAAGACAGCTCAAAATTTCACAGAATGTGTTGAAGACCTAGACAGACAAATGTGATATGAAAAGATTTTTCTTCCTTGTTGCATTTAAGAGAAAACAACAAATGCACACTTTAGGCCAAAATGCATTGAAACCAATGGAAAACAAAAGCGCATACTTTGTGATATCTCCTCTTGTAGCAAACACAGACAGCTCAAAATTTCACAGAATGTGTTGAAGACCAAGACCAACAAAAGTGATGTGAAATGGTTTTTCTCCCATGTTGCATTTAAGAGAAAACAGCAAATGCTCGTTTTAGGCCAAAATGCATTGAAACCAATGGAAACAACAAAAGCGCATACTTTGTGATATCTCCTCTTGTAGCAAACACAGACAGCTCAAAATTTCACAGAATGTGTTGAAGACCAAGACCCACAAATGTGATGTGAAATGGTTTTTCTCCCATGTTGAATTTAAGAGAAAACAGCAAATGCTCGTTTTAGGCAAAAATGCATTGAAACCAATGGAAACAACAAAAGCGCTTACTTTGTGATATCTCCTCTTGTAGCAAACACAGACAGCTCATAATTTCACAGAATGTGTTGAAGACCAAGACCCACAAAAGTGATGTGAAATGGTTTTTCTCCCATGTTGCGTTTAAGAGAAAACAGCAAATGCTCGTTTTAGGCCAAAATGCATTGAAAGCAATGGAAACAACAAAAGCGCATACTTTGTGATATCTCCTCTTGTAGGAAACAAAGACAGCTCAAAATTTCACAGAATGTGTTGAAGACCAAGACCCACAAATGTGATGTGAAATGGTTTTTCTCCCATGTTGCGTTTAAGAGAAAACAGCAAATGCTCGTTTTAGGCCAAAATGCATTGCAACCAATGGAAACGACAAAAGCAAATACTTTGTGATATCTCGTCTTGTAGCAAACACAGACAGCTCAAAATTTCACAGAATGTGTTGAAGACCAAGACCCACAAATGTGGTATGAAATGTTTTTTCTCCCATGTTGCATTAAGAGAAAACAGCAAATGCACACTTTAGTCCAAAATGCAATGAAACCAATGAAAAACAAAAGCGCATACTTTGTGATATCTCCTCTTGTAGCAAACACAGACAGCTCAAAATTTCACAGAATGTGTTGAAGACCAAGACCCACAAATGTGATGTGAAATGATTTTTCTCCCATGTTGCATTTAAGAGAAAACAGCAAATGCTCGTTTTAGGCCAAAATGCATTGAAACCAATGGAAACAACAACAGCACATACTTTGTGATATCTCCTCTTGTAGCAAACACAGACAGCTCAAAATTTCACAGAATGTGTTGAAGACCAAGACCCACAAAAATTATGTGAAATGGTTTTTCTCCCATGTTGCGTTTAAGAGAAAACAGCAAATGCTCGTTTTAGGCCAAAATGCATTGAAACCAATGGAAACAACAACAGCACATACTTTGTGATATCTCCTCTTGAAGGAAACAAAGACAGCTCAAAATTTCACAGAATGTGTTGAAGACCAAGACCCACAAATGTGATGTGAAATGGTTTTTCTCCCATGTTGCCTTTAGGAGAAAACAGCAAATGCTCATTATTGGCCAAAATGCAATGAAACCAATGGAAACAACAAAAGTGCATACTTTGTGATATCTCCTCTTGTAGCAAACAGACAGCTCAAAATTTCACAGAATGTGTTGAAGACCAAGACCCACAAATGAGATGTGAAATGGTTTTTCTCCCATTTTGCGTTTAAGAGAAAACAGCAAATGCTCGATTTAGTTCAAAATGCATTGAAACCAATGGAAACAACAACAGCACATACTTTGTGATATCTCCTCTTGAAGGAAACAAAGACAGCTCAAAATTTCACAGAATGTGTTGATGACCAAGACCCACAAATGTGATGTGAAATGGTTTTTCTCCCATGTTGCATTTAAGAGAAAACAGCAAATGCTCGTTTTAGGCCAAAATGCATTGAAACCAATGGAAACAACAAAAGCACATACTTTGTGATATCTCCTCTTGTAGCAAACACAGACAGCTCAAAATTTCACAGAATGTGTTGAAGACCAAGACCCACAAATGTGATATGAAATGGTTTTTCTCCCATGTTGCATTAAGAGAAAACAGCAAATGCTCGTTTTAGGCCAAAATGCATTGAAACCAATGGAAAAGAAAAGCGCATTCTTTGTGATATCTCCTCTTGTAGCAAACACAGACAGCTCAAAATTTCACAGAATGTGTTGAAGACCAAGACCCACAAATGTGATATGAAATGGTTTTTCTCCCATGTTGCATTAAGAGAAAACAGCAAATGCTCGTTTTATGCCAAAATTGCATTGAAACCAATGGAAACGACAAAAGCAAATACTTTGTGATATCTCCTCTTGTAGCAAACACAGACAGCTCAAAATTTCACAGAATGTGTTGAAGACCAAGATACACAAATGTGATGTGAAATGGTTTTTCTCCCATGTTGCGTTTAAGAGAAAATAGCAAATGCACACTTTAGGCCAAAATGCATTGAAACCAATGGAAACAACAAAAGCGCATACTTTGTGATATCTCCTCTTGTAGCAAACACAGACAGCTCATAATTTCACAGAATGTGTTGAAGACCAAGACCCACAAAAGTGATGTGAAATGGTTTTTTCTCCCATGTTGCGTTTAAGAGAAAACAGCAAATGCTCGTTTTAGGCCAAAATGCATTGAAACCAATGGAAACAACAAAAGCGCATACTTTGTGATATCTCCTCTTGTAGGAAACAAAGACAGCTCAAAATTTCACAGAATGTGTTGATGACCAAGACCCACAAATGTGATGTGAAATGGTTTTTCTCCCATGTTGCGTTTAAGAGAAAACAGCAAATGCTCGTTTTAGGCCAAAATGCATTGAAACCAATGGAAACAACAAAAGCACATACTTTGTGATATCTCCTCTTGTAGCAAACACAGACAGCTCAAAATTTCACAGAATGTGTTGAAGACCAAGACCCACAAATTTGATATGAAATGGTTTTTCTCCCATGTTGCATTAAGAGAAAACAGCAAATGCTCGTTTTAGGCCAAAATGCATTGAAACCAATGGAAAAGAAAAGCGCATTCTTTGTGATATCTCCTCTTGTAGCAAACACAGACAGCTCAAAATTTCACAGAATGTGTTGAAGACCAAGACCCACAAATGTGATATGAAATGGTTTTTCTCCCATGTTGCATTAAGAGAAAACAGCAAATGCTCGTTTTATGCCAAAATGCATTGAAACCAATGGAAACGACAAAAGCAAATACTTTGTGATATCTCCTCTTGTAGCAAACACAGACAGCTCAAAATTTCACAGAATGTGTTGAAGACCAAGACCCACAAATGTGAAGTGAAATGGTTTTTCTCCCATGTTGCGTTTAAGAGAAAATAGCAAATGCACACTTTAGGCCAAAATGCATTGAAACCAATGGAAACAACAAAAGCGCATACTTTGTGATATCTCCTCATGTAGCAAACAAAGACAGCTCAAAATTTCACAGAATGTGTTGAAGACCAAGACTCACAAATGTGAAGTGATATGGTGTTTTCTCCCATGTTGCATTTAAGAGAAAACAGCAAATGCACACTTTAGGCCAAAATGCATTGAAACCAATGAAAAACAAAAGCGCATACTTTATGATATCTCCTCTTGTAGCAAACACAGACAGCTCAAAATTTCACAGATTGTGTTGAAGACCAAGACCCACAAATGTCATGTGAAATGGTTTTTTCTCCCATGTTGCATTTAAGAGAAAACAGCAAATGCTCGTTTCAAGCCAAAATGCATTGAAACCAACGGAAACAACAAAAGCACATACTTTGTGATATCTCCTCTTGTAGCAATCACAGACAGCTCACAATTTCACAGAATGTGTTGAAGA
This sequence comes from Taudactylus pleione, assembly GCA_031769625.1. Lineage (NCBI taxonomy): Eukaryota > Metazoa > Chordata > Amphibia > Anura > Myobatrachidae > Taudactylus > Taudactylus pleione. The sequence continues at coordinate 137,310 of JAUIMM010003164.1, read as the reverse complement.
CCAAAACCCACAAATGTGAAGTGAAATGGTTTTTCTCCCATGTTGCGTTTAAGAGAAAACAGCAAGTGCTTGTTTTACGCCAAAATGCATTGAAACTAATGGAAAACAAAAGCGCATACTTTGTGATATCTCCTCTTGTAGCAAACACAGACAGGTCAAAATTTCACAGAATGTGTTGAAGACCAAGTCCCACAAATGTGATATGAAATGGTTTTTCTCCCATGTTGCATTAAGAGAAAACAGCAAATGCTCGTTTTAGGCCAAAATGCATTGAAACCAATGGAAACAACAAAAGCGCATACTTTGTGATATCTCCTCTTGTAGCAAACACAGACAGCTCATAATTTCACAGAATGTGTTGAAGACCAAGACCCACAAAAGTGATGTGAAATGGTTTTTCTCCCATGTTGCGTTTAAGAGAAAACAGCAAATGCTCGTTTTAGGCCAAAATGCATTGAAACCAATGGAAACAACAAAAGCGCATACTTTGTGATATCTCCTCTTGTAGGAAACAAAGACAGCTCAAAATTTCACAGAATGTGTTGAAGACCAAGACCCACAAATGTGATGTGAAATGGTTTTTCTCCCATGTTGCGTTTAAGAGAAAACAGCAAATGCTCGTTTTAGGCCAAAATGCATTGAAACCAATGGAAACAACAAAAGCACATACTTTGTGATATCTCCTCTTGTAGCAAACACAGATAGCTCAAAATTTCACAGAATGTGTTGAAGACCAAGACCCACAAATGTGATATGAAATGGTTTTTCTCCCATGTTGCATTAAGAGAAAACAGCAAATGCTCGTTTTAGGCCAAAATGCATTGAAACCAATGGAAACGACAAAAGCAAATACTTTGTGATATCTCCTCTTGTAGCAAACACAGACAGCTCAAAATTTCACAGAATGTGTTGAAGACCAAGACCCACAAATGTGATGTGAAATGGTTTTTCTCCCATGTTGCGTTTAAGAGAAAACAGCAAGTGCTTGTTTTACGCCAAAATGCATTGAAACTAATGGAAAACAAAAGCCATACTTTGTGATATCTCCTCTTGTAGCAAACACAGACAGCTCAAAATTTCACAGAATGTGTTGAAGACCAAGTCCCACAAATGTGATATGAAATGGTTTTTCTCCCATGTTGCATTAAGAGAAAACAGCAAATGCTCGTTTTAGGCCAAAATGCATTGAAACCAATGGAAACAACAAAAGCGCATACTTTGTGATATCTCCTCTTGTAGCAAACACAGACAGCTCATCATTTCACAGAATGTGTTGAAGACCAAGACCCACAAAAGTGATGTGAAATGGTTTTTCTCCCATGTTGCATTTAAGAGAAAACAGCAAATGCTCGTTTTAGGCCAAAATGCATTGAAACCAATGGAAACAACAAAAGCGCATACTTTGTGATATCTCCTCTTGTAGGAAACAAAGACAGCTCAAAATTTCACAGAATGTGTTGAAAACCAAGACCCACAAATGTGATGTGAAATGGTTTTTCTCCCATGTTGCGTTTAAGAGAAAACAGCAAATGCTCATTTTAGGCCAAAATGCATTGAAACCAATGGAAACAACAAAAGTACATACTTTGTGATATCTCCTCTTGTAGCAAACACAGACAGCTCAAAATTTCACAGAATGTGTTGAAGACCAAGACCCACAAATGTGATATGAAATGTTTTTTCTCCCATGTTGCATTAAGAGAAAACAGCAAGTGCTTGTTTTACGCCAAAATGCATTGAAACTAATGGAAAACAAAAGCGCATACTTTGTGATATCTCCTCTTGTAGCAAACACAGACAGCTCAAAATTTCACAGAATGTGTTGAAGACCAAGTCCCACAAATGTGATATGAAATGGTTTTTCTCCCATGTTGCATTAAGAGAAAACAGCAAATGCTCGTTTTAGGCCAAAATGCATTGAAACCAATGGAAACAACAAAAGCGCATACTTTGTGATATCTCCTCTTGTAGCAAACACAGACAGCTCATCATTTCACAGAATGTGTTGAAGACCAAGACCCACAAAAGTGATGTGAAATGGTTTTTCTCCCATGTTGCGTTTAAGAGAAAACAGCAAATGCTCGTTTTAGGCCAAAATGCATTGAAACCAATGGAAACAACAAAAGCGCATACTTTGTGATATCTCCTCTTGTAGCAAACACAGACAGCTCAAAATTTCACAGAATGTGTTGAAGACCAAGACCCACAAATGTGATATGAAATGGTTTTTCTCCCATGTTGCATTAAGAGAAAACAGCAAATGCTCGTTTTAGGCCAAAATGCATTGAAACCAATGGAAACGACAAAAGCAAATACTTTGTGATATCTCCTCTTGTAGCAAACACAGACAGCTCAAAATTTCACAGAATGTGTTGAAGACCAAGACACACAAATGTGATGTGTAATGGTTTTTCTCCCATGTTGCATTTAAGAGAAAATAGCAAATGCACACTTTAGGCCAAAATGCATTGAAGCCAATGGAAACAACAAAATCGCATACTTTGTGATATCTCCTCATGTAGCAAACAAAGACAGCTCAAAATTTCACAGAATGTGTTGAAGACCAAGACCCACAAATGAGATGTGAAATGGTTTTTCTCCCATGTTGCGTTTAAGAGAAAACAGCAAATGCTCGTTTTAGGCCAAAATGCATTGAAACCAATGGAAACAACAAAAGCGCATACTTTGTGATATCTCCTCTTGTAGGAAACAAAGACAGCTCAAAATTTCACAGAATGTGTTGAAGACCAAGACCCACAAATGAGATGTGAAATGGTTTTTCTCCCATGTTGCGTTTAAGAGAAAACAGCAAATGCTCGTTTTAGGCCAAAATGCATTGAAACCAATGGAAACAACAAAAGCGCATACTTTGTGATATCTCCTCTTGTAGTAAAAACAGACAGCTCAAAATTTCACAGAATGTGTTGAAGACCAAGACCCACAAAGTGATGTGAAATGGTTTTTCTCCCATGTTGCGTTTAAGAGAAAACAGCAAATGCTCATTTTAGGCCAAAATGCACTGAAACCAATGGAAACAACAAAAGCACATACTTTGTGATATCTCCTCTTGTAGCAAACACAGACAGCTCAAAATTTCACAGAATGTTTTGAAGACCAAGACCCACAAATGTGATGTGAAATGAATTTTCTCCCATGTTGCTTTTAAGAGAAATCAGCAAATGCTCGTTTTAGGCCAAAATGCATTGAAACCAATGGAAACAACAAAAGCACATACTTTGTGATATCTCCTCTTGTAGGAAACAAAGACAGCTCAAAATTTCACAGAATGTGTTGAAGACCAAGACCCACAAATGTGAAGTGAAATGGTTTTTCTCCCATGTTGCGTTTAAGAGAAAACAGCAAGTGCTTGTTTTACGCCAAAATGCATTGAAACTAATGGAAAACAAAAGCGCATACTTTGTGATATCTCCTCTTGTAGCAAACACAGACAGCTCAACATTTCACAGAATGTGTTGAAGACCAAGACCCATAAATTTGATGTGAAATGGTTTTTCTCCCATGTTGCATTAAGAGAAAACAGCAAATGCTCGTTTTAGGCCAAAATGCATTGAAACCAATGGAAACGAAAAAAGCAAATACTTTGTTATATCTCCTCTTGTAGCAAACACAGACAGCTCAAAATTTCACAGAATGTGTTGAAGACAAAGACACACAAATGTGATGTGAAATGGTTTTTCTCCCATGTTGCGTTTAAGAGAAAATAGCAAATGCACACTTTAGGCCAAAATGCATTGAAACCAATGGAAACAACAAAAGCGCATACTTTGTGATATCTCCTCATGTAGCAAACAAAGACAGCTCAAAATTTCACAGAATGTGTTGAAGACCTAGACAGACAAATATGATATGAAAAGATTTTTCTTCCTTGTTGCATTTAAGAGAAAACAACAAATGCACACTTTAGGCCAAAATGCATTGAAACCAATGGAAAACAAAAGCGCATACTTTGTGATATCTCCTATTGTAGCAAACACAGACAGCTCAAAATTTCCTAGAATGTGTTGAAGAATAAGACCCACAAATGTGATGTGAAATGGTTTTCTCCCATGTTGCGTTTAAGAGAAAACAGCAAATGCTCATTTTAGGCCAAAATGCATTAAAACCAATGGAAACAACAAAAGCGCATACTTTGTGATATCTCCTCTTGTAGCAAACACAGACAGCTCAAAATTTCACAGAATGTGTTGAAGACCAAGACCAACAAAAGTGATGTGAAATGGTTTTTCTCCCATGTTGCATTTAAGAGAAAACAGCAAATGCTCGTTTTAGGCCAAAATGCATTGAAACCAATGGAAACAACAAAAGCGCATACTTTGTGATATCTCCTCTTGTAGCAAACACAGACAGCTCAAAATTTCACAGAATGTGTTGAAGACCAAGACCCACAAATGTGATGTGAAATGGTTTTTCTCCCCATGTTGCATTTAAGAGAAAACAGCAAATGCTCGTTTTGGCAAAAATGCATTGAAACCAATGGAAACAACAAAAGCGCTTACTTTGTGATATCTCCTCTTGTAGCAAACACAGACAGCTCATAATTTCACAGAATGTGTTGAAGACCAAGACCCACAAAAGTGATGTGAAAAGATTTTTCTCCCATGTTGCGTTTAAGAGAAAACAGCAAATGCTCGTTTTAGGGCCAAAATGCATTGAAAGCAATGGAAACAACAAAAGCGCATACTTTGTGATATCTCCTCTTGTAGGAAACAAAGACAGCTCAAAATTTCACAGAATGTGTTGAAGACCAAGACCCACAAATGTGATGTGAAATGGTTTTTCTCCCATGTTGCGTTTAAGAGAAAACAGCAAATGCTCGTTTTAGGCCAAAATGCATTGCAACCAATGGAAACGACAAAAGCAAATACTTTGTGATATCTCGTCTTGTAGCAAACACAGACAGCTCAAAATTTCACAGAATGTGTTGAAGACCAAGACCCACAAATGTGATATGAAATGGTTTTTCTCCCATGTTGCATTAAGAGAAAACAGCAAATGCACACTTTAGTCCAAAATGCAATGAAACCAATGAAAAACAAAAGCGCATACTTTGTGATATCTCCTCTTGTAGCAAACACAGACAGCTCAAAATTTCACAGAATGTGTTGAAGACCAAGACCCACAAATGTGATGTGAAATGATTTTTCTCCCATGTTGCATTTAAGAGAAAACAGCAAATGCTCGTTTTAGGCCAAAATGCATTGAAACCAATGGAAACAACAACAGCACATACTTTGTGATATCTCCTCTTGTAGCAAACACAGACAGCTCAAAATTTCACAGAATGTGTTGAAGACCAAGACCCACAAAAGTGATGTGAAATGGTTTTTCTCCCATGTTGCGTTTAAGAGAAAACAGCAAATGCTCGTTATTGGCCAAAATGCAATGAAACCAATGGAAACATCAAAAGTGCATACTTTGTGATATCTCCTCTGTAGCAAACAGACAGCTCAAAATTTCACAGAATGTGTTGAAGACCAAGACCCACAAATGAGATGTGAAATGGTTTTTCCTCCCATTTTGCGTTTAAGAGAAAACAGCAAATGCTCGATTTAGTTCAAAATGCATTGAAACCAATGGAAACAACAACAGCACATACTTTGTGATATCTCCTCTTGAAGGAAACAAAGACAGCTCAAAATTTCACAGAATGTGTTGATGACCAAGACCCACAAATGTGATGTGAAATGGTTTTTCTCCCATGTTGCGTTTAAGAGAAAACAGGCAAATGCTCGTTTTAGGCCAAAATGCATTGAAACCAATGGAAACAACAAAAGCACATACTTTGTGATATCTCCTCTTGTAGCAAACACAGACAGCTCAAAATTTCACAGAATGTGTTGAAGACCAAGACCCACAAATGTGATATGAAATGGTTTTTCTCCCATGTTGCATTAAGAGAAAATAGCAAATGCACACTTTAGGCCAAAATGCATTGAAACCAATGGAAACAACAAAAGCGCATACTTTGTGATATCTCCTCTTGTAGCAAACACAGACAGCTCATAATTTCACAGAATGTGTTGAAGACCAAGACCCACAAAAGTGATGTGAAATGGTTTTTTCTCCCATGTTGCGTTTAAGAGAAAACAGCAAATGCTCGTTTTAGGCCAAAATGCATTGAAACCAATGGAAACAACAAAAGCGCATACTTTGTGATATCTCCTCCTGTAGGAAACAAAGACAGCTCAAAATTTCACAGAATGTGTTGATGACCAAGACCCACAAATGTGATGTGAAATGGTTTTTCCTCCCATGTTGCGTTTAAGAGAAAACAGCAAATGCTCGTTTTAGGCCAAAATGCATTGAAACCAATGGAAACAACAAAAGCACATACTTTGTGATATCTCCTCTTGTAGCAAACACAGACAGCTCAACATTTCACAGAATGTGTTGAAGACCAAGACCCACAAATGTGATATGAAATGGTTTTTCTCCCATGTTGCATTAAGAGAAAACAGCAAATGCTCGTTTTAGGCCAAAATGCATTGAAACCAATGGAAAAGAAAAGCGCATTCTTTGTGATATCTCCTCTTGTAGCAAACACAGACAGCTCAAAATTTCACAGAATGTGTTGAAGACCAAGACCCACAAATGTGATATGAAATGGTTTTTCTCCCATGTTGCATTAAGAGAAAACAGCAAATGCTCGTTTTATGCCAAAATGCATTGAAACCAATGGAAACGACAAAAGCAAATACTTTGTGATATCTCCTCTTGTAGCAAACACAGACAGCTCAAAATTTCACAGAATGTGTTGAAGACCAAGACCCACAAATGTGATGTGAAATGGTTTTTCTCACCATGTTGCGTTTAAGAGAAAATAGCAAATGCACACTTTAGGCCAAAATGCATTGAAACCAATGGAAACAACAAAAGCGCATACTTTGTGATATCTCCTCATGTAGCAAACAAAGACAGCTCAAAATTTCACAGAATGTGTTGAAGACCAAGACTCACAAATGTGAAGTGATATGGTGTTTCTCCCATGTTGCATTTAAGAGAAAACAGCAAATGCACACTTTAGGCCAAAATGCATTGAAACCAATGAAAAACAAAAGCGCATACTTTATGATATCTCCTCTTGTAGCAAACACAGACAGCTCAAAATTTCACAGATTGTGTTGAAGACCAAGACCCACAAATGTCATGTGAAATGGTTTTTCTCCCATGTTGCATTTAAGAGAAAACAGCAAATGCTCGTTTCAAGCCAAAATGCATTGAAACCAATGGAAACAACAAAAGCGCATACTTTGTGATATCTCGTCTTGTAGCAATCACAGACAGCTCACAATTTCACAGAATGTGTTGAAGACCAAAACCCACAAATGTGAAGTGAAATGGTTTTTCTCCCATGTTGCGTTTAAGAGAAAACAGCAAGTGCTTGTTTTACGCCAAAATGCATTGAAACTAATGGAAAACAAAAGCGCATACTTTGTGATATCTCCTCTTGTAGCAAACACAGACAGCTCAAAATTTCACAGAATGTGTTGAAGACCAAGTCCCACAAATGTGATATGAAATGGTTTTTCTCCCATGTTGCATTAAGAGAAAACAGCAAATGCTCGTTTTAGGCCAAAATGCATTGAAAACCAATGGAAACAACAAAAGCGCATACTTTGTGATATCTCCTCTTGTAGCAAACACAGACAGCTCATAATTTCACAGAATGTGTTGAAGACCAAGACCCACAAAAGTGATGTGAAATGGTTTTTCTCCCATGTTGCGTTTAAGAGAAAACAGCAAATGCTCGTTTTAGGCCAAAATGCATTGAAACCAATGGAAACAACAAAAGCGCATACTTTGTGATATCTCCTCTTGTAGGAAACAAAGACAGCTCAAAATTTCACAGAATGTGTTGAAGACCAAGACCCACAAATGTGATGTGAAATGGTTTTTCTCCCATGTTGCGTTTAAGAGAAAACAGCAAATGCTCGTTTCAGGCCAAAATGCATTGAAACCAATGGAAACAACAAAAGCACATACTTTGTGATATCTCCTCTTGTAGCAAACACAGACAGCTCAAAATTTCACAGAATGTGTTGAAGACCAAGACCCACAAAAGTGAGATGAAATGGTTTTTCTCCCATGTTGCATTAAGAGAAAACAGCAAGTGCTTGTTTTACGCCAAAATGCTTTGAAACTAATGGAAAACAAAAGCGCATACTTTGTGATATCTCCTCTTGTAGCAAACACAGACAGCTCAACATTTCACAGAATGTGTTGAAGACCAAGACCCATAAATTTGATGTGAAATGGTTTTTCTCCCATGTTGCATTAAGAGAAAACAGCAAATGCTCGTTTTAGGCCAAAATGCATTGCAACCAATGGAAACGACAAAAGCAAATACTTTGTGATATCTCGTCTTGTAGCAAACACAGACAGCTCAAAATTTCACAGAATGTGTTGAAGACCAAGACCCACAAATGTGATATGAAATGGTTTTTCTCCCATGTTGCATTAAGAGAAAACAGCAAATGCACACTTTAGTCCAAAATGCAATGAAACCAATGAAAAACAAAAGCGCATACTTTGTGATATCTCCTCTTGTAGCAAACACAGACAGCTCAAAATTTCACAGAATGTGTTGAAGACCAAGACCCACAAATGTGATGTGAAATGATTTTTCTCCCATGTTGCATTTAAGAGAAAACAGCAAATGCTCGTTTTAGGCCAAAATGCATTGAAACCAATGGAAACAACAACAGCACATACTTTGTGATATCTCCTCTTGTAGCAAACACAGACAGCTCAAAATTTCACAGAATGTGTTGAAGACCAAGACCCACAAAAGTGATGTGAAATGGTTTTTCTCCCATGTTGCGTTTAAGAGAAAACAGCAAATGCTCGTTATTGGCCAAAATGCAATGAAACCAATGGAAACAACAAAAGTGCATACTTTGTGATATCTCCTCTTGTAGCAAACAGACAGCTCAAAATTTCACAGAATGTGTGAAGACCAAGACCCACAAATGAGATGTGAAATGGTTTTTCTCTCCATTTTGCGTTTAAGAGAAAACAGCAAATGCTCGATTTAGTTCAAAATGCATTGAAACCAATGGAAACAACAACAGCACATACTTTGTGATATCTCCTCTTGAAGGAAACAAAGACAGCTCAAAATTTCACAGAATGTGTTGATGACCAAGACCCACAAATGTGATGTGAAATGGTTTTTCTCCCATGTTGCGTTTAAGAGAAAACAGCAAATGCTCGTTTTAGGCCAAAATGCATTGAAACCAATGGAAACAACAAAAGCACATACTTTGTGATATCTCCTCTTGTAGCAAACACAGACAGCTCAAAATTTCACAGAATGTGTTGAAGACCAAGACCCACAAATGTGATATGAAATGGTTTTTCTCCCATGTTGCATTAAGAGAAAATAGCAAATGCACACTTTAGGCCAAAATGCATTGAAACCAATGGAAACAACAAAAGCGCATACTTTGTGATATCTCCTCTTGTAGCAAACACAGACAGCTCATAATTTCACAGAATGTGTTGAAGACCAAGACCCACAAAAGTGATGTGAAATGGTTTTTCTCCCATGTTGCGTTTAAGAGAAAACAGCAAATGCTCGTTTTAGGCCAAAATGCATTGAAACCAATGGAAACAACAAAAGCGCATACTTTGTGATATCTCCTCTTGTAGGAAACAAAGACAGCTCAAAATTTCACAGAATGTGTTGATGACCAAGACCCACAAATGTGATGTGAAATGGTTTTTCTCCCATGTTGCGTTTAAGAGAAAACAGCAAATGCTCGTTTTAGGCCAAAATGCATTGAAACCAATGGAAACAACAAAAGCACATACTTTGTGATATCTCCTCTTGTAGCAAACACAGACAGCTCAACATTTCACAGAATGTGTTGAAGACCAAGACCCACAAATGTGATATGAAATGGTTTTTCTCCCATGTTGCATTAAGAGAAAACAGCAAATGCTCGTTTTAGGCCAAAATGCATTGAAACCAATGGAAAAGAAAAGCGCATTCTTTGTGATATCTCCTCTTGTAGCAAACACAGACAGCTCAAAATTTCACAGAATGTGTTGAAGACCAAGACCCACAAATGTGATATGAAATGGTTTTTCTCCCATGTTGCATTAAGAGAAAACAGCAAATGCTCGTTTTATGCCAAAATGCATTGAAACCAATGGAAACGACAAAAGCCAAATACTTTGTGATATCTCCTCTTGTAGCAAACACAGACAGCTCAAAATTTCACAGAATGTGTTGAAGACCAAGACCCACAAATGTGATGTGAAATGGTTTTTCTCCCATGTTGCGTTTAAGAGAAAATAGCAAATGCACACTTTAGGCCAAAATGCATTGAAACCAATGGAAACAACAAAAGCGCATACTTTGTGATATCTCCTCATGTAGCAAACAAAGACAGCTCAAAATTTCACAGAATGTGTTGAAGACCAAGACTCACAAATGTGAAGTGATATGGTGTTTCTCCCATGTTGCATTTAAGAGAAAACAGCAAATGCACACTTTAGGCCAAAATGCATTGAAACCAATGAAAAACAAAAGCGCATACTTTATGATATCTCCTCTTGTAGCAAACACAGACAGCTCAAAATTTCACAGATTGTGTTGAAGACCAAGACCCACAAATGTCATGTGAAATGGTTTTTCTCCCATGTTGCATTTAAGAGAAAACAGCAAATGCTCGTTTCAAGCCAAAATGCATTGAAACCAATGGAAACAACAAAAGCACATATTTTGTGATATCTCGTCTTGTAGCAATCACAGACAGCTCACAATTTCACAGAATGTGTTGAAGACCAAAACCCACAAATGTGAAGTGAAATGGTTTTTCTCCATGTTGCGTTTAAGAGAAAACAGCAAGTGCTTGTTTTACGCCAAAATGCATTGAAACTAATGGAAAACAAAAGCGCATACTTTGTGATATCTCACTCTTGTAGCAAACACAGACAGCTCAAAATTTCACAGAATGTGTTGAAGACCAAGTCCCACAAATGTGATATGAAATGGTTTTTCTCCCATGTTGCATTAAGAGAAAACAGCAAATGCTCGTTTTAGGCCAAAATGCATTGAAACCAATGGAAACAACAAAAGCGCATACTTTGTGATATCTCCTCTTGTAGCAAACACAGACAGCTCATAATTTCACAGAATGTGTTGAAGATGAAATGGTTTTTCTCCCATGTTGCGTTTAAGAGAAAACAGCAAATGCTCGTTTTAGGCCAAAATGCATTGAAACCAATGGAAACAACAAAAGCGCATACTTTGTGATATCTCCTCTTGTAGGAAACAAAGACAGCTCAAAATTTCACAGAATGTGTTGAAGACCAAGACCCACAAATGTGATGTGAAATGGTTTTTCTCCCATGTTGCGTTTAAGAGAAAACAGCAAATGCTCGTTTCAGGCCAAAATGCATTGAAACCAATGGAAACAACAAAAGCACATACTTTGTGATATCTCCTCTTGTAGCAAACACAGACAGCTCAAAATTTCACAGAATGTGTTGAAGACCAAGACCCACAAAAGTGAGATGAAATGGTTTTTCTCCCATGTTGCATTAAGAGAAAACAGCAAGTGCTTGTTTTACGCCAAAATGCTTGAAACTAATGGAAAACAAAAGCGCATACTTTGTGATATCTCCTCTTGTAGCAAACACAGACAGCTCAACATTTCACAGAATGTGTTGAAGACCAAGACCCATAAATTTGATGTGAAATGGTTTTTCTCCCATGTTGCATTAAGAGAAAACAGCAAATGCTCGTTTTAGGCCAAATGCATTGAAACCAATGGAAACGAAAAAAGCAAATACTTTGTTATATCTCCTCTTGTAGCAAACACAGACAGCTCAAAATTTCACAGAATGTGTTGAAGACAAAGACACACAAATGTGATGTGAAATGGTTTTTCTCCCATGTTGCGTTTAAGAGAAAATAGCAAATGCACACTTTAGGCCAAAATGCATTGAAACCAATGGAAACAACAAAAGCGCATACTTTGTGATATCTCCTCATGTAGCAAACAAAGACAGCTCAAAATTTCACAGAATGTGTTGAAGACCTAGACAGACAAATATGATATGAAAAGATTTTTCTTCCTTGTTGCATTTAAGAGAAAACAACAAATGCACACTTTAGGCCAAAATGCATTGAAACCAATGGAAAACAAAAGCGCATACTTTGTGATATCTCCTATTGTAGCAAACACAGACAGCTCAAAATTTCCTAGAATGTGTTGAAGAATAAGACCCACAAATGTGATGTGAAATGGTTTTCTCCCATGTTGCGTTTAAGAGAAAACAGCAAATGCTCATTTTATGCCAAAATGCATTAAAACCAATGGAAACAACAAAAGCGCATACTTTGTGATATCTCCTCTTGTAGCAAACACAGACAGCTCAAAATTTCACAGAATGTGTTGAAGACCAAGACCACCAAAAGTGATGTGAAATGGTTTTTCTCCCATGTTGCATTTAAGAGAAAACAGCAAATGCTCGTTTTAGGCCAAAATGCATTGAAACCAATGGAAACAACAAAAGCGCATACTTTGTGATATCTCCTCTTGTAGCAAACACAGACAGCTCAAAATTTCACAGAATGTGTTGAAGACCAAGACCCACAAATGTGATGTGAAATGGTTTTTCTCCCATGTTGCATTTAAGAGAAAACAGCAAATGCTCGTTTTAGGCAAAAATGCATTGAAACCAATGGAAACAACAAAAGCGCTTACTTTGTGATATCTCCTCTTGTAGCAAACACAGACAGCTCATAATTTCACAGAATGTGTTGAAGACCAAGACCCACAAAAGTGATGTGAAAAGATTTTTCTCCCATGTTGCGTTTAAGAGAAAACAGCAAATGCTCGTTTTAGGCCAAAATGCATTGAAAGCAATGGAAACAACAAAAGCGCATACTTTGTGATATCTCCTCTTGTAGGAAACAAAGACAGCTCAAAATTTCACAGAATGTGTTGAAGACCAAGACCCACAAATGTGATGTGAAATGGTTTTTCTCCCATGTTGCGTTTAAGAGAAAACAGCAAATGCTCGTTTTAGGCCAAAATGCATTGCAACCAATGGAAACGACAAAAGCAAATACTTTGTGATATCTCGTCTTGTAGCAAACACAGACAGCTCAAAATTTCACAGAATGTGTTGAAGACCAAGACCCACAAATGTGATATGAAATGGTTTTTCTCCCATGTTGCATTAAGAGAAAACAGCAAATGCACACTTTAGTCCAAAATGCAATGAAACCAATGAAAAACAAAAGCGCATACTTTGTGATATCTCCTCTTGTAGCAAACACAGACAGCTCAAAATTTCACAGAATGTGTTGAAGACCAAGACCCACAAATTTGATGTGAAATGATTTTTCTCCCATGTTGCATTTAAGAGAAAACAGCAAATGCTCGTTTTAGGCCAAAATGCATTGAAACCAATGGAAACAACAACAGCACATACTTTGTGATATCTCCTCTTGTAGCAAACACAGACAGCTCAAAATTTCACAGAATGTGTTGAAGACCAAGACCCACAAAAGTGATGTGAAATGGTTTTTCTCCCATGTTGCGTTTAAGAGAAAACAGCAAATGCTCGTTATTGGCCAAAATGCAATGAAACCAATGGAAACAACAAAAGTGCATACTTTGTGATATCTCCTCTTGTAGCAAACAGACAGCTCAAAATTTCACAGAATGTGTTGAAGACCAAGACCCACAAATGAGATGTGAAATGGTTTTTCTCCCATTTTGCGTTTAAGAGAAAACAGCAAATGCTCGAATTAGTTCAAAATGCATTGAAACCAATGGAAACAACAACAGCACATACTTTGTGATATCTCCTCTTGAAGGAAACAAAGACAGCTCAAAATTTCACAGAATGTGTTGATGACCAAGACCCACAAATGTGATGTGAAATGGTTTTTCTCCCATGTTGCGTTTAAGAGAAAACAGCAAATGCTCGTTTTAGGCCAAAATGCATTGAAACCAATGGAAACAACAAAAGCACATACTTTGTGATATCTCCTCTTGTAGCAAACACAGACAGCTCAAAATTTCACAGAATGTGTTGAAGACCAAGACCCACAAATGTGATATGAAATGGTTTTTCTCCCATGTTGCATTAAGAGAAAATAGCAAATGCACACTTTAGGCCAAAATGCATTGAAACCAATGGAAACAACAAAAGCGCATACTTTGTGATATCTCCTCTTGTAGCAAACACAGACAGCTCATAATTTCACAGAATGTGTTGAAGACCAAGACCCACAAAAGTGATGTGAAATGGTTTTTCTCCCATGTTGCGTTTAAGAGAAAACAGCAAATGCTCGTTTTAGGCCAAAATGCATTGAAACCAATGGAAACAACAAAAGCGCATACTTTGTGATATCTCCTCTTGTAGGAAACAAAGACAGCTCAAAATTTCACAGAATGTGTTGATGACCAAGACCCACAAATGTGATGTGAAATGGTTTTTCTCCCATGTTGCGTTTAAGAGAAAACAGCAAATGCTCGTTTTAGGCCAAAATGCATTGAAACCAATGGAAACAACAAAAGCACATACTTTGTGATATCTCCTCTTGTAGCAAACACAGACAGCTCAACATTTCACAGAATGTGTTGAAGACCAAGACCCACAAATGTGATATGAAATGGTTTTTCTCCCATGTTGCATTAAGAGAAAACAGCAAATGCTCGTTTTAGGCCAAAATGCATTGAAACCAATGGAAAAGAAAAGCGCATTCTTTGTGATATCTCCTCTTGTAGCAAACACAGACAGCTCAAAATTTCACAGAATGTGTTGAAGACCAAGACCCACAAATGTGATATGAAATGGTTTTTCTCCCATGTTGCATTAAGAGAAAACAGCAAATGCTCGTTTTATGCCAAAATGCATTGAAACCAATGGAAACGACAAAAGCAAATACTTTGTGATATCTCCTCTTGTAGCAAACACAGACAGCTCAAAATTTCACAGAATGTGTTGAAGACCAAGACCCACAAATGTGATGTGAAATGGTTTTTCTCCCATGTTGCGTTTAAGAGAAAATAGCAAATGCACACTTTAGGCCAAAATGCATTGAAACCAATGGAAACAACAAAAGCGCATACTTTGTGATATCTCCTCATGTAGCAAACAAAGACAGCTCAAAATTTCACAGAATGTGTTGAAGACCAAGACTCACAAATGTGAAGTGATATGGTGTTTCTCCCATGTTGCATTTAAGAGAAAACAGCAAATGCACACTTTAGGCCAAAATGCATTGAAACCAATGAAAAACAAAAGCGCATACTTTATGATATCTCCTCTTGTAGCAAACACAGACAGCTCAAAATTTCACAGATTGTGTTGAAGACCAAGACCCACAAATGTCATGTGAAATGGTTTTTCTCCCATGTTGCATTTAAGAGAAAACAGCAAATGCTCGTTTCAAGCCAAAATGCATTGAAACCAATGGAAACAACAAAAGCACATACTTTGTGATATCTCGTCTTGTAGCAATCACAGACAGCTCACAATTTCACAGAATGTGTTGAAGACCAAAACCCACAAATGTGAAGTGAAATGGTTTTTCTCCCATGTTGCGTTTAAGAGAAAACAGCAAGTGCTTGTTTTACGCCAAAATGCATTGAAACTAATGGAAAACAAAAGCGCTTACTTTGTGATATCTCCTCTTGTAGCAAACACAGACAGCTCAAAATTTCACAGAATGTGTTGAAGACCAAGTCCCACAAATGTGATATGAAATGATTTTTCTCCCATGTTGCATTAAGAGAAAACAGCAAATGCTCGTTTTAGGCCAAAATGCATTGAAACCAATGGAAACAACAAAAGCGCATACTTTGTGATATCTCCTCTTGTAGCAAACACAGACAGCTCATAATTTCACAGAATGTGTTGAAGACCAAGACCCACAAAAGTGATGTGAAATGGTTTTTCTCCCATGTTGCGTTTAAGAGAAAACAGCAA
The DNA here is from genome assembly GCA_031769625.1 of Taudactylus pleione. Taxonomy (NCBI): domain Eukaryota; kingdom Metazoa; phylum Chordata; class Amphibia; order Anura; family Myobatrachidae; genus Taudactylus; species Taudactylus pleione. Next base: position 121,329 of record JAUIMM010003164.1, on the reverse strand, counting down.
ATGCTCGTTTTAGGCCAAAATGCATTGAAACCAATGGAAACAACAAAAGCGCATACTTTGTGATATCTCCTCTTGTAGGAAACAAAGACAGCTCAAAATTTCACAGAATGTGTTGAAGACCAAGACCCACAAATGTGATGTGAAATGGTTTTTCTCCCATGTTGCGTTTAAGAGAAAACAGCAAAAGCTCGTTTTAGGCCAAAATGCATTGAAACCAATGGAAACAACAAAAGCACATACTTTGTGATATCTCCTCTTGTAGCAAACACAGACAGCTCAAAATTTCACAGAATGTGTTGAAGACCAAGACCCACAAATGTGAGATGAAATGGTTTTTCTCCCATGTTGCATTAAGAGAAAACAGCAAATGCTCGTTTTAGGCCAAAATGCATTGAAACCAATGGAAACGACAAAAGCAAATACTTTGTGATATCTCCTCTTGTAGCAAACACAGACAGCTCAAAATTTCACAGAATGTGTTGAAGACCAAGACACACAAATGTGATGTGAAATGGTTTTTCTCCCATGTTGCGTTTAAGAGAAAATAGCAAATGCACACTTTAGGCCAAAATGCATTGAAACCAATGGAAACAACAAAAGCGCATACTTTGTGATATCTCCTCATGTAGCAAACAAAGACAGCTGAAAATTTCACAGAATGTGTTGAAGACCAAGACCCACAAATGTGATGTGATATGGTGTTTCTCCCATGTTGCTTTTAAGAGAAAACAGCAAATGCTCGTTTTAGGCCAAAATGCATTGAAACCAATGGAAACAACAAAAGCACATACTTTGTGATATCTCCTCATGTAGCAAACACAGACAGCTCAAAATTTCACAGAATGTGTTGAAGTCCAAGACCAACAAATGTGATGTGAAACGGTTTTTCTCCCATGTTGCATTTAAGAGAAAACAGCAAATGCTCGTTTTACGCCAAAATGCATTGAAACTAATGGAAAACAAAAGCGCATACTTTGTGATATCTCCTCTTGTAGCAAACACAGACAGCTCAAAATTTCACAGAATGTGTTGAAGACCAAGTCCCACAAATGTGATGTGAAATGGTTTTTCTCCCATGTTGCGTTTAAGAGAAAACAGCAAATGCTCATTTTAGGCCAAAATGCATTGAAACCAATGGAAACAACAAAAGCACATACTTTGTGATATCTTCTCTTGTAGCAAACACAGACAGCTCAAAATTTCACAGAATGTGTTGAAGACCAAGACCCACAAATGTGATATGAAATGGTTTTTCTCCCATGTTGCATTAAGAGAAAACAGCAAATGCTCGTTTTAGGCCAAAATGCATTGAAACCAATGGAAAAGAAAAGCGCATTCTTTGTGATATCTCCTCTTGTAGCAAACACAGACAGCTCAAAATTTCACAGAATGTGTTGAAGACCAAGACCCACAAATGTGATATGAAATCGTTTTTCTCCCATGTTGCATTAAGAGAAAACAGCAAATGCCCGTTTTAGGCCAAAATGCATTGAAACCAATGGAAACGACAAAAGCAAATACTTTGTGATATCTCCTCTTGTAGCAAACACAGACAGCTCAAAATTTCACAGAATGTGTTGAAGACCAAGACACACACATGTGATGTGTAATGGTTTTTCTCCCATGTTGCATTTAAGAGAAAATAGCAAATGCACACTTTAGGCCAAAATGCATTGAAACCAATGGAAACAACAAAAGCGCATACTTTGTGATATCTCCTCATGTAGCAAACAAAGACAGCTCAAAATTTCACAGAATGTGTTGAAGACCAAGACCCACAAATGAGATGTGAAATGGTTTTTCTCCCATGTTGCGTTTAAGAGAAAACAGCAAATGCTCGTTTTAGGCCAAAATGCATTGAAACCAATGGAAACAACAAAAGCGCATACTTTGTGATATCTCCTCTTGTAGGAAACAAAGACAGCTCAAAATTTCACAGAATGTGTTGAAGACCAAGACCCACAAATGAGATGTGAAATGGTTTTTCTCCCATGTTGCGTTTAAGAGAAAACAGCAAATGCTCGTTTTAGGCCAAAATGCATTGAAACCAATGGAAACAACAAAAGCGCATACTTTGTGATATCTCCTCTTGTAGTAAAAACAGACAGCTCAAAATTTCACAGAATGTGTTGAAGACCAAGACCCACAAAGTGATGTGAAATGGTTTTTCTCCCATGTTGCGTTTAAGAGAAAACAGCAAATGCTCATTTTAGGCCAAAATGCACTGAAACCAATGGAAACAACAAAAGCACATACTTTGTGATACCTCCTCTTGTAGCAAACACAGACAGCTCAAAATTTCACAGAATGTTTTGAAGACCAAGACCCACAAATGTGATGTGAAATGATTTTTCTCCCATGTTGCTTTTAAGAGAAAACAGCAAATGCTCGTTTTAGGCCAAAATGCATTGAAACCAATGGAAACAACAAAAGCACATACTTTGTGATATCTCCTCTTGTAGGAAACAAAGACAGCTCAAAATTTCACAGAATGTGTTGAAGACCAAGACCCACAAATGTGAAGTGAAATGGTTTTTCTCCCATGTTGCGTTTAAGAGAAAACAGCAAGTGCTTGTTTTACGCCAAAATGCATTGAAACTAATGGAAAACAAAAGCGCATACTTTGTGATATCTCCTCTTGTAGCAAACACAGACAGCTCAACATTTCACAGAATGTGTTGAAGACCAAGACCCATAAATTTGATGTGAAATGGTATTTCTCCCATGTTGCATTAAGAGAAAACAGCAAATGCTCGTTTTAGGCCAAAATGCATTGAAACCAATGGAAACGACAAAAGCAAATACTTTGTTATATCTCCTCTTGTAGCAAACACAGACAGCTCAAAATTTCTCAGAATGTGTTGAAGACCAAGACACACAAATGTGATGTGAAATGGTTTTTCTCCCATGTTGCATTTAAGAGAAAATAGCAAATGCACACTTTAGGCCAAAATGCATTGAAACCAATGGAAACAACAAAAGCGCATACTTTGTGATATCTCCTCATGTAGCAAACAAAGACAGCTCAAAATTTCACAGAATGTGTTGAAGACCTAGACAGACAAATGTGATATGAAAAGATTTTTCTTCCTTGTTGCATTTAAGAGAAAACAACAAATGCACACTTTAGGCCAAAATGCATTGAAACCAATGGAAAACAAAAGCGCATACTTTGTGATATCTCCTCTTGTAGCAAACACAGACAGCTCAAAATTTCCTAGAATGTGTTGAAGAATAAGACCCACAAATGTGATGTGAAATGGTTTTCTCCCATATTGCGTTTAAGAGAAAACAGCAAATGCTCATTTTAGGCCAAAATGCATTAAAACCAATGGAAACAACAAAAGCGCATACTTTGTGATATCTCCTCTTGTAGCAAACACAGACAGCTCAAAATTTCACAGAATGTGTTGAAGACCAAGACCAACAAAAGTGATGTGAAATGGTTTTTCTCCCATGTTGCATTTAAGAGAAAACAGCAAATGCTCGTTTTAGGCAAAAATGCATTGAAACCAATGGAAACAACAAAAGCACTTACTTTGTGATATCTCCTCTTGTAGCAAACACAGACAGCTCAAAATTTCACAGAATGTGTTGAAGACCAAGACCCACAAATGTGATGTGAAATGATTTTTCTCCCATGTTGCATTTAAGAGAAAACAGCAAATGCTCGTTTTAGGCCAAAATGCATTGAAACCAATGGGAACAACAACAGCACATACTTTGTGATATCTCCTCTTGTAGCAAACACAGACAGCTCAAAATTTCACAGAATGTGTTGAAGACCAAGACCCACAAAAGTGATGTGAAATGGTTTTTCTCCCATGTTGCGTTTAAGAGAAAACAGCAAATGCTCGTTTTAGGCCAAAATGCATTGAAACCAATGGAAACAACAACAGCACATACTTTGTGATATCTCCTCTTGAAGGAAACAAAGACAGCTCAAAATTTCACAGAATGTGTTGAAGACCAAGACCCACAAATGTGATGTGAAATGGTTTTTCTCCCATGTTGCCTTTAGGAGAAAACAGCAAATGCTCGTTATTGGCCAAAATGCAATGAAACCAATGGAAACAACAAAAGTGGATACTTTGTGATATCTCCTCTTGTAGCAAACAGACAGCTCAAAATTTCACAGAATGTGTTGAAGACCAAGACCCACAAATGAGATGTGAAATGGTTTTTCTCCCATTTTGCGTTTAAGAGAAAACAGCAAATGCTCGATTTAGTTCAAAATGCATTGAAACCAATGGAAACAACAACAGCACATACTTTGTGATATCTCCTCTTGAAGGAAACAAAGACAGCTCAACATTTCACAGAATGTGTTGATGACCAAGACCCACAAATGTGATGTGAAATGGTTTTTCTCCCATGTTGCATTTAAGAGAAAACAGCAAATGCTCGTTTTAGGCCAAAATGCATTGAAACCAATGGAAACAACAAAAGCACATACTTTGTGATATCTCCTCTTGTAGCAAACACAGACAGCTCATAATTTCACAGAATGTGTTGAAGACCAAGACCCACAAAAGTGATGTGAAATGGTTTTTCTCCCATGTTGCGTTTAAGAGAAAACAGCAAATGCTCGTTTTAGACCAAAATGCATTGAAACCAATGGAAACAACAAAAGCGCATACTTTGTGATATCTCCTCTTGTAGGAAACACAGACAGCTCAACATTTCACAGAATGTGTTGAAGACCAAGACCCACAAATGTGATATGAAATGGTTTTTCTCCCATGTTGCATTAAGAGAAAACAGCAAATGCTCGTTTTAGGCCAAAATGCATTGAAACCAATGGAAAAGAAAAGCGCATACTTTATGATATCTCCTCTTGTAGCAAACACAGACAGCTCAAAATTTCACAGATTGTGTTGAAGACCAAGACCCACAAATGTCATGTGAAATGGTTTTTCTCCCATGTTGCATTTAAGAGAAAACAGCAAATGCTCGTTTCAAGCCAAAATGCATTGAAACCAACGGAAACAACAAAAGCACATACTTTGTGATATCTCCTCTTGTAGCAATCACAGACAGCTCACAATTTCACAGAATGTGTTGAAGACCAAAACCCACAAATGTGAAGTGAAATGGTTTTTCTCCCATGTTGCGTTTAAGAGAAAACAGCAAGTGCTTGTTTTACACCAAAATGCATTGAAACTAATGGAAAACAAAAGCGCATACTTTGTGATATCTCCTCTTGTAGCAAACACAGACAGCTCAAAATTTCACAGAATGTGTTGAAGACCAAGTCCCACAAATGTGATATGAAATGGTTTTTCTCCCATGTTGCATTAAGAGAAAACAGCAAATGCTCATTTTAGGCCAAAATGCATTGAAACCAATGGAAACAACAAAAGCGCATACTTTGTGATATCTCCTCTTGTAGCAAACACAGACAGCTCATAATTTCACAGAATGTGTTGAAGACCAAGACCCACAAAAGTGATGTGAAATGGTTTTTCTCCCATGTTGCGTTTAAGAGAAAACAGCAAATGCTCGTTTTAGGCCAAAATGCATTGAAACCAATGGAAACAACAAAAGCGCATACTTTGTGATATCTCCTCTTGTAGGAAACAAAGACAGCTCAAAATTTCACAGAATGTGTTGAAGACCAAGACCCACAAATGTGATGTGAAATGGTTTTTCTCCCATGTTGCGTTTAAGAGAAAACAGCAAATGCTCGTTTTAGGCCAAAATGCATTGAAACCAATGGAAACAACAAAAGCACATACTTTGTGATATCTCCTCTTGTAGCAAACACAGGCAGCTCAAAATTTCACAGAATGTGTTGAAGACCAAGACCCACAAATGTGATATGAAATGGTTTTTCTCCCATGTTGCATTAAGAGAAAACAGCAAATGCTCGTTTTAGGCCAAAATGCATTGAAACCAATGGAAACGACAAAAGCAAATACTTTGTGATATCTCCTCTTATAGCAAACACAGACAGCTCAAAATTTCACAGAATGTGTTGAAGACCAAGACACACAAATGTGATGTGAAATGGTTTTTCTCCCATGTTGCGTTTAAGAGAAAATAGCAAATGCACACTTTAGGCCAAAATGCATTGAAACCAATGGAAACAACAAAAGCGCATACTTTGTGATATCTCCTCATGTAGCAAACAAAGACAGCTGAAAATTTCACAGAATGTGTTGAAGACCAAGACCCACAAATGTGATATGAAATGGTTTTTCTCCCATGTTGCATTAAGAGAAAACAGCAAATGCTCGTTTTAGGCCAAAATGCATTGAAACCAATGGAAAAGAAAAGCGCATTCTTTGTGATATCTCCTCTTGTAGCAAACACAGACAGCTCAAAATTTCACAGAATGTGTTGAAGACCAAGACCCACAAATGTGATATGAAATCGTTTTTCTCCCATGTTGCATTAAGAGAAAACAGCAAATGCTCGTTTTATGCCAAAATGCATTGAAACCAATGGAAACGACAAAAGCAAATACTTTGTGATATCTCCTCTTGTAGCAAACACAGACAGCTCAAAATTTCACAGAATGTGTTGAAGACCAAGACACACAAATGTGATGTGAAATGGTTTTTCTCCCATGTTGCGTTTAAGAGAAAATAGCAAATGCACACTTTAGGCCAAAATGCATTGAAACCAATGGAAACAACAAAAGCGCATACTTTGTGATATCTCCTCTTGTAGGAAACAAAGACAGCTCAAAATTTCACAGAATGTGTTGATGACCAAGACCCACAAATGTGATGTGAAATGGTTTTTCTCCCATGTTGCGTTTAAGAGAAAACAGCAAATGCTCGTTTTAGGCCAAAATGCATTGAAACCAATGGAAACAACAAAAGCACATACTTTGTGATATCTCCTCTTGTAGCAAACACAGACAGCTCAAAATTTCACAGAATGTGTTGAAGACCAAGACCCACAAATGTGATATGAAATGGTTTTTCTCCCATGTTGCATTAAGAGAAAACAGCAAATGCTCGTTTTAGGCCAAAATGCATTGAAACCAATGGAAAAGAAAAGCGCATTCTTTGTGATATCTCCTCTTGTAGCAAACACAGACAGCTCAAAATTTCACAGAATGTATTGAAGACCAAGACCCACAAATGTGATATGAAATGGTTTTTCTCCCATGTTGCATTAAGAGAAAACAGCAAATGCTCATTTTATGCCAAAATGCATTGAAACCAATGGAAACGACAAAAGCAAATACTTTGTGATATCTCCTCTTGTAGCAAACTCAGACAGCTCAAAATTTCACAGAATGTGTTGAAGACCAAGACACACAAATGTGATGTGAAATGGTTTTTCTCCCATGTTGCGTTTAAGAGAAAATAGCAAATGCACACTTTAGGCCAAAATGCATTGAAACCAATGGAAACAACAAAAGCGCATACTTTGTGATATCTCCTCATGTAGCAAACAAAGACAGCTCAAAATTTCACAGAATGTGTTGAAGACCAAGACTCACAAATGTGAAGTGATATGGTGTTTCTCCCATGTTGCATTTAAGAGAAAACAGCAAATGCACACTTTAGGCCAAAATGCATTGAAACCAATGAAAAACAAAAGCGCATACTTTGTGATATCTCCTCTTGTAGCAAACACAGACAGCTCAAAATTTCACAGAATGTGTTGAAGACCAAGACCAACAAATGTGATGTGAAACGGTTTTTCTCCCATGTTGCATTTAAGAGAAAACAGCAAAGGCTCGTTTTAGGCCAAAATGCATTGAAACCAATGGAAAACAAAAGCGCATACTTTATGATATCTCCTCTTGTAGCAAACACAGACAGCTCAAAATTTCACAGATTGTGTTGAAGACCAAGACCCACAAATGTCATGTGAAATGGTTTTTCTCCCATGTTGCATTTAAGAGAAAACAGCAAATGCTCGTTTCAAGCCAAAATGCATTGAAACCAACGGAAACAACAAAAGCACATACTTTGTGATATCTCCTCTTGTAGCAATCACAGACAGCTCACAATTTCACAGAATGTGTTGAAGACCAAAACCCACAAATGTGAAGTGAAATGGTTTTTCTCCCATGTTGCGTTTAAGAGAAAACAGCAAGTGCTTGTTTTACACCAAAATGCATTGAAACTAATGGAAAACAAAAGCGCATACTTTGTGATATCTCCTCTTGTAGCAAACACAGACAGCTCAAAATTTCACAGAATGTGTTGAAGACCAAGTCCCACAAATGTGATATGAAATGGTTTTTCTCCCATGTTGCATTAAGAGAAAACAGCAAATGCTAGTTTTAGGCCAAAATGCATTGAAACCAATGGAAACAACAAAAGCGCATACTTTGTGATATCTCCTCTTGTAGCAAACACAGACAGCTCATAATTTCACAGAATGTGTTGAAGACCAAGACCCACAAAAGTGATGTGAAATGGTTTTTCTCCCATGTTGCGTTTAAGAGAAAACAGCAAATGCTCGTTTTAGGCCAAAATGCATTGAAACCAATGGAAACAACAAAAGCGCATACTTTGTGATATCTCCTCTTGTAGGAAACAAAGACAGCTCAAAATTTCACAGAATGTGTTGAAGACCAAGACCCACAAATGTGATGTGAAATGGTTTTTCTCCCATGTTGCGTTTAAGAGAAAACAGCAAATGCTCGTTTTAGGCCAAAATGCATTGAAACCAATGGAAACAACAAAAGCACATACTTTGTGATATCTCCTCTTGTAGCAAACACAGGCAGCTCAAAATTTCACAGAATGTGTTGAAGACCAAGACCCACAAATGTGATATGAAATGGTTTTTCTCCCATGTTGCATTAAGAGAAAACAGCAAATGCTCGTTTTAGGCCAAAATGCATTGAAACCAATGGAAACGACAAAAGCAAATACTTTGTGATATCTCCTCTTATAGCAAACACAGACAGCTCAAAATTTCACAGAATGTGTTGAAGACCAAGACACACAAATGTGATGTGAAATGGTTTTTCTCCCATGTTGCGTTTAAGAGAAAATAGCAAATGCACACTTTAGGCCAAAATGCATTGAAACCAATGGAAACAACAAAAGCGCATACTTTGTGATATCTCCTCATGTAGCAAACAAAGACAGCTGAAAATTTCACAGAATGTGTTGAAGACCAAGACCCACAAATGTGATATGAAATGGTTTTTCTCCCATGTTGCATTAAGAGAAAACAGCAAATGCTCGTTTTAGGCCAAAATGCATTGAAACCAATGGAAAAGAAAAGCGCATTCTTTGTGATATCTCCTCTTGTAGCAAACACAGACAGCTCAAAATTTCACAGAATGTGTTGAAGACCAAGACCCACAAATGTGATATGAAATCGTTTTTCTCCCATGTTGCATTAAGAGAAAACAGCAAATGCTCGTTTTATGCCAAAATGCATTGAAACCAATGGAAACGACAAAAGCAAATACTTTGTGATATCTCCTCTTGTAGCAAACACAGACAGCTCAAAATTTCACAGAATGTGTTGAAGACCAAGACACACAAATGTGATGTGAAATGGTTTTTCTCCCATGTTGCGTTTAAGAGAAAATAGCAAATGCACACTTTAGGCCAAAATGCATTGAAACCAATGGAAACAACAAAAACGCATACTTTGTGATATCTCCTCTTGTAGGAAACAAAGACAGCTCAAAATTTCACAGAATGTGTTGATGACCAAGACCCACAAATGTGATGTGAAATGGTTTTTCTCCCATGTTGCGTTTAAGAGAAAACAGCAAATGCTCGTTTTAGGCCAAAATGCATTGAAACCAATGGAAACAACAAAAGCACATACTTTGTGATATCTCCTCTTGTAGCAAACACAGACAGCTCAAAATTTCACAGAATGTGTTGAAGACCAAGACCCACAAATGTGATATGAAATGGTTTTTCTCCCATGTTGCATTAAGAGAAAACAGCAAATGCTCGTTTTAGGCCAAAATGCATTGAAACCAATGGAAAAGAAAAGCGCATTCTTTGTGATATCTCCTCTTGTAGCAAACACAGACAGCTCAAAATTTCACAGAATGTATTGAAGACCAAGACCCACAAATGTGATATGAAATGGTTTTTCTCCCATGTTGCATTAAGAGAAAACAGCAAATGCTCATTTTATGCCAAAATGCATTGAAACCAATGGAAACGACAAAAGCAAATACTTTGTGATATCTCCTCTTGTAGCAAACTCAGACAGCTCAAAATTTCACAGAATGTGTTGAAGACCAAGACACACAAATGTGATGTGAAATGGTTTTTCTCCCATGTTGCGTTTAAGAGAAAATAGCAAATGCACACTTTAGGCCAAAATGCATTGAAACCAATGGAAACAACAAAAGCGCATACTTTGTGATATCTCCTCATGTAGCAAACAAAGACAGCTCAAAATTTCACAGAATGTGTTGAAGACCAAGACTCACAAATGTGAAGTGATATGGTGTTTCTCCCATGTTGCATTTAAGAGAAAACAGCAAATGCACACTTTAGGCCAAAATGCATTGAAACCAATGAAAAACAAAAGCGCATACTTTGTGATATCTCCTCTTGTAGCAAACACAGACAGCTCAAAATTTCACAGAATGTGTTGAAGACCAAGACCAACAAATGTGATGTGAAACGGTTTTTCTCCCATGTTGCATTTAAGAGAAAACAGCAAAGGCTCGTTTTAGGCCAAAATGCATTGAAACCAATGGAAAACAAAAGCGCATACTTTATGATATCTCCTCTTGTAGCAAACACAGACAGCTCAAAATTTCACAGATTGTGTTGAAGACCAAGACCCACAAATGTCATGTGAAATGGTTTTTCTCCCATGTTGCATTTAAGAGAAAACAGCAAATGCTCGATTCAAGCCAAAATGCATTGAAACCAACGGAAACAACAAAAGCACATACTTTGTGATATCTCCTCTTGTAGCAATCACAGACAGCTCACAATTTCACAGAATGTGTTGAAGACCAAAACCCACAAATGTGAAGTGAAATGGTTTTTCTCCCATGTTGCGTTTAAGAGAAAACAGCAAGTGCTTGTTTTACGCCAAAATGCATTGAAACTAATGGAAAACAAAAGCGCATACTTTGTGATATCTCCTCTTGTAGCAAACACAGACAGCTCAAAATTTCACAGAATGTGTTGAAGACCAAGTCCCACAAATGTGATATGAAATGGTTTTTCTCCCATGTTGCATTAAGAGAAAACAGCAAATGCTCGTTTTAGGCCAAAATGCATTGAAACCAATGGAAACAACAAAAGCGCATACTTTGTGATATCTCCTCTTGTAGCAAACACAGACAGCTCATAATTTCACAGAATGTGTTGAAGACCAAGACCCACAAAAGTGATGTGAAATGGTTTTTCTCCCATGTTGCGTTTAAGAGAAAACAGCAAATGCTCGTTTTAGGCCAAAATGCATTGAAACCAATGGAAACAACAAAAGCGCATACTTTGTGATATCTCCTCTTGTAGGAAACACAGACAGCTCAAAATTTCACAGAATGTGTTGAAGACCAAGACCCACAAATGTGATGTGAAATGGTTTTTCTCCCATGTTGCGTTTAAGAGAAAACAGCAAATGCTCGTTTTAGGCCAAAATGCATTGAAACCAATGGAAACAACAAAAGCACATACTTTGTGATATCTCCTCTTGTAGCAAACACAGACAGCTCAAAATTTCATAGAATGTGTTGAAGACCAAGACCCACAAATGTGATATGAAATGGTTTTTCTCCCATGTTGCATTAAGAGAAAACAGCAAATGCTCGTTATAGGCCAAAATGCATTGAAACCAATGGAAACGACAAAAGCAAATACTTTGTGATATCTCCTCTTGTAGCAAACACAGACAGCTCAAAATTTCACAGAATGTGTTGAAGACCAAGACACACAAATGTGATGTGAAATGGTTTTTCTCCCATGTTGCGTTTAAGAGAAAATAGCAAATGCACACTTTAGGCCAAAATGCATTGAAACCAATGGAAACAACAAAAGCGCATACTTTGTGGTATCTCCTCATGTAGCAAACAAAGACAGCTCAAAATTTCACAGAATGTGTTGAAGACCAAGAACCACAAATGTGATGTGATATGGTGTTTCTCCCATGTTGCATTTAAGAGAAAACAGCAAATGCACACTTTAGGCCAAAATGCATGGAAACCAATGAAAAACAAAAGCGCATACTTTGTGATATCTCCTCTTGTAGCAAACACAGACAGCTCAAAATTTCACAGAATGTGTTGAAGACCAAGTCCCACAAATGTGATATGAAATGGTTTTTCTCCCATGTTGCATTAAGAGAAATCAGCAAATGCTCGTTTTAGGCCAAAATGCATTGAAACCAATGGAAACAACAAAAGCGCATACTTTGTGATATCTCCTCTTGTAGCAAACACAGACAGCTCATAATTTCACAGAATGTGTTGAAGACCAAGACCCACAAAAGTGATGTGAAATGGTTTTTCTCCCATGTTGCGTTTAAGAGAAAACAGCAAATGCTCGTTTTAGGCCAAAATGCATTGAAACCAATGGAAACAACAAAAGCGCATACTTTGTGATATCTCCTCTTGTAGGAAACAAAGACAGCTCAAAATTTCACAGAATGTGTTGAAGACCAAGACCCACAAATGTGATGTGAAATGGTTTTTCTCCCATGTTGCGTTTAAGAGAAAACAGCAAGTGCTTGTTTTACGCCAAAATGCATTGAAACTAATGGAAAACAAAAGCCATACTTTGTGATATCTCCTCTTGTAGCAAACACAGACAGCTCAAAATTTCACAGAATGTGTTGAAGACCAAGTCCCACAAATGTGATATGAAATGGTTTTTCTCCCATGTTGCATTAAGAGAAAACAGCAAATGCTCGTTTTAGGCCAAAATGCATTGAAACCAATGGAAACAACAAAAGCGCATACTTTGTGATATCTCCTCTTGTAGCAAACACAGACAGCTCATCATTTCACAGAATGTGTTGAAGACCAAGACCCACAAAAGTGATGTGAAATGGTTTTTCTCCCATGTTGCGTTTAAGAGAAAACAGCAAATGCTCGTTTTAGGCCAAAATGCATTGAAACCAATGGAAACAACAAAAGCGCATACTTTGTGATATCTCCTCTTGTAGGAAACAAAGACAGCTCAAAATTTCACAGAATGTGTTGAAAACCAAGACCCACAAATGTGATGTGAAATGGTTTTTCTCCCATGTTGCGTTTAAGAGAAAACAGCAAATGCTCATTTTAGGCCAAAATGCATTGAAACCAATGGAAACAACAAAAGCACATACTTTGTGATATCTCCTCTTGTAGCAAACACAGACAGCTCAAAATTTCACAGAATGTGTTGAAGACCAAGACCCACAAATGTGATATGAAATGGTTTTTCTCCCATGTTGCATTAAGAGAAAACAGCAAGTGCTTGTTTTACGCCAAAATGCATTGAAACTAATGGAAAACAAAAGCGCATACTTTGTGATATCTCCTCTTGTAGCAAACACAGACAGCTCAAAATTTCACAGAATGTGTTGAAGACCAAGACCCAAAAATGTGATATGAAATGGTTTTTCTCCCATGTTGCATTAAGAGAAAACAGCAAATGCTCGTTTTAGGCCAAAATGCATTGAAACCAATGGAAACGACAAAAGCAAATACTTTGTGATATCTCCTCTTGTAGCAAACACAGACAGCTCAAAATTTCACAGAATGTGTTGAAGACCAAGACACACAAATGTGATGTGTAATGGTTTTTCTCCCATGTTGCATTTAAGAGAAAATAGCAAATGCACACTTTAGGCCAAAATGCATTGAAACCAATGGAAACAACAAAAGCGCATACTTTGTGATATCTCCTCATGTAGCAAACAAAGACAGCTCAAAATTTCACAGAATGTGTTGAAGACCAAGACCCACAAATGTGATGTGATATGGTGTTTCTCCCATGTTGCATTTAAGAGAAAACAGCAAATGCACACTTTAGGCCAAAATGCATTGAAACCAATGGAAACAACAACAGCACATACTTTGTGATATCTCCTCTTGTAGCAAACACAGACAGCTCAAAATTTCACAGAATGTGTTGAAGACCAAGACCCACAAAAGTGATGTGAAATGGTTTTTCTCCCATGTTGCCTTTAAGAGAAAACAGCAAATGCTCGTTATTGGCCAAAATGCATTGAAACCAATGGAAACAACAAAAGTGCATACTTTGTGATATCTCCTCTTGTAGGAAACAAAGACAGCTCAAAATTTCACAGAATGTGTTGAAGACCAAGACCCACAAATGAGATGTGAAATGGTTTTTCTCCCATATTGCGTTTAAGAGAAAACTGCAAATGCTCGTTTTAGGCCAAAATGCATTGAAACCAATGGAAACAACAAAAGCGCATACTTTGTGATATCTCCTCTTGTAGTAAAAACAGACAGCTCAAAATTTCACAGAATGTGTTGAAGACCAAGACCCACAAAGTGATGTGAAATGGTTTTTCTCCCATGTTGCGTTTAAGAGAAAACAACAAATGCTCATTTTAGGCCAAAATGCACTGAAACCAATGGAAACAACAAAAGCACATACTTTGTGATATCTCCTCTTGTAGCAAACACAGACAGCTCAAAATTTCACAGAATGTTTTGAAGACCAAGACCCACAAATGTGATGTGAAATGATTTTTCTCCCATGTTGCTTTTAAGAGAAAACAGCAAATGCTCGTTTTAGGCCAAAATGCACTGAAACCAATGGAAACAACAAAAGCACATACTTTGTGATATCTCCTCTTGTAGCAAACAAAGACAGCTCAAAATTTCACAGAATGTGTTGAAGACCAAGACCCACAAATGTGATGTGAAATGGTTTTTCTCCCATGTTGCTTTTAAGAGAAAACAGCAAATGCTCGTTTTAGGCCAAAATGCATTGAAACCAATGGAAACAACAACAGCACATACTTTGTGATATCTCCTCTTGTAGTAAACACAGACAGCTCAAAATTTCACAGAATGTGTTGAAGACCAAGACCCACAAATGTGATGTGATATGGTGTTTCTCCCATGTTGCATTTAAGAGAAAACAGCAAATGCACACTTTAGGCGAAAATGCATTGAAACCAATGAAAAACAAAAGCACATACTTTGTGATATCTCCTCTTGTAGCAAACACAGACAGCTCAAAATTTCACAGAATGTGTTGAGGACCAAGACCCACAAATGTGATGTGAAATGATTTTTCTCTCATGTTGCTTTTAAGAGAAAACAGCAAATGCTCGTTTTAGGCCAAAATGCACTGAAACCAATGGAAACAACAAAAGCACATACTTTGTGATATCTCCTCTTGTAGGAAACAAAGACAGCTCAAAATTTCACAGAATGTGTTGAAGACCAAGACCCACAAATGTGATGTGAAATGGTTTTTCTCCCATGTTGCGTTTAAGAGAAAACAGCAAATGCTTGTTTAGGCCAAAATGCATTGAAACCAATGGAAACAACAAAAGCACATACTTTGTGATATCTCCTCTTGTAGCAAACACAGACAGCTCAAAATTTCACAGAATGTTTTGAAGACCAAGACCCACAAATGTGATGTGAAATTATTTTTCTCCCATGTTGCTTTTAAGAGAAAACAGCAAATGCTCGTTTTAGGCCAAAATGCATTGAAACCAATGGAAAACAAAAACGCATACTTTGTGATATCTCCTCTTGTAGCAAACACAGACAGCTCAAAATTTCACAGAATGTGTTGAAGACCAAGACCCACAAATGTGATATGAAATGTTTATTCTCCCATGTTGCATTAATAGAAAACAGCAAATGCTCGTTTTAGGCCAAAATGCATTGAAACCAATGGAAACGACAAAAGCAAATACTTTGTGATATCTCCTCTTGTAGCAAACTAAGACAGCTCAAAATTTCACAGAATGTGTTGAAGACCAAGACACACAAATGTGATGTGAAATGGTTTTTCTCCCATGTTGCGTTTAAGAGAAAATAGCAAATGCACACTTTAGGCCAAAATGCATTGAAACCAATGGAAACAACAAAAGTGCATACTTTGTGATATCTCCTCATGTAGCAAACAAAGACAGCTCAAAATTTCACAGAATGTGTTGAAGACCAAGACCCAGAAATGTGATGTGATATGGTGTTTCTCCCATGTTGCATTTAAGAGAAAACAGCAAATGCACACTTTAGGCCAAAATGCATTGAAACCAATGAAAAACAAAAGCGCATACTTTGTGATATCTCCTCTTGTAGCAAACACAGACAGCTCAAAATTTCACAGAATGTGTTGAAGACCAAGACCCACAAATGTGATGTGAAATGGTTTTTCTCCCATGTTGCATTTAAGAGAAAACAGCAAATGCTCATTTTAGGCCAAAATGCATTGAAACCAATGGAAACAACAACAGCACATACTTTGTGATATCTCCTCTTGTAGCAAACACAGACAGCTCAAAATTTCACAGAATGTGTTGAAGACCAAGACCCACAAAAGTGATGTGAAATGGTTTTTCTCCCATGTTGCGTTTATGAGAAAACAGCAAATGTTCGTTTTAGGCCAAAATGCATTGAAACCAATGGAAACAACAACAGCACATACTTTGTGATATCTCCTCTTGTAGGAAACAAAGACAGCTCAAAATTTCACAGAATGTGTTGAAGACCAAGACCCACAAATGTGATGTGAATTGGTTTTTCTCCTATGTTGCCTTTAGGAGAAAACAGCAAATGCTCATTATTGGCCAAAATGCATTGAAACCAATGGAAACAACAAAAGTGCATACTTTGTGAAATCTCCTCTTGTAGCAA
This sequence comes from Taudactylus pleione, assembly GCA_031769625.1. NCBI lineage: Eukaryota > Metazoa > Chordata > Amphibia > Anura > Myobatrachidae > Taudactylus > Taudactylus pleione. The sequence goes on along the minus strand of JAUIMM010003164.1, from coordinate 104,579 downwards.
CCTAAGACAGCTCAAAATTTCACAGAATGTGTTGAAGACCAAGACCCACAAATGTGATGTGAAATGGTTTTTCTCCTATGTTGCCTTTAGGAGAAAACAGCAAATGCTCATTATTGGCCAAAATGCATTGAAACCAATGGAAACAACAAAAGTGCATACTTTGTGAAATCTCCTCTTGTAGCAACCTAAGACAGCTCAAAATTTCACAGAATGTGTTGAAGACCAAGACCCACAAAAGAGATGTGAAATGGTTTTTCTCCCATGTTGCGTTTAAGAGAAAACAGCAAATGCTCATTTTAGGCCAAAATGCATTGAAACCAATGAAAAACAAAAGCGCATACTTTGTGATATCTCCTCTTGTAGCAAACACAGACAGCTCAAAATTTCACAGAATGTGTTGAAGACCAAGACCCACAAATGTGATGTGAAATGGTTTTTCTCCCATGTTGCATTTAAGAGAAACAGCAAATGCTCGTTTTAGGCCAAAATGCATTGAAACCAATGGAAACAACAACAGCACATACTTTGTGATATCTCCTCTTGTAGCAAACACAGACAGCTCAAAATTTCACAGAATGTGTTGAAGACCAAGACCCACAAATGTGATGTGATATGGTGTTTCTCCCATGTTGCATTTAAGAGAAAACAGCAAATGCACACTTTAGGCGAAAATGCATTGAAACCAATGAAAAACAAAAGCACATACTTTGTGATATCTCCACTTGTAGGAACAAAGACAGCTCAAAATTTCACAGAATGTTTTGAAGACCAAGACCCACAAATGTGATGTGAAATGATTTTTCTCCCATGTTGCTTTTAAGAGAAAACAGCAAATGCTCGTTTTAGGCCAAAATGCACTGAAACCAATGGAAACAACAAAAGCACATACTTTGTGATATCTCCTCTTGTAGGAAACAAAGACAGCTCAAAATTTCACAGAATGTGTTGAAGACCAAGACCCACAAATGTGATGTGAAATGGTTTTTCTCCCATGTTGCGTTTAAGAGAAAACAGCAAATGCTCGTTTTAGGCCAAAATGCATTGAAACCAATGGAAACAACAAAAGCACATACTTTGTGATATCTCCTCTTGTAGCAAACACAGACAGCTCAAAATTTCACAGAATGTTTTCAAGACCAAGACCCACAAATATGATATGAAATGTTTTTTCTCCCATGTTGCATTAATAGAAAACAGCAAATGCTCGTTTTAGGCCAAAATGCATTGAAACCAATGGAAACGACAAAAGCAAATACTTTGTGATATCTCCTCTTGTAGCAAACTAAGACAGCTCAAAATTTCACAGAATGTGTTGAAGACCAAGACACACAAATGTGATGTGAAATGGTTTTTCTCCCATGTTGCGTTTAAGAGAAAATAGCAAATGCACACTTTAGGCCAAAATGCATTGAAACCAATGGAAACAACAAAAGCGCATACTTTGTGATATCTCCTCATGTAGCAAACAAAGACAGCTCAAAATGTCACAGAATGTGTTGAAGACCAAGACCCACAAATGTGATGTGATATGGTGTTTCTCCCATGTTGCATTTAAGAGAATACAGCAAATGCACACTTTAGGCCAAAATGCATTGAAACCAATGAAAAACAAAAGCACATACTTTGTGATATCTCCTCTTGTAGCAAACACAGACAGCTCAAAATTTCACAGAATGTGTTGAAGACCAAGAGCCACAAATGTGATGTGAAATGGTTTTTATCCCATGTTGCATTTAAGAGAAAACAGCAAATGCTCGTTTTAGGCCAAAATGCATTGAAACCAATGGAAACAACAACAGCACATACTTTGTGATATCTCCTCTTGTAGCAAACACAGACAGCTCAAAATTTCACAGAATGTGTTGAAGACCAAGACCCACAAAAGTGATGTGAAATGGTTTTTCTCCCATGTTGCGTTTAAGAGAAAACAGCAAATGTTCATTTTAGGCCAAAATGCATTGAAACCAATGGAAACAACAACAGCACATACTTTGTGATATCTCCTCTTGTAGGAAACAAAGACAGCTCAAAATTTCACAGAATGTGTTGAAGACCAAGACCCACAAATGTGATGTGAAATGGTTTTTCTCCCATGTTGCCTTTAGGAGAAAACAGCAAATGCTCATTATTGGCCAAAATGCATTGAAACCAATGGAAACAACAAAAGTGCATACTTTGTGAAATCTCCTCTTGTAGCAACCTAAGACAGCTCAAAATTTCACAGAATGTGTTGAAGACCAAGACCCACAAATGAGATGTGAAATGGTTTTTCTCCCATGTTGCGTTTAAGAGAAAACAGCAAATGCTCATTTTAGGCCAAAATGCATTGAAACCAATGAAAAACAAAAGCGCATACTTTGTGATATCTCCTCTTGTAGCAAACACAGACAGCTCAAAATTTCACAGAATGTGTTGAAGACCAAGACCCACAAATGTGATGTGAAATGGTTTTTCTCCCATGTTGCATTTAAGAGAAAACAGCAAATGCTCGTTTTAGTCCAAAATGCATTGAAACCAATGGAAACAACAACAGCACATACTTTGTGATATCTCCTCTTGTAGCAAACACAGACAGCTCAAAATTTCACAGAATGTGTTGAAGACCAAGACCCACAAATGTGATGTGATATGGTGTTTCTCCCATGTTGCATTTAAGAGAAAACAGCAAATGCACACTTTAGGCGAAAATGCATTGAAACCAATGAAAAACAAAAGCACATACTTTGTGATATCTCCACTTGTAGGAACAAAGACAGCTCAAAATTTCACAGAATGTTTTGAAGACCAAGACCCACAAATGTGATGTGAAATGATTTTTCTCCCATGTTGCTTTTAAGAGAAAACAGCAAATGCTCGTTTTAGGCCAAAATGCACTGAAACCAATGGAAACAACAAAAGCACATACTTTGTGATATCTCCTCTTGTAGGAAACAAAGACAGCTCAAAATTTCACAGAATGTGTTGAAGACCAAGACCCACAAATGTGATGTGAAATGGTTTTTCTCCCATGTTGCGTTTAAGAGAAAACAGCAAATGCTCGTTTTAGGCCAAAATGCATTGAAACCAATGGAAACAACAAAAGCACATACTTTGTGATATCTCCTCTTGTAGCAAACACAGACAGCTCAAAATTTCACAGAATGTTTTCAAGACCAAGACCCACAAATATGATATGAAATGTTTTTTCTCCCATGTTGCATTAATAGAAAACAGCAAATGCTCGTTTTAGGCCAAAATGCATTGAAACCAATGGAAACGACAAAAGCAAATACTTTGTGATATCTCCTCTTGTAGCAAACTAAGACAGCTCAAAATTTCACAGAATGTGTTGAAGACCAAGACACACAAATGTGATGTGAAATGGTTTTTCTCCCATGTTGCGTTTAAGAGAAAATAGCAAATGCACACTTTAGGCCAAAATGCATTGAAACCAATGGAAACAACAAAAGCGCATACTTTGTGATATCTCCTCATGTAGCAAACAAAGACAGCTCAAAATGTCACAGAATGTGTTGAAGACCAAGACCCACAAATGTGATGTGATATGGTGTTTCTCCCATGTTGCATTTAAGAGAATACAGCAAATGCACACTTTAGGCCAAAATGCATTGAAACCAATGAAAAACAAAAGCGCATACTTTGTGATATCTCCTCTTGTAGCAAACACAGACAGCTCAAAATTTCACAGAATGTGTTGAAGACCAAGAGCCACAAATGTGATGTGAAATGGTTTTTATCCCATGTTGCATTTAAGAGAAAACAGCAAATGCTCGTTTTAGGCCAAAATGCATTGAAACCAATGGAAACAACAACAGCACATACTTTGTGATATCTCCTCTTGTAGCAAACACAGACAGCTCAAAATTTCACAGAATGTTTTGAAGACCAAGACCCACAAATGTGATGTGAAATGATTTTTCTCCCATGTTGCGTTTAAGAGAAAACAGCAAATGCTCGTTTTAGGCCAAAATGCACTGAAACCAATGGAAACAACAAAAGCACATACTTTGTGATATCTCCTCTTGTAGCAAACACAGACAGCTCAAAATTTCACAGAATGTTTTGAAGACCAAGACCCACAAATGTGATGTGAAATGATTTTTCTCCCATGTTGCGTTTAAGAGAAAACAGCAAATGCTCGTTTTAGGCCAAAATGCACTGAAACCAATGGAAACAACAAAAGCACATACTTTGTGATATCTCCTCTTGTAGGAAACAAAGACAGCTCAAAATTTCACAGAATGTGTTGAAGACCAAGACCCACAAATGTGATGTGAAATGGTTTTTCTCCCATGTTGCGTTTAAGAGAAAACAGCAAATGCTCGTTTTAGGCCAAAATGCATTGAAACCAATGGAAACAACAAAAGCACATACTTTGTGATATCTCCTCTTGTAGCAAACACAGACAGCTCAAAATTTCACAGAATGTTTTGAAGACCAAGACCCACAAATGTGATGTGAAATTATTTTTCTCCCATGTTGCTTTTAAGAGAAAACAGCAAATGCTCGTTTTAGGCCAAAATGCATTGAAACCAATGGAAAACAAAAACGCATACTTTGTGATATCTCCTCTTGTAGCAAACACAGACAGCTCAAAATTTCACAGAATGTGTTGAAGACCAAGACCCACAAATGTGATATGAAATGTTTTTTCTCCCATGTTGCATTAATAGAAAACAGCAAATGCTCGTTTTAGGCCAAAATGCATTGAAACCAATGGAAACGACAAAAGCAAATACTTAGTTTGCTACAAGAGGAGATATCACAAAGTATTTGCTTTTGTCGTTTCCATTGGTTTCAATGCATTTTGGCCTAAAACGAGCATTTGCTGTTTTCTCTTAAATGCAACATGGGAGAAACACCATATCACATCACATTTGTGGGTCTTGGTCTTCAACACATTCTGTGAAATTTTGAGCTGTCTTAGTTTGCTACAAGAGGAGATATCACAAAGACAGCTCAAAATTTCACAGAATGTGTTGAAGACCAAGACACACAAATGTGATGTGAAATGGTTTTTCTCCCATGTTGCGTTTAAGAGAAAATAGCAAATGCACACTTTAGGCCAAAATGCATTGAAACCAATGGAAACAACAAAAGCGCATACTTTGTGATATCTCCTCATGTAGCAAACAAAGACAGCTCAAAATGTCACAGAATGTGTTGAAGACCAAGACCCACAAATGTGATGTGATATGGTGTTTCTCCCATGTTGCATTTAAGAGAAAACAGCAAATGCACACTTTAGGCGAAAATGCATTGAAACCAATGAAAAACAAAAGCACATACTTTGTGATATCTCCTCTTGTAGCAAACACAGACAGCTCAAAATTTCACAGAATGTGTTGAGGACCAAGACCCACAAATGTGATGTGAAACGGTTTTTCTCCCATGTTGCATTTAAGAGAAAACAGCAAATGCTCGTTTTAGGCCAAAATGCATTGAAACCAATGGAAACAACAACAGCACATACTTTGTGATATCTCCTCTTGTAGCAAACACAGACAGCTCAAAATTTCACAGAATGTGTTGAAGACCAAGACCCACAAAAGTGATGTGAAATGGTTTTTCTCCCATGTTGCATTTAAGAGAAAACAGCAAATGCTCGTTTTAGGCCAAAATGCATTGAAACCAATGGAAACAACAACAGCACATACTTTGTGATATCTCCACTTGTAGGAAACAAAGACAGCTCAAAATTTCACAGAATGTTTTGAAGACCAAGACCCACAAATGTGATGTGAAATGATTTTTCTCCCATGTTGCTTTTAAGAGAAAACAGCAAATGCTTGTTTTAGGCCAAAATGCACTGAAACCAATGGAAACAACAAAAGCACATACTTTGTGATATCTCCGCTTGTAGGAAACAAAGACAGCTCAAAATTTCACAGAATGTGTTGAAGACCAAGACCCACAAATGTGATGTGAAATGGTTTTTCTCCCATGTTGCATTTAAGAGAAAACAGCAAATGCTCGTTTTAGGCCAAAATGCATTGAAACCAATGGAAACAACAACAGCACATACTTTGTGATATCTCCTCTTGTAGCAAACACAGACAGCTCAAAATTTCACAGAATGTGTTGAAGACCAAGACCCACAAAAGTGATGTGAAATGGTTTTTCTCCCATGTTGCGTTTATGAGAAAACAGCAAATGTTCGTTTTAGGCCAAAATGCATTGAAACCAATGGAAACAACAACAGCACATACTTTGTGATATTTCCTCTTGTAGGAAACAAAGACAGCTCAAAATTTCACAGAATGTGTTGAAGACCAAGACCCACAAATGTGATGTGAAATGGTTTTTCTCCTATGTTGCCTTTAGGAGAAAACAGCAAATGCTCATTATTGGCCAAAATGCATTGAAACCAATGGAAACAGCAAAAGTGCATACTTTGTGAAATCTCCTCTTGTAGCAACCTAAGACAGCTCAAAATTTCACAGAATGTGTTGAAGACCAAGACCCACAAATGAGATGTGAAATGGTTTTTCTCCCATGTTGCGTTTAAGAGAAAACAGCAAATGCTCATTTTAGGCCAAAATGCATTGAAACCAATGAAAAACAAAAGCGCATACTTTGTGATATCTCCTCTTGTAGCAAACACAGACAGCTCAAAATTTCACAGAATGTGTTGAAGACCAAGACCCACAAATGTGATGTGAAATGGTTTTTCTCCCATGTTGCATTTAAGAGAAAACAGCAAATGCTCGTTTTAGGCCAAAATGCATTGAAACCATTGGAAACAACAACAGCACATACTTTGTGATATCTCCTCTTGTAGCAAACACAGACAGCTCAAAATTTCACAGAATGTGTTGAAGACCAAGACCCACAAATGTGATGTGATATGGTGTTTCTCCCATGTTGCATTTAAGAGAAAACAGCAAATGCACACTTTAGGCGAAAATGCATTGAAACCAATGAAAAACAAAAGCACATACTTTGTGATATCTCCACTTGTAGGAACAAAGACAGCTCAAAATTTCACAGAATGTTTTGAAGACCAAGACCCACAAATGTGATGTGAAATGATTTTTCTCCCATGTTGCTTTTAAGAGAAAACAGCAAATGCTCGTTTTAGGCCAAAATGCACTGAAACCAATGGAAACAACAAAAGCACATACTTTGTGATATCTCCTCTTGTAGGAAACAAAGACAGCTCAAAATTTCACAGAATGTGTTGAAGACCAAGACCCACAAATGTGATGTGAAATGGTTTTTCTCCCATGTTGCGTTTAAGAGAAAATAGCAAATGCACACTTTAGGCCAAAATGCATTGAAACCAATGGAAACAACAAAAGCGCATACTTTGTGATATCTCCTCATGTAGCAAACAAAGACAGCTCAAAATGTCACAGAATGTGTTGAAGACCAAGACCCACAAATGTGATGTGATATGGTGTTTCTCCCATGTTGCATTTAAGAGAATACAGCAAATGCACACTTTAGGCCAAAATGCATTGAAACCAATGAAAAACAAAAGCGCATACTTTGTGATATCTCCTCTTGTAGCAAACACAGACAGCTCAAAATTTCACAGAATGTGTTGAAGACCAAGAGCCACAAATGTGATGTGAAATGGTTTTTATCCCATGTTGCATTTAAGAGAAAACAGCAAATGCTCGTTTTAGGCCAAAATGCATTGAAACCAATGGAAACAACAACAGCACATACTTTGTGATATCTCCTCTTGTAGCAAACACAGACAGCTCAAAATTTCACAGAATGTGTTGAAGACCAAGACCCACAAAAGTGATGTGAAATGGTTTTTCTCCCATGTTGCGTTTAAGAGAAAACAGCAAATGTTCATTTTAGGCCAAAATGCATTGAAACCAATGGAAACAACAACAGCACATACTTTGTGATATCTCCTCTTGTAGGAAACAAAGACAGCTCAAAATTTCACAGAATGTGTTGAAGACCAAGACCCACAAATGAGATGTGAAATGGTTTTTCTCCCATGTTGCGTTTAAGAGAAAACAGCAAATGCTCATTTTAGGCCAAAATGCATTGAAACCAATGAAAAACAAAAGCGCATACTTTGTGATATCTCCTCTTGTAGCAAACACAGACAGCTCAAAATTTCACAGAATGTGTTGAAGACCAAGACCCACAAATGTGATGTGAAATGGTTTTTCTCCCATGTTGCATTTAAGAGAAAACAGCAAATGCTCGTTTTAGGCCAAAATGCATTGAAACCAATGGAAACAACAACAGCACATACTTTGTGATATCTCCTCTTGTAGCAAACACAGACAGCTCAAAATTTCACAGAATGTGTTGAAGACCAAGACCCACAAATGTGATGTGATATGGTGTTTCTCCCATGTTGCATTTAAGAGAAAACAGCAAATGCACACTTTAGGCGAAAATGCATTGAAACCAATGAAAAACAAAAGCACATACTTTGTGATATCTCCACTTGTAGGAACAAAGACAGCTCAAAATTTCACAGAATGTTTTGAAGACCAAGACCCACAAATGTGATGTGAAATGATTTTTCTCCCATGTTGCTTTTAAGAGAAAACAGCAAATGCTCGTTTTAGGCCAAAATGCACTGAAACCAATGGAAACAACAAAAGCACATACTTTGTGATATCTCCTCTTGTAGGAAACAAAGACAGCTCAAAATTTCACAGAATGTGTTGAAGACCAAGACCCACAAATGTGATGTGAAATGGTTTTTCTCCCATGTTGCGTTTAAGAGAAAACAGCAAATGCTCGTTTTAGGCCAAAATGCATTGAAACCAATGGAAACAACAAAAGCACATACTTTGTGATATCTCCTCTTGTAGCAAACACAGACAGCTCAAAATTTCACAGAATGTTTTCAAGACCAAGACCCACAAATATGATATGAAATGTTTTTTCTCCCATGTTGCATTAATAGAAAACAGCAAATGCTCGTTTTAGGCCAAAATGCATTGAAACCAATGGAAACGACAAAAGCAAATACTTTGTGATATCTCCTCTTGTAGCAAACTAAGACAGCTCAAAATTTCACAGAATGTGTTGAAGACCAAGACACACAAATGTGATGTGAAATGGTTTTTCTCCCATGTTGCGTTTAAGAGAAAATAGCAAATGCACACTTTAGGCCAAAATGCATTGAAACCAATGGAAACAACAAAAGCGCATACTTTGTGATATCTCCTCATGTAGCAAACAAAGACAGCTCAAAATGTCACAGAATGTGTTGAAGACCAAGACCCACAAATGTGATGTGATATGGTGTTTCTCCCATGTTGCATTTAAGAGAATACAGCAAATGCACACTTTAGGCCAAAATGCATTGAAACCAATGAAAAACAAAAGCGCATACTTTGTGATATCTCCTCTTGTAGCAAACACAGACAGCTCAAAATTTCACAGAATGTGTTGAAGACCAAGAGCCACAAATGTGATGTGAAATGGTTTTTATCCCATGTTGCATTTAAGAGAAAACAGCAAATGCTCGTTTTAGGCCAAAATGCATTGAAACCAATGGAAACAACAACAGCACATACTTTGTGATATCTCCTCTTGTAGCAAACACAGACAGCTCAAAATTTCACAGAATGTTTTGAAGACCAAGACCCACAAATGTGATGTGAAATGATTTTTCTCCCATGTTGCGTTTAAGAGAAAACAGCAAATGCTCGTTTTAGGCCAAAATGCACTGAAACCAATGGAAACAACAAAAGCACATACTTTGTGATATCTCCTCTTGTAGCAAACACAGACAGCTCAAAATTTCACAGAATGTTTTGAAGACCAAGACCCACAAATGTGATGTGAAATGATTTTTCTCCCATGTTGCGTTTAAGAGAAAACAGCAAATGCTCGTTTTAGGCCAAAATGCACTGAAACCAATGGAAACAACAAAAGCACATACTTTGTGATATCTCCTCTTGTAGGAAACAAAGACAGCTCAAAATTTCACAGAATGTGTTGAAGACCAAGACCCACAAATGTGATGTGAAATGGTTTTTCTCCCATGTTGCGTTTAAGAGAAAACAGCAAATGCTCGTTTTAGGCCAAAATGCATTGAAACCAATGGAAACAACAAAAGCACATACTTTGTGATATCTCCTCTTGTAGCAAACACAGACAGCTCAAAATTTCACAGAATGTTTTGAAGACCAAGACCCACAAATGTGATGTGAAATTATTTTTCTCCCATGTTGCTTTTAAGAGAAAACAGCAAATGCTCGTTTTAGGCCAAAATGCATTGAAACCAATGGAAAACAAAAACGCATACTTTGTGATATCTCCTCTTGTAGCAAACACAGACAGCTCAAAATTTCACAGAATGTGTTGAAGACCAAGACCCACAAATGTGATATGAAATGTTTTTTCTCCCATGTTGCATTAACAGAAAACAGCAAATGCTCGTTTTAGGCCAAAATGCATTGAAACCAATGGAAACGACAAAAGCAAATACTTTGTGATATCTCCTCTTGTAGCAAACTAAGACAGCTCAAAATTTCACAGAATGTGTTGAAGACCAAGACACACAAATGTGATGTGAAATGGTTTTTCTCCCATGTTGCGTTTAAGAGAAAATAGCAAATGCACACTTTAGGCCAAAATGCATTGAAACCAATGGAAACAACAAAAGCGCATACTTTGTGATATCTCCTCATGTAGCAAACAAAGACAGCTCAAAATGTCACAGAATGTGTTGAAGACCAAGACCCACAAATGTGATGTGATATGGTGTTTCTCCCATGTTGCATTTAAGAGAAAACAGCAAATGCACACTTTAGGCGAAAATGCATTGAAACCAATGAAAAACAAAAGCACATACTTTGTGATATCTCCTCTTGTAGCAAACACAGACAGCTCAAAATTTCACAGAATGTGTTGAGGACCAAGACCCACAAATGTGATGTGAAACGGTTTTTTCTCCCATGTTGCATTTAAGAGAAAACAGCAAATGCTCGTTTTAGGCCAAAATGCATTGAAACCAATGGAAACAACAACAGCACATACTTTGTGATATCTCCTCTTGTAGCAAACACAGACAGCTCAAAATTTCACAGAATGTGTTGAAGACCAAGACCCACAAAAGTGATGTGAAATGGTTTTTCTCCCATGTTGCATTTAAGAGAAAACAGCAAATGCTCGTTTTAGGCCAAAATGCATTGAAACCAATGGAAACAACAACAGCACATACTTTGTGATATCTCCACTTGTAGGAAACAAAGACAGCTCAAAATTTCACAGAATGTTTTGAAGACCAAGACCCACAAATGTGATGTGAAATGATTTTTCTCCCATGTTGCTTTTAAGAGAAAACAGCAAATGCTTGTTTTAGGCCAAAATGCACTGAAACCAATGGAAACAACAAAAGCACATACTTTGTGATATCTCCGCTTGTAGGAAACAAAGACAGCTCAAAATTTCACAGAATGTGTTGAAGACCAAGACCCACAAATGTGATGTGAAATGGTTTTTCTCCCATGTTGCATTTAAGAGAAAACAGCAAATGCTCGTTTTAGGCCAAAATGCATTGAAACCAATGGAAACAACAACAGCACATACTTTGTGATATCTCCTCTTGTAGCAAACACAGACAGCTCAAAATTTCACAGAATGTGTTGAAGACCAAGACCCACAAAAGTGATGTGAAATGGTTTTTCTCCCATGTTGCGTTTATGAGAAAACAGCAAATGTTCGTTTTAGGCCAAAATGCATTGAAACCAATGGAAACAACAACAGCACATACTTTGTGATATCTCCTCTTGTAGGAAACAAAGACAGCTCAAAATTTCACAGAATGTGTTGAAGACCAAGACCCACAAATGTGATGTGAAATGGTTTTTCTCCTATGTTGCCTTTAGGAGAAAACAGCAAATGCTCATTATTGGCCAAAATGCATTGAAACCAATGGAAACAACAAAAGTGCATACTTTGTGAAATCTCCTCTTGTAGCAACCTAAGACAGCTCAAAATTTCACAGAATGTGTTGAAGACCAAGACCCACAAATGAGATGTGAAATGGTTTTTCTCCCATGTTGCGTTTAAGAGAAAACAGCAAATGCTCATTTTAGGCCAAAATGCATTGAAACCAATGAAAAACAAAAGCGCATACTTTGTGATATCTCCTCTTGTAGCAAACACAGACAGCTCAAAATTTCACAGAATGTGTTGAAGACCAAGACCCACAAATGTGATGTGAAATGGTTTTTCTCCCATGTTGCATTTAAGAGAAAACAGCAAATGCTCGTTTTAGGCCAAAATGCATTGAAACCATTGGAAACAACAACAGCACATACTTTGTGATATCTCCTCTTGTAGCAAACACAGACAGCTCAAAATTTCACAGAATGTGTTGAAGACCAAGACCCACAAATGTGATGTGATATGGTGTTTCTCCCATGTTGCATTTAAGAGAAAACAGCAAATGCACACTTTAGGCGAAAATGCATTGAAACCAATGAAAAACAAAAGCACATACTTTGTGATATCTCCACTTGTAGGAACAAAGACAGCTCAAAATTTCACAGAATGTTTTGAAGACCAAGACCCACAAATGTGATGTGAAATGATTTTTCTCCCATGTTGCTTTTAAGAGAAAACAGCAAATGCTCGTTTTAGGCCAAAATGCACTGAAACCAATGGAAACAACAAAAGCACATACTTTGTGATATCTCCTCTTGTAGGAAACAAAGACAGCTCAAAATTTCACAGAATGTGTTGAAGACCAAGACCCACAAATGTGATGTGAAATGGTTTTTCTCCCATGTTGCGTTTAAGAGAAAATAGCAAATGCACACTTTAGGCCAAAATGCATTGAAACCAATGGAAACAACAAAAGCGCATACTTTGTGATATCTCCTCATGTAGCAAACAAAGACAGCTCAAAATGTCACAGAATGTGTTGAAGACCAAGACCCACAAATGTGATGTGATATGGTGTTTCTCCCATGTTGCATTTAAGAGAATACAGCAAATGCACACTTTAGGCCAAAATGCATTGAAACCAATGAAAAACAAAAGCGCATACTTTGTGATATCTCCTCTTGTAGCAAACACAGACAGCTCAAAATTTCACAGAATGTGTTGAAGACCAAGAGCCACAAATGTGATGTGAAATGGTTTTTATCCCATGTTGCATTTAAGAGAAAACAGCAAATGCTCGTTTTAGGCCAAAATGCATTGAAACCAATGGAAACAACAACAGCACATACTTTGTGATATCTCCTCTTGTAGCAAACACAGACAGCTCAAAATTTCACAGAATGTGTTGAAGACCAAGACCCACAAAAGTGATGTGAAATGGTTTTTCTCCCATGTTGCGTTTAAGAGAAAACAGCAAATGTTCATTTTAGGCCAAAATGCATTGAAACCAATGGAAACAACAACAGCACATACTTTGTGATATCTCCTCTTGTAGGAAACAAAGACAGCTCAAAATTTCACAGAATGTGTTGAAGACCAAGACCCACAAATGAGATGTGAAATGGTTTTTCTCCCATGTTGCGTTTAAGAGAAAACAGCAAATGCTCATTTTAGGCCAAAATGCATTGAAACCAATGAAAAACAAAAGCGCATACTTTGTGATATCTCCTCTTGTAGCAAACACAGACAGCTCAAAATTTCACAGAATGTGTTGAAGACCAAGACCCACAAATGTGATGTGAAATGGTTTTTCTCCCATGTTGCATTTAAGAGAAAACAGCAAATGCTCGTTTTAGGCCAAAATGCATTGAAACCAATGGAAACAACAACAGCACATACTTTGTGATATCTCCTCTTGTAGCAAACACAGACAGCTCAAAATTTCACAGAATGTGTTGAAGACCAAGACCCACAAATGTGATGTGATATGGTGTTTCTCCCATGTTGCATTTAAGAGAAAACAGCAAATGCACACTTTAGGCGAAAATGCATTGAAACCAATGAAAAACAAAAGCACATACTTTGTGATATCTCCACTTGTAGGAACAAAGACAGCTCAAAATTTCACAGAATGTTTTGAAGACCAAGACCCACAAATGTGATGTGAAATGATTTTTCTCCCATGTTGCTTTTAAGAGAAAACAGCAAATGCTCGTTTTAGGCCAAAATGCACTGAAACCAATGGAAACAACAAAAGCACATACTTTGTGATATCTCCTCTTGTAGGAAACAAAGACAGCTCAAAATTTCACAGAATGTGTTGAAGACCAAGACCCACAAATGTGATGTGAAATGGTTTTTCTCCCATGTTGCGTTTAAGAGAAAACAGCAAATGCTCGTTTTAGGCCAAAATGCATTGAAACCAATGGAAACAACAAAAGCACATACTTTGTGATATCTCCTCTTGTAGCAAACACAGACAGCTCAAAATTTCACAGAATGTTTTCAAGACCAAGACCCACAAATATGATATGAAATGTTTTTTCTCCCATGTTGCATTAATAGAAAACAGCAAATGCTCATTTTAGGCCAAAATGCATTGAAACCAATGGAAACGACAAAAGCAAATACTTTGTGATATCTCCTCTTGTAGCAAACTAAGACAGCTCAAAATTTCACAGAATGTGTTGAAGACCAAGACACACAAATGTGATGTGAAATGGTTTTTCTCCCATGTTGCGTTTAAGAGAAAATAGCAAATGCACACTTTAGGCCAAAATGCATTGAAACCAATGGAAACAACAAAAGCGCATACTTTGTGATATCTCCTCATGTAGCAAACAAAGACAGCTCAAAATGTCACAGAATGTGTTGAAGACCAAGACCCACAAATGTGATGTGATATGGTGTTTCTCCCATGTTGCATTTAAGAGAATACAGCAAATGCACACTTTAGGCCAAAATGCATTGAAACCAATGAAAAACAAAAGCGCATACTTTGTGATATCTCCTCTTGTAGCAAACACAGACAGCTCAAAATTTCACAGAATGTGTTGAAGACCAAGAGCCACAAATGTGATGTGAAATGGTTTTTATCCCATGTTGCATTTAAGAGAAAACAGCAAATGCTCGTTTTAGGCCAAAATGCATTGAAACCAATGGAAACAACAACAGCACATACTTTGTGATATCTCCTCTTGTAGCAAACACAGACAGCTCAAAATTTCACAGAATGTTTTGAAGACCAAGACCCACAAATGTGATGTGAAATGATTTTTCTCCCATGTTGCGTTTAAGAGAAAACAGCAAATGCTCGTTTTAGGCCAAAATGCACTGAAGCCAATGGAAACAACAAAAGCACATACTTTGTGATATCTCCTCTTGTAGCAAACACAGACAGCTCAAAATTTCACAGAATGTTTTGAAGACCAAGACCCACAAATGTGATGTGAAATGATTTTTCTCCCATGTTGCGTTTAAGAGAAAACAGCAAATGCTCGTTTTAGGCCAAAATGCACTGAAACCAATGGAAACAACAAAAGCACATACTTTGTGATATCTCCTCTTGTAGGAAACAAAGACAGCTCAAAATTTCACAGAATGTGTTGAAGACCAAGACCCACAAATGTGATGTGAAATGGTTTTTCTCCCATGTTGCGTTTAAGAGAAAACAGCAAATGCTCGTTTTAGGCCAAAATGCATTGAAACCAATGGAAACAACAAAAGCACATACTTTGTGATATCTCCTCTTGTAGCAAACACAGACAGCTCAAAATTTCACAGAATGTTTTGAAGACCAAGACCCACAAATGTGATGTGAAATTATTTTTCTCCCATGTTGCTTTTAAGAGAAAACAGCAAATGCTCGTTTTAGGCCAAAATGCATTGAAACCAATGGAAAACAAAAACGCATACTTTGTGATATCTCCTCTTGTAGCAAACACAGACAGCTCAAAATGTCACAGAATGTGTTGGAGACCAAGACCCACAAATGTGATATGAAATGTTTTTTCTCCCATGTTGCATTAATAGAAAACAGCAAATGCTCGTTTTAGGCCAAAATGCATTGAAACCAATGGAAACGACAAAAGCAAATACTTTGTGATATCTCCTCTTGTAGCAAACTAAGACAGCTCAAAATTTCACAGAATGTGTTGAAGACCAAGACACACAAATGTGATGTGAAATGGTTTTTCTCCCATGTTGCGTTTAAGAGAAAATAGCAAATGCACACTTTAGGCCAAAATGCATTGAAACCAATGGAAACAACAAAAGTGCATACTTTGTGATATCTCCTCATGTAGCAAACAAAGACAGCTCAAAATTTCACAGAATGTGTTGAAGACCAAGACCCACAAATGTGATGTGATATGGTGTTTCTCCCATGTTGCATTTAAGAGAAAACAGCAAATGCACACTTTAGGCCAAAATGCATTGAAACCAATGAAAAACAAAAGCGCATACTTTGTGATATCTCCTCTTGTAGCAAACACAGACAGCTCAAAATTTCACAGAATGTGTTGAAGACCAAGACCCACAAATGTGATGTGAAATGGTTTTTCTCCCATGTTGCATTTAAGAGAAAACAGCAAATGCTCGTTTTAGGCCAAAATGCATTGAAACCAATGGAAACAACAACAGCACATACTTTGTGATATCTCCTCTTGTAGCAAACACAGACAGCTCAAAATTTCACAGAATGTGTTGAAGACCAAGACCCACAAAAGTGATGTGAAATGGTTTTTCTCCCATGTTGCGTTTAAGAGAAAACAGCAAATGTTCGTTTTAGGCCAAAATGCATTGAAACCAATGGAAACAACAACAGCACATACTTTGTGATATCTCCTCTTGTAGGAAACAAAGACAGCTCAAAATTTCACAGAATGTGTTGAAGACCAAGACCCACAAATGTGATGTGAAATGGTTTTTCTCCCATGTTGCCTTTAGGAGAAAACAGCAAATGCTCATTATTGGCCAAAATGCATTGAAACCAATGGAAACAACAAAAGTGCATACTTTGTGAAATCTCCTCTTGTAGCAACCTAAGACAGCTCAAAATTTCACAGAATGTGTTGAAGACCAAGACCCACAAATGAGATGTGAAATGGTTTTTCTCCCATGTTGTGTTTAAGAGAAAACAGCAAATGCTCATTTTAGGCCAAAATGCATTGAAACCAATGAAAAACAAAAGCGCATACTTTGTGATATCTCCTCTTGTAGCAAACACAGACAGCTCAAAATTTCACAGAATGTGTTGAAGACCAAGACCCACAAATGTGATGTGAAATGGTTTTTCTCCCATGTTGCATTTAAGAGAAAACAGCAAATGCTCGTTTTAGGCCAAAATGCATTGAAACCAATGGAAACAACAACAGCACATACTTTGTGATATCTCCTCTTGTAGCAAACACAGACAGCTCAAAATTTCACAGAATGTGTTGAAGACCAAGACCCACAAATGTGATGTGATATGGTGTTTCTCCCATGTTGCATTTAAGAGAAAACAGCAAATGCACACTTTAGGCGAAAATGCATTGAAACCAATGAAAAACAAAAGCACATACTTTGTGATATCTCCACTTGTAGGAACAAAGACAGCTCAAAATTTCACAGAATGTTTTGAAGACCAAGACCCACAAATGTGATGTGAAATGATTTTTCTCCCATGTTGCTTTTAAGAGAAAACAGCAAATGCTCGTTTTAGGCCAAAATGCACTGAAACCAATGGAAACAACAAAAGCACATACTTTGTGATATCTCCTCTTGTAGGAAACAAAGACAGCTCAAAATTTCACAGAATGTGTTGAAGACCAAGACCCACAAATGTGATGTGAAATGGTTTTTCTCCCATGTTGCGTTTAAGAGAAAACAGCAAATGCTCGTTTTAGGCCAAAATGCATTGAAACCAATGGAAACAACAAAAGCACATACTTTGTGATATCTCCTCTTGTAGCAAACACAGACAGCTCAAAATTTCACAGAATGTTTTCAAGACCAAGACCCACAAATGTGATGTGATATGGTGTTTCTCCCATGTTGCATTTAAGAGAATACAGCAAATGCACACTTTAGGCCAAAATGCATTGAAACCAATGAAAAACAAAAGCGCATACTTTGTGATATCTCCTCTTGTAGCAAACACAGACAGCTCAAAATTTCACAGAATGTGTTGAAGACCAAGAGCCACAAATGTGATGTGAAATGGTTTTTATCCCATGTTGCATTTAAGAGAAAACAGCAAATGCTCGTTTTAGGCCAAAATGCATTGAAACCAATGGAAACAACAACAGCACATACTTTGTGATATCTCCTCTTGTAGCAAACACAGACAGCTCAAAATTTCACAGAATGTTTTGAAGACCAAGACCCACAAATGTGATGTGAAATGATTTTTCTCCCATGTTGTGTTTAAGAGAAAACAGCAAATGCTCGTTTTAGGCCAAAATGCACTGAAACCAATGGAAACAACAAAAGCACATACTTTGTGATATCTCCTCTTGTAGCAAACACAGACAGCTCAAAATTTCACAGAATGTTTTGAAGACCAAGACCCACAAATGTGATGTGAAATGATTTTTCTCCCATGTTGCGTTTAAGAGAAAACAGCAAATGCTCGTTTTAGGCCAAAATGCACTGAAACCAATGGAAACAACAAAAGCACATACTTTGTGATATCTCCTCTTGTAGGAAACAAAGACAGCTCAAAATTTCACAGAATGTGTTGAAGACCAAGACCCACAAATGTGATGTGAAATGGTTTTTCTCCCATGTTGCGTTTAAGAGAAAACAGCAAATGCTCGTTTTAGGCCAAAATGCATTGAAACCAATGGAAACAACAAAAGCACATACTTTGTGATATCTCCTCTTGTAGCAAACACAGACAGCTCAAAATTTCACAGAATGTTTTGAAGACCAAGACCCACAAATGTGATGTGAAATTATTTTTCTCCCATGTTGCATTTAAGAGAAAACAGCAAATGCACACTTTAGGCCAAAATGCATTGAAACCAATGAAAAAAAAAGCGCATACTTTGTGATATCTCCTCTTGTAGCAACCTAAGACAGCTCAAAATTTCACAGAATGTGTTGAAGACCAAGACCCACAAATGAGATGTGAAATGGTTTTTCTCCCATGTTGCATTTAAGAGAAAACAGCAAATGCTCATTTTAGGCCAAAAAGCATTGAAACCAATGGAAACAACAAAAGCGCATACTTTGTGATATCTCCTCTTGTAGTAAAAACAGACAGCTCAAAATTTCACAGAATGTGTTGAAGACCAAGACCCACAAAGTGATGTGAAATGGTTTTTCTCCCATGTTGCATTTAAGAGAAAACAGCAAATGCTCGTTTCAAGCCAAAATGCATTGAAACCAACGGAAACAACAAAAGCACATACTTTGTGATATCTCCTCTTGTAGCAAACACAGACAGCTCACAATTTCACAGAATGTGTTGAAGACCAAGACCCACAAATGTGAAGTGAAATGGTTTTTCTCCCATGTTGCGTTTAAGAGAAAACAGCAAGTGCTTGTTTTACACCAAAATGCATTGAAACTAATGGAAAACAAAAGCGCATACTTTGTGATATCTCCTCTTGTAGCAAACACAGACAGCTCAAAATTTCACAGAATGTGTTGAAGACCAAGACCCACAAAGTGATGTGAAATGGTTTTTCTCCCATGTTGCGTTTAAGAGAAAACAGCAAATGCTCATTTT
Organism: Taudactylus pleione; assembly: GCA_031769625.1. NCBI lineage: Eukaryota > Metazoa > Chordata > Amphibia > Anura > Myobatrachidae > Taudactylus > Taudactylus pleione. The sequence continues at coordinate 85,036 of JAUIMM010003164.1, read as the reverse complement.
AGGCCAAAATGCACTGAAACCAATGGAAACAACAAAAGCACATACTTTGTGATATCTCCTCTTGTAGCAAACACAGACAGCTCAAAATTTCACAGAATGTGTTGAAGACCAAGACCCACAAAGTGATGTGAAATGATTTTTCTCCCATGTTGCGTTTAAGAGAAAACAGCAAATGCTTGTTTTAGGCCAAAATGCACTGAAACCAATTGAAACAACAAAAGCACATACTTTGTGATATCTCCTCTTGTAGCAAACACAGATAGCTCAAAATTTCACAGAATGTGTTGAGGACCAAGACCCACAAATGTGATGTGAAACGGTTTTTCTCCCATGTTGCATTTAGGAGAAAACAGCAAATGCTCGTTTTAGGCCAAAAGGCATTGAAACCAATGGAAACAACAACAGCACATACTTTGTGATATCTCCTCTTGTAGCAAACACAGACAGCTCAAAATTTCACAGAATGTGTTGAAGACCAAGACCCACAAAAGTGATGTGAAACGGTTTTTCTCCCATGTTGCGTTTAAGAGAAAATAGCAAATGCTCGTTTTAGGCCAAAATGAATTGAAACCAATGGAAACAACAACAGCACATACTTTGTGATATCTCCACTTGTAGGAAACAAAGACAGCTCAAAATTTCACAGAATGTTTTGAAGACCAAGACCCACAAATGTGATGTGAAATTATTTTTCTCCCATGTTGCTTTTAAGAGAAAACAGCAAATGCTCGTTTTAGGCCAAAATGCACTGAAACCAATGGAAACAACAAAAGCACATACTTTGTGATATCTCCTCTTGTAGGAAACAAAGACAGCTCAAAATTTCACAGAATGTGTTGAAGACCAAGACCCACAAAGGTGATGTGAAATGGTTTTTCTCCCATGTTGCGTTTAAGAGAAAACAGCAAATGCTCATTTTAGGCCAAAATGCACTGAAACCAATGGAAACAACAAAAGCACATACTTTGAGATATCTCCTCTTGTAGCAAACACAGACAGCTCAAAATTTCACAGAATGTTTTGAAGACCAAGACCCACAAATGTGATGTGAAATGATTTTTCTCCCATGTTGCGTTTAAGAGAAAACAGCAAATGCTTGTTTTAGGCCAAAATGCACTGAAACCAATGGAAACAACAAAAGCACATACTTTGTGATATCTCCTCTTGTAAGGAAACAAAGACAGCTCAAAATTTCACAGAATGTGTTGAAGACCAAGACCCACAAATGTGATGTGAAATGGTTTTTCTCCCATGTTGCGTTTAAGAGAAAACAGCAAATGCTCGTTTTAGGCCAAAATGCATTGAAACCAATGGAAACAACAAAAGCACATACTTTGTGATATCTCCTCTTGTAGCAAACACAGACAGCTCAAAATTTCACAGAATGTTTTGAAGACCAAGACCCACAAATGTGATGTGAAATTATTTTTCTCCCATGTTGCTTTTAAGAGAAAACAGCAAATGCTCGTTTTAGGCCAAAATGCATTGAAACCAATGGAAAACAAAAGCGCATACTTTGTGATATCTCCTCTTGTAGCAAACACAGACAGCTCAAAATTTCACAGAATGTGTTGAAGACCAAGACCCACAAATGTGATATGAAATGGTTTTTCTCCCATGTTGCATTAAGAGAAAACAGCAAATGCTCGTTTTAGGCCAAAATGCATTGAAACCAATGGAAACGACAAAAGCAAGTACTTTGTGATATCTCCTCTTGTAGCAAACACAGACAGCTCAACATTTCACAGAATGTGTTGAAGACGAAGACACACAAATGTGATGTGAAATGGTTTTTCTCCCATGTTGCATTTAAGAGAAAATAGCAAATGCACACTTTAGGCCAAAATGCATTGAAACCAATGGAAACAACAAAAGCGCATACTTTGTGATATCTCCTCATGTAGCAAACAAAGACAGCTCAAAATTTCACAGAATGAGTTGAAGATCTAGACCCACAAATGTGATGTGAAATGGTTTTTCTCCCATGTTGCCTTTAGGAGAAAACAGCAAATGCTCATTATTGGCCAAAATGCATTGAAACCAATGGAAACAACAAAAGTGCATACTTTGTGAAATCTCCTCTTGTAGCAACCTCAGACAGCTCAAAATTTCACAGAATGTGTTGAAGACCAAGACCCACAAATGAGATGTGAAATGCTTTTTCTCCCATGTTGCGTTTAAGAGAAAACAGCAAATGCTCATTTTAGGCCAAAATGCATTGAAACCAATGGAAACAACAAAAGCGCATACTTTGTGATATCTCCTCTTGTAGTAAAAACAGACAGCTCAAAATTTCACAGAATGTGTTGAAGACCAAGACCCACAAAGTGATGTGAAATGGTTTTTCTCCCATGTTGCGTTTAAGAGAAAACAGCAAATGCTCATTTTAGGCCAAAATGCACTGAAACCAATGGAAACAACAAAAGCACATACTTTGTGATATCTCCTCTTGTAGCAAACACAGACAGCTCAAAATTTCACAGAATGTGTTGAAGACCAAGACCCACAAAAGTGATGTGAAATGGTTTTTCTCCCATGTTGCGTTTAAGAGAAAACAGCAAATGCTCGTTTTAGGCCAAAATGCATTGAAACCAATGGAAACAACAACAGACCATACTTTGTGATATCTCCTCTTGTAGGAAACAAAGACAGCTCAAAATTTCACAGAATGTGTTGAAGACCAAGACCCACAAATGTGATGTGAAATGGTTTTTCTCCCATGTTGCCTTTAGGAGAAAACAGCAAATGCTCATTATTGGCCAAAATGCATTGAAACCAATGGAAACAACAAAAGCACATACTTTGTGATATCTCCTTTTGTAGCAACCTAAGACAGCTCAAAATTTCACAGAATGTGTTGAAGACCAAGACCCACAAATGAGATGTGAAATTGTTTTTCTCCCATGTTGCGTTTAAGAGAAAACAGCAAATGCTCATTTTAGGCCAAAATGCATTGAAACCAATGGAAACAACAAAAGCGCATACTTTGTGATATCTCCTCTTGTAGTAAAAACAGACAGCTCAAAATTTCACAGAATGTGTTGAAGACCAAGACCCACAAAGTGATGTGAAATGGTTTTTCTCCCATGTTGCGTTTAAGAGAAAACAGCAAATGCTCGTTTCAAGCCAAAATGCATTGAAACCAACGGAAACAACAAAAGCACATACTTTGTGATATCTCCTCTTGTAGCAAACACAGACAGCTCACAATTTCACAGAATGTGTTGAAGACCAAGACCCACAAATGTGAAGTGAAATGGTTTTTCTCCCATGTTGCGTTTAAGAGAAAACAGCAAGTGCTTGTTTTACGACAAAATGCATTGAAACTAATGGAAAACAAAAGCGCATACTTTGTGATATCTCCTCTTGTAGCAAACACAGACAGCTCAAAATTTCACAGAATGTGTTGAAGACCAAGACCCACAAAGTGATGTGAAATGGTTTTTCTCCCATGTTGCGTTTAAGAGAAAACAGCAAATGCTCATTTTAGGCCAAAATGCACTGAAACCAATGGAAACAACAAAAGCACATACTTTGTGATATCTCCTCTTGTAGCAAACACAGACAGCTCAAAATTTCACAGAATGTTTTGAAGACCAAGACCCACAAATGTGATGTGAAATGATTTTTCTCCCATGTTGCGTTTAAGAGAAAACAGCAAATGCTTGTTTTAGGCCAAAATGCATTGAAACCAATGGAAACAACAACAGCACATACTTTGTGATATCTCCTCTTGTAGCAAACACAGACAGCTCCAAATTTCACAGAATGTGTTGAAGACCAAGACCCACAAAAGTGATGTGAAACGGTTTTTCTCCCATGTTGCCTTTAAGAGAAAACAGCAAATGCACGTTTTAGGCCAAAATGCACTGAAACCAATGGAAACAACAAAAGCACATACTTTGTGATATCTCCTCTTGTAGGAAACAAAGACAGCTCAAAATTTCACAGAATGTGTTGAAGACCAAGACCCAAAAATGTGATGTGAAATGGTTTTTCTCCCATGTTGCGTTTAAGAGAAAACAGCAAATGCTCATTTTAGGCCAAAATGCACTGAAACCAATGGAAACAACAAAAGCACATACTTTGTGATATCTCCTCTTGTAGCAAACACAGACAGCTCAAAATTTCACAGAATGTTTTGAAGACCAAGACCCACAAATGTGATGTGAAATGATTTTTCTCCCATGTTGCGTTTAAGAGAAAACAGCAAATGCTTGTTTTAGGCCAAAATGCACTGAAACCAATGGAAACAACAAAAGCACATACTTTGTGATATCTCCTCTTGTAGGAAACAAAGACAGCTCAAAATTTCACAGAATGTGTTGAAGACCAAGACCCACAAATGTGATGTGAAATGGTTTTTCTCCCATGTTGCGTTTAAGAGAAAACAGCAAATGCTCGTTTTAGGCCAAAATGCATTGAAACCAATGGAAACAACAAAAGCACATACTTTGTGATATCTCCTCTTGTAGCAAACACAGACAGCTCAAAATTTCACAGAATGTTTTGAAGACCAAGACCCACAAATGTGATGTGAAATTATTTTTCTCCCATGTTGCTTTTAAGAGAAAACAGCAAATGCTCGTTTTAGGCCAAAATGCATTGAAACCAATGGAAAACAAAAGCGCATACTTTGTGATATCTCCTCTTGTAGCAAACACAGACAGCTCAAAATTTCACAGAATGTGTTGAAGACCAAGACCCACAAAAGTGATGTGAAATGGTTTTTCTCCCATGTTGCGTTTAAGAGAAATCAGCAAATGCTCGTTTTAGGCCAAAATGCATTGAAACCAATGGAAACAACAACAGCACATACTTTGTGATATCTCCACTTGTAGGAAACAAAGACAGCTCAAAATTTCACAGAATGTTTTGAAGACCAAGACCCACAAATGTGATGTGAAATGATTTTTCTCCCATGTTGCTTTTAAGAGAAAACAGCAAATGCTCGTTTTAGGCCAAAATGCACTGAAACCAATGGAAACAACAAAAGCACATACTTTGTGATATCTCCTCTTGTAGGAAACAAAGACAGCTCAAAATTTCACAGAATGTGTTGAAGACCAAGACCCACAAATGTGATGTGAAATGGTTTTTCTCCCATGTTGCCTTTAGGAGAAAACAGCAAATGCTCATTATTGGCCAAAATGCATTGAAACCAATGGAAACAACAAAAGCGCATACTTTGTGATATCTCCTTTTGTAGCAACCTAAGACAGCTCAAAATTTCACAGAATGTGTTGAAGACCAAGACCCACAAATGAGATGTGAAATGGTTTTTTCTCCCAAGTTGCGTTTAAGAGAAAACAGCAAATGCTCATTTTAGGCCAAAATGCATTGAAACCAATGGAAACAACAAAAGCGCATACTTTGTGATATCTCCTCTTGTAGTAAAAACAGACAGCTCAAAATTTCACAGAATGTGTTGAAGACCAAGACCCACAAAGTGATGTGAAATGGTTTTTCTCCCATGTTGCGTTTAAGAGAAAACAGCAAATGCTCGTTTCAAGCCAAAATGCATTGAAACCAACGGAAACAACAAAAGCACATACTTTGTGATATCTCCTCTTGTAGCAAACACAGACAGCTCACAATTTCACAGAATGTGTTGAAGACCAAGACCCACAAATGTGAAGTGAAATGGTTTTTCTCGGATGTTGCGTTTAAGAGAAAACAGCAAGTGCTTGTTTTACGACAAAATGCATTGAAACTAATGGAAAACAAAAGCGCATACTTTGTGATATCTCCTCTTGTAGCAAACACAGACAGCTCAAAATTTCACAGAATGTGTTGAAGACCAAGACCCACAAAGTGATGTGAAATGGTTTTTCTCCCATGTTGCGTTTAAGAGAAAACAGCAAATGCTCATTTTAGGCCAAAATGCACTGAAACCAATGGAAACAACAAAAGCACATACTTTGTGATATCTCCTCTTGTAGCAAACACAGACAGCTCAAAATTTCACAGAATGTTTTGAAGACCAAGACCCACAAATGTGATGTGAAATGATTTTTCTCCCATGTTGCGTTTAAGAGAAAACAGCAAATGCTTGTTTTAGGCCAAAATGCACTGAAACCAATTGAAACAACAAAAGCACATACTTTGTGATATCTCCTCTTGTAGCAAACACAGATAGCTCAAAATTTCACAGAATGTGTTGAGGACCAAGACCCACAAATGTGATGTGAAACGGTTTTTCTCCCATGTTGCATTTAGGAGAAAACAGCAAATGCTCGTTTTAGGCCAAAATGCATTGAAACCAATGGAAACAACAACAGCACATACTTTGTGATATCTCCTCTTGTAGCAAACACAGACAGCTCAAAATTTCACAGAATGTGTTGAAGACCAAGACCCACAAAAGTGATGTGAAACGGTTTTTCTCCCATGTTGCGTTTAAGAGAAAACAGCAAATGCTCGTTTTAGGTCAAAATGCACTGAAACCAATGGAAACAACAAAAGCACATACTTTGTGATATCTCCTCTTGTAGCAAACACAGACAGCTCAAAATTTCACAGAATGTTTTGAAGACCAAGACCCACAAATGTGATGTGAAATGATTTTTCTCCCATGTTGCTTTTAATAGAAAACAGCAAATGCTCGTTTTAGGCCAAAATGCACTGAAAGCAATGGAAACAACAAAAGCACATACTTTGTGATATCTCCTCTTGTAGGAAACAAAGACAGATGAAAATTTCACAGAATGTGTTGAAGACCAAGACCCACAAATGTGATGTGAAATGGTTTTTCTCCCATGCTGCTTTTAAGAGAAAACAGCAAATGCTCGTTTTAGGCCAAAATGCATTGAAACCAATGGAAACAACAAAAGCACATACTTTGTGATATCTCCTCTTGTAGCAAACACAGACAGCTCAAAATTTCACAGAATGTTTTGAAGACCAAGACCCACAAATGTGATGTGAAATGATTTTTCTCCCATGTTGCGTTTAAGAGAAAACAGCAAATGCTTGTTTTAGGCCAAAATGCACTGAAACCAATTGAAACAACAAAAGCACATACTTTGTGATATCTCCTCTTGTAGCAAACACAGATAGCTCAAAATTTCACAGAATGTGTTGAGGACCAAGACCCACAAATGTGATGTGAAACGGTTTTTCTCCCATGTTGCATTTAGGAGAAAACAGCAAATGCTCGTTTTAGGCCAAAATGCATTGAAACCAATGGAAACAACAACAGCACATACTTTGTGATATCTCCTCTTGTAGCAAACACAGACAGCTCAAAATTTCACAGAATGTGTTGAAGACCAAGACCCACAAAAGTGATGTGAAACGGTTTTTCTCCCATGTTGCGTTTAAGAGAAAACAGCAAATGCTCGTTTTAGGCCAAAATGCACTGAAACCAATGGAAACAACAAAAGCACATACTTTGTGATATCTCCTCTTGTAGGAAACAAAGACAGCTCAAAATTTCACAGAATGTGTTGAAGACCAAGACCCAAAAATGTGATGTGAAATGGTTTTTCTCCCATGTTGCGTTTAAGAGAAAACAGCAAATGCTCATTTTAGGCCAAAATGCACTGAAACCAATGGAAACAACAAAAGCACATACTTTGTGATATCTCCTCTTGTAGCAAACACAGACAGCTCAAAATTTCACAGAATGTTTTGAAGACCAAGACCCACAAATGTGATGTGAAATGATTTTTCTCCCATGTTGCGTTTAAGAGAAAACAGCAAATGCTTGTTTTAGGCCAAAATGCACTGAAACCAATGGAAACAACAAAAGCACATACTTTGTGATATCTCCTCTTGTAGGAAACAAAGACAGCTCAAAATTTCACAGAATGTGTTGAAGACCAAGACCCACAAATGTGATGTGAAATGGTTTTTCTCCCATGTTGCGTTTAAGAGAAAACAGCAAATGCTCGTTTTAGGCCAAAATGCATTGAAACCAATGGAAACAACAAAAGCACATACTTTGTGATATCTCCTCTTGTAGCAAACACAGACAGCTCAAAATTTCACAGAATGTTTTGAAGACCAAGACCCACAAATGTGATGTGAAATTATTTTTCTCCCATGTTGCTTTTAAGAGAAAACAGCAAATGCTAGTTTTAGGCCAAAATGCATTGAAACCAATGGAAAACAAAAGCGCATACTTTGTGATATCTCCTCTTGTAGCAAACACAGACAGCTCAAAATTTCACAGAATGTGTTGAAGACCAAGACCCACAAAAGTGATGTGAAATGGTTTTTCTCCCATGTTGCGTTTAAGAGAAATCAGCAAATGCTCGTTTTAGGCCAAAATGCATTGAAACCAATGGAAACAACAACAGCACATACTTTGTGATATCTCCACTTGTAGGAAACAAAGACAGCTCAAAATTTCACAGAATGTTTTGAAGACCAAGACCCACAAATGTGATGTGAAATGATTTTTCTCCCATGTTGCTTTTAAGAGAAAACAGCAAATGCTCGTTTTAGGCCAAAATGCACTGAAACCAATGGAAACAACAAAAGCACATACTTTGTGATATCTCCTCTTGTAGGAAACAAAGACAGCTCAAAATTTCACAGAATGTGTTGAAGACCAAGACCCACAAATGTGATGTGAAATGGTTTTTCTCCCATGTTGCCTTTAGGAGAAAACAGCAAATGCTCATTATTGGCCAAAATGCATTGAAACCAATGGAAACAACAAAAGCGCATACTTTGTGATATCTCCTTTTGTAGCAACCTAAGACAGCTCAAAATTTCACAGAATGTGTTGAAGACCAAGACCCACAAATGAGATGTGAAATGGTTTTTCTCCCATGTTGCGTTTAAGAGAAAACAGCAAATGCTCATTTTAGGCCAAAATGCATTGAAACCAATGGAAACAACAAAAGCGCATACTTTGTGATATCTCCTCTTGTAGTAAAAACAGACAGCTCAAAATTTCACAGAATGTGTTGAAGACCAAGACCCACAAAGTGATGTGAAATGGTTTTTCTCCCATGTTGCGTTTAAGAGAAAACAGCAAATGCTCGTTTCAAGCCAAAATGCATTGAAACCAACGGAAACAACAAAAGCACATACTTTGTGATATCTCCTCTTGTAGCAAACACAGACAGCTCACAATTTCACAGAATGTGTTGAAGACCAAGACCCACAAATGTGAAGTGAAATGGTTTTTCTCGGATGTTGCGTTTAAGAGAAAACAGCAAGTGCTTGTTTTACGACAAAATGCATTGAAACTAATGGAAAACAAAAGCGCATACTTTGTGATATCTCCTCTTGTAGCAAACACAGACAGCTCAAAATTTCACAGAATGTGTTGAAGACCAAGACCCACAAAGTGATGTGAAATGGTTTTTCTCCCATGTTGCGTTTAAGAGAAAACAGCAAATGCTCATTTTAGGCCAAAATGCACTGAAACCAATGGAAACAACAAAAGCACATACTTTGTGATATCTCCTCTTGTAGCAAACACAGACAGCTCAAAATTTCACAGAATGTTTTGAAGACCAAGACCCACAAATGTGATGTGAAATGATTTTTCTCCCATGTTGCGTTTAAGAGAAAACAGCAAATGCTTGTTTTAGGCCAAAATGCACTGAAACCAATTGAAACAACAAAAGCACATACTTTGTGATATCTCCTCTTGTAGCAAACACAGATAGCTCAAAATTTCACAGAATGTGTTGAGGACCAAGACCCACAAATGTGATGTGAAACGGTTTTTCTCCCATGTTGCATTTAGGAGAAAACAGCAAATGCTCGTTTTAGGCCAAAATGCATTGAAACCAATGGAAACAACAACAGCACATACTTTGTGATATCTCCTCTTGTAGCAAACACAGACAGCTCAAAATTTCACAGAATGTGTTGAAGACCAAGACCCACAAAAGTGATGTGAAACGGTTTTTCTCCCATGTTGCGTTTAAGAGAAAACAGCAAATGCTCGTTTTAGGCCAAAATGCACTGAAACCAATGGAAACAACAAAAGCACATACTTTGTGATATCTCCTCTTGTAGGAAACAAAGACAGCTCAAAATTTCACAGAATGTGTTGAAGACCAAGACCCAAAAATGTGATGTGAAATGGTTTTTCTCCCATGTTGCATTTAAGAGAAAACAGCAAATGCTCATTTTAGGCCAAAATGCACTGAAACCAATGGAAACAACAAAAGCACATACTTTGTGATATCTCCTCTTGTAGCAAACACAGACAGCTCAAAATTTCACAGAATGTTTTGAAGACCAAGACCCACAAATGTGATGTGAAATGATTTTTCTCCCATGTTGCGTTTAAGAGAAAACAGCAAATGCTTGTTTTAGGCCAAAATGCACTGAAACCAATGGAAACAACAAAAGCACATACTTTGTGATATCTCCTCTTGTAGGAAACAAAGACAGCTCAAAATTTCACAGAATGTGTTGAAGACCAAGACCCACAAATGTGATGTGAAATGGTTTTTCTCCCATGTTGCGTTTAAGAGAAAACAGCAAATGCTCGTTTTAGGCCAAAATGCATTGAAACCAATGGAAACAACAAAAGCACATACTTTGTGATATCTCCTCTTGTAGCAAACACAGACAGCTCAAAATTTCACAGAATGTTTTGAAGACCAAGACCCACAAATGTGATGTGAAATTATTTTTCTCCCATGTTGCTTTTAAGAGAAAACAGCAAATGCTCGTTTTAGGCCAAAATGCATTGAAACCAATGGAAAACAAAAGCGCATACTTTGTGATATCTCCTCTTGTAGCAAACACAGACAGCTCAAAATTTCACAGAATGTGTTGAAGACCAAGACCCACAAAAGTGATGTGAAATGGTTTTTCTCCCATGTTGCGTTTAAGAGAAATCAGCAAATGCTCGTTTTAGGCCAAAATGCATTGAAACCAATGGAAACAACAACAGCACATACTTTGTGATATCTCCACTTGTAGGAAACAAAGACAGCTCAAAATTTCACAGAATGTTTTGAAGACCAAGACCCACAAATGCGATGTGAAATGATTTTTCTCCCATGTTGCTTTTAAGAGAAAACAGCAAATGCTCGTTTTAGGCCAAAATGCACTGAAACCAATGGAAACAACAAAAGCACATACTTTGTGATATCTCCTCATGTAGCAAACAAAGACAGCTCCAAATTTCACAGAATGTGTTGAAGACCAAGACCCACAAATGTGATGTGATATGGTGTTTCTCCCATGTTGCATTTAAGAGAAAACAGCAAATGCACACTTTAGGCCAAAATGCATTGAAACCAATGAAAAACAAAAGCGCATACTTTGTGATATCTCCTCTTGTAGCAAACACAGACAGCTCAAAATTTCACAGAATGTGTTGAAGACCAAGAACCACAAATGTGATGTGAATGGTTTTTCTCCCATGCTGCATTTAAGAGAAATCAGCAAATGCTCGTTTTAGGCCAAAATGCATTGAAACCAATGGAAACAACAACAGCACATACTTTGTGATATCTCCTCTTGTAGGAAACAAAGACAGCTCAAAATTTCACAGAATGTGTTGAAGACCAAGACCCACAAATGTGATGTGAAATGGTTTTTCTCCCATGTTGCCTTTAGGAGAAAACAGCAAATGCTCATTATTGGCCAAAATGCATTGAAACCAATGGAAACAACAAAAGTGCATACTTTGTGATATCTCCTCTTGTAGCAACCTAAGACAGCTCAAAATTTCACAGAATGTGTTGAAGACCAAGACCCACAAATGTGATGTGAAATGGTTTTTCTCCCATGTTGCGTTTAAGAGAAAACAGCAAATGCTCATTTTCGGCCAAAATGCATTGAAACCAATGGAAACAACAAAAGCGCATACTTTGTGATATCTCCTCTTGTAGTAAAAACAGACAGCTCAAAATTTCACAGAATGTGTTGAAGACCAAGACCCACAAAGTGATGTGAAATGGTTTTTCTCCCATGTTGCGTTTAAGAGAAAACAGCAAATGCTCATTTTAGGCCAAAATGCACTGAAACCAATGGAAACAACAAAAGCACATACTTTGTGATATCTCCTCTTGAAGGAAACAAAGACAGCTGAAAATTTCACAGAATGTGTTGAAGACCAAGACCCACAAATGTGATGTGAAATGGTTTTTCTCCCATGTTGCTTTTAAGAGAAAACAGCAAATGCTCGTTTTAGGCCAAAATGCATTGAAACCAATGGAAACAACAAAAGCACATACTTTGTGATATCTCCTCTTGTAGGAAACAAAGACAGCTCAAAATTTCACAGAATGTGTTGAAGACCAAGACACACAAATGTGATGTGAAATGGTTTTTCTCCCATGTTGCGTTTAAGAGAAAACAGCAAATGCACACTTTAGGCCAAAATGCATTGAAACCAATAGAAAAAAAAAGCGCATACTTTGTGATATCTCCTCTTGTAGCAAACACAGACAGCTCAAAATTTCACAAAATGTGTTGAAGACTTAGACCCACAAATGTGATATGAAAAGGTTTTTCTCCCATTTTGCATTTAAGAGAAAACAGCAAATGCACACTTTAGGCCAAAATCCATTGAAACCAATGGAAACAACAACAGCACATACTTTGTGATATCTCCTCTTGTAGCAAACACCGACAGCTCAAAATTTAACAGAATGTGTTGAAGACCAAGACCCACAAACGTGATGTGAAATGGTTTTTCTCCCATGTTGCATTTAAGAGAAAACAGCAAATGCTCGTTTTAGGCCAAAAAGCATTGAAACCAATGGAAACAACAAAAGCGCATACTTTGTGATATCTCCTCTTGTAGCAAACACAGACAAGTCAAAATTTCACAGAATGTGTTGAAGACCAAGACCCACAAATGTGATATGAAATTGTTTTTCTCGCATGTTGCGTTTAAGAGAAAATGGCAAATGCTCATTATAGGCCATAATGTATTGAAACCAATGGAAACAACAAAAGCAAATACTTTGTGATATCTCCTCTTGTAGCAAACAAAGACACCTCAAAATTTCACAGAATGTGTTGAAGACCTAGACCCACAAATGTGATACGAAAAGGATTTTCTCCCATGTTGCCTTTAAGAGAAAACAGCAAATGCATGCTTTAGGCCAAAATGCATTGAAACCAATGGAAACAACAAAAGTGCATACTTTGTGATATCTCCTTTTGTAGCAAACAGACAGCTCAATATTTCACAGAATGTGTTGAAGACCAAGAAGCTCAAATGTGATGTGAAATCATTTTTCTCCCATGTTGCATTTAAGAGAAAACAGCAAATGCTAATTTTTGGCCAAAATGCATCGAAACCAATGGAAACAACAAAAGCGCATACTTTGTGATATCTCCTTTTGTAGCTGACATCTCAAAATTTCACAGAATGTGTTGAAGACCAAGACCCACAAATGTGATGTGAAATGGTTTTTCTCCCATGTTGCATTTAAGAGAAAACAGCAAATGCTCTTTTTAGGCCAAAATGCATTGAAACCAATGGTAACAACAAAAGCACATACTTTGTGATATCTCCTCTTGTAGCAAACACCGACAGCTCAAAATTTAACAGAATGTGTTGAAGACCAAGACCCACAAACGTGATGTGAAATGGTTTTTCTCCCATGTTGCATTTAAGAGAAAACAGCAAATGCTCGTTTTAGGCCAAAAAGCATTGAAACCAATGGAAACAACAAAAGCGCATACTTTGTGATATCTCCTCTTGTAGCAAACACAGACAAGTCAAAATTTCACAGAATGTGTTGAAGACCAAGACCCACAAATGTGATATGAAATTGTTTTTCTCCCATGTTGCGTTTAAGAGAAAATGGCAAATGCTCATTATAGGCCATAATGTATTGAAACCAATGGAAACAACAAAAGCAAATACTTTGTGATATCTCCTCTTATAGCAAACAAAGACACCTCAAAATTTCACAGAATGTGTTGAAGACCAAGACCCACAAATGTGATGTGAAACGGTTTTTCTCCCATGTTGCATTTAAGAGAAAACAGCAAATGCTCGTTTTAGGACAAAATGCATTGAAACCAATGGAAACAACAACAGCACATATTTTGTGATATCTCCTCTTTTAGCAAACACAGACAGCTAAAAATTTCACAGAATGTGTTGAAGACCAAGACCCACAAACATGATGTGAAATGGTTTTTCTCCCATGTTGCCTTTAGGAGAAAACAGCAAATGCTCGTTATTGGCCAAAATGCATTGAAACCAATGGAAACAACAAAAGTGCATACTTTGTGATATCTCCTCTTGTAGCAAACAAAGACAGCTCAAAATTTCACAGAATGTGTTGAAGACCAAGACCCACAAATGTGATGTGAAATGGTTTTTCTCCCATGTTGCATTTAAGAGAAAACAGCAAATGCTTGTTTTAGGCCAAAATCCATTGAAACCAATGGAAACAACAAAAGCGCATACTTTGTGATATCTCCTTTTGTAGCAAACAGACAGCTCAGTATTTCACAGAATGTGTTGAAGACCAAGAAGCACAAATGTGATGTGAAATCATTTTTCTCCCATGTTGCATTTAAGAGAAAACAGCAAATGCTCATTTTTGGCCAAAATGCATCGAAACCAATGGAAACAACAAAAGCTCATACTTTGTGACATCTCCTTTTGTAGCAGACAGCTCAAAATTTCACAGAATGTGTTGAAGACCAAGAACCACAAATGTGATGTGAAATGGTTTTTCTCCCATGTTGCATTTAAGAGAAAACAGCAAATGCTCTTTTTAGGCCAAAATGCATTGAAACCAATGGAAACAACAAAAGCACGTACTTTGTGATATCTCCTCTTGTAGCAAACACCGACAGCTCAAAATTTAACAGAATGTGTTGAAGACCAAGACCCACAAACGTGATGTGAAATGGTTTTTCTCCCATGTTGCATTTAAGAGAAAACAGCAAATGCTCGTTTTAGGCCAAAAAGCATTGAAACCAATGGAAACAACAAAAGCGCATACTTTGTGATATCTCCTCTTGTAGCAAACACAGACAAGTCAAAATTTCACAGAATGTGTTGAAGACCAAGACCCACAAATGTGATATGAAATTGTTTTTCTCCCATGTTGCGTTTAAGAGAAAATGGCAAATGCTCATTATAGGCCATAATGTATTGAAACCAATGGAAACAACAAAAGCAAATACTTTGTGATATCTCCTCATGTAGCAAACAAAGACAGCTCAAAATTTCACAGAATGTGTTGAAGACCAAGACCCACAAATGTGATGTGATATGGTGTTTCTCCCATGTTGCATTTAAGAGAAAACAGCAAATGCACACTTTAGGCCAAAATGCATTGAAACCAATGAAAAACGAAAGCGCATACTTTGTGATATCTCCTCTTGTAGCAAACACAGACAGCTCAAAATTTCACAAAATGTGTTGAAGACCAAGACCCACAAATGTGATGTGAAACGGTTTTTCTCCCATGTTGCATTTAAGAGAAAACAGCAAATGCTCGTTTTAGGCCAAAATGCATTGAAACCAATGGAAACAACAACAGCACATACTTTGTGATATCTCCTCTTGTAGGAAACAAAGACAGCTCAAAATTTCACAGAATGTTTTGAAGACCAAGACCCACAAATGTGATGTGAAATGATTTTTCTCCCATGTTGCTTTTAAGAGAAAACATCAAATGCTCGTTTTAGGCCAAAATGCACTGAAACCAATGGAAACAACAAAAGCACATACTTTGTGATATCTCCTCTTGTAGGAAACAAAGACAGCTCAAAATTTCACAGAATGTGTAGAAGACCAAGACCCACAAATGTGATGTGAAATGGTTTTTCTCCCATGTTGCGTTTAAGAGAAAACAGCAAATGCTCGTTTTAGGCCAAAATAGATTGAAACCAATGGAAACAACAAAAGCACATACTTTGTGATATCTGCTCTTGTAGCAAACACAGACAGCTCAAAATTTCACAGAATGTTTTGAAGACCAAGACCCACAAATGTGATGTGAAATTATTTTTCTCCCATGTTGCTTTTAAGAGAAAACAGCAAATGCTCGTTTTAGGCCAAAATGCATTGAAACCACTGGAAAACAAAAGCGCATACTTTGTGATATCTCCTCTTGTAGCAAACACAGACAGCTCAAAATTTCACAGAATGTGTTGAAGACCAAGACCCACAAATGTGATATGAAATGGTTTTTCTCCCATGTTGCATTAATAGAAAACAGCAAATGCTCGTTTTAGGCCAAAATGCATTGAAACCAATGGTAACAACAAAAGTGCATACTTTGTGATATCTCCTCTTGTAGCAAACTAAGACAGCTCAAAATTTCACAGAATGTGTTGAAGACCCACACCCACAAATGAGATGTGAAATGGTTTTTCTCCCATGTTGCGTTTAAGAGAAAACAGCAAATGCTCGTTTTAGGCCAAAATGCATTGAAACCAATGGTAACAACAAAAGCGCATACTTTGTGATATCTCCTCTTGTAGTAAAAACAGACAGCTCAAAATTTCACAGAATGTGTTGAAGACCAAGACCCACAAATGAGATGTGAAATGGTTTTTCTCCCATGTTGCGTTTAAGAGAAAACAGCAAATGCTCGTTTTAGGCCAAAATGCATTGAAACCAATGGAAACAACAAAAGTGCATACTTTGTGATATCTCCTCTTGTAGCAAACTAAGACAGCTCAAAATTTCACAGAATGTGTTGAAGACCAAGACCCACAAATGAGATGTGAAATGGTTTTTCTCCCATGTTGCGTTTAAGAGAAAACAGCAAATGCTCGTTTTAGGCCAAAATGCATTGAAACCAATGGAAACAACAAAAGCGCATACTTTGTGATATCTCCTCTTGTAGTAAAAACAGACAGCTCAAAATTTCACCAGATCTGTTGAAGACCTCGCCCCTAGAGGTCGCCTGTGATTCAGCTCTTAGGCCTCTGGAAGTGATTTGCAGCCAGGGACTGTCTGGAGTGTCCCTCCCCAGGGAGGATGGAGGGCCTGCCGGGAGATGGTGGAGGAGATCCCGGGGTCCTGGAAGTCTCTGAGGGCCCGGACACTGGAGGTGGTGGAGGGCCTGCTGGAAGTACTGGCCGACCGGTGGTGGTGCTCTCCTGGCTGGATGTGGCCGTGGAAGATGGTGAGAGCCGGACTTTGGACCCCATGCTGCATGGCCCCCCTGTGAGTGGCGATTTAACTTCAGGGTGCGGGCTAACGCAGTGCTCCCCTATGAGTGAGGACTTAACTCTAGGGTGTGAGATGGTGGTAAGCTCCCCTGGGAGTGAAGCAACCCCAGGAGTAGAGCCAGTTCCCCCGGGTCTGCTTACCTTTTGTGCGGAGACGGAGACGGAGATGGAGGAGGAGATCTGTCCCGATGCTCAGCGTCTCTTGGAGGAAGATTCCCTGGAGTCTGATTCCGAGGGAGACGGGGCCGCTGCTGCTGCCGCCGCCGCTGCTGCCGCTGAACAGGAGACGTTCCTGGCTATGGATGTTGCGGCTTTGAGAAAGGAGGCTGGTCGGGTGTCTGCTCGGATTGCCTCCAAGAAGAAGAAGTTCTTGACATCCACGAACGAGGGGAGGCTGATCATCAAAGATGAGCTCCTGATGCTGGCGGAGAAGCGGGCCAAGTACAAGGGCAGAGTACTCTATCTGCTGAGCCTGGCGGGCCCGGTGGCAGCCCCAGCGAGGATGGAGGAGTCTTCAGAGGCGTTTTGGGAATCGAGTCTGCAGAAACAGGCTATTTCGGGTCCCAAGATGGCGCCAATGGAGGTCGGAGACGACGAGATCGGGGAAGGAGGAGGCGCGGAGATCAAGTCGGAAGACATGGTGGGTGTCTCAGCGGCTGTTGCGGGCCCGAAGGAGTTAATCCACAGAGTCCGGAAGATGGCTGCGGGGACCCGGCTCTCTGCGGGTCACGATGCGGCTCACGATGCGCTTCACGGTGGCAGGGCGGAAGTGCCTTTGGTGATTGTTGCTGACGGAGCCATGGAGTTGGAGGAAGCTCCCCGCCGGCTGGTGGATGGGGACGTGGCCGTGGTTCCCACGGTGATCGGGAACACTGCAGTTGGATCCGGTGAGTGTGTCATGCCTGCCGGTATTATGCTGGCGCCCGGTACTGATTTGCCAGCTGTTGGGAGGAGGGTGGTAGCGGCTGACTGTGGGAATGACTCCCTTGATGCAGAAATGTTGCTGATTGCTGACAGGGTGGAGGAAGATGTTAACAAGGCCACAGCTGTTGTCCCAGGGGCTCCGGTACTGAGGGCAGGTGCTAGCCTGGTACAGGGTCTGCCCCCTCTGGACAGGTCCACTTTGTCGGAGGAACAATTAAAAGTTGCAGACTCACTGTATGGGGGAATAGGGGGGCCTGAGAGGATCCGTGCGGCAATTGAATTGATTGCTGAAAATAATTCCAGACTGGAAAGTATGGGCCAGCCTATGCCCAAGTCTTATGTGACAATAGTGTCTGGTGGAGGGGCACCAAGGTTTCCTAATGCCGCTACCAGGGGTGATGGTGGTGGGAGTGGTATTGGTGGTGGTACCCCGATAAGAAGGCGGAATGTGGTGCAGCTAAAGTGGGTAGCTGAAGGGGACCCGCCAAGTAAGGGTGTTTTTCTAGAGATGGTTTTCTCCTTGGGATTCTCACCCATAGACCTCTTTGCCTGCATTCACCCCATCAGAACCCCGGAGTATGATCTGAGTTTTCAGACTCTGCGGGGGTTACAGGCATTTGCGTCCAGGTGGGAGGAGAAGAAGGGTGCGACACCCTTTAGTAATTACAGGTCTCAAATGGTCTCTCGCCAGGATAGGGTTAAAGTCACTATCCTGGTGAGAAATGAGAGCCTCCCAGTGCAGGACATCCTGTTCTGGTTATCCCGCTTTTGTACAGTATTGTCCACGTGCCTGGAGAAAATTGACTACACAAAGGGGGTGTGGGGTGGAGCTTATTCTGTCTTTGTCAGGCTAAACAGGGTAGGTATAGAGACAAAGCATATTCCGGCAGCAGCTTTTATTGGCCGAGATAAGATCCAGGCTTTCTACCCCGGTCAGCCAAGAGTCTGTCATCGTTGTGGCAGCTTTAGGCATTTTTCTAACAATTGCCCTGAGGTCAAGTGTGCCATGTGTGGCGAGTTGGGTCACCTCTCTAGAGATTGTGATGTGGTGAAGTGTAATCTCTGTGGGTGTATCGGTCATCCTTATAGCCGTTGCCCCTCGGCATCGCACAATGAGGAAAGTGCTATTGGGAGTTTGCCGGTGGTCATAGAACCTCCAACGAGAGGGGCCAGTCTGAGTGACATTGAGGAGGGTGAGGAAGTAGGTAGTGGAAAAGAGGTGCTGGAAGCTGCCAAAATCCAGAAGGAGGTGCCGGTAGAGAGGGGAGAATCTTCCTTTACAGTTGTGAAGTCAAATAGGAAGAGGAGGGTAGGGCAAAGGGAGGATGTTGTCCAGCTTTCAAATCGCTTTACATTCTCTGTGGCAGATGACGAGGAGGAGGAGGTAGCGGAGAAGGGGGGGAGATAGTAAGGCAGGAAAGTGGTGATTTGGTTCAGGTTGCTCGGCCTTCTGAGGTGAGAAAGAAGGTCAGTAGGAAAAGTACCTTTGGGGAAGCTGCGGAAGGTGCTAAAGCGAAAAACAGGAGAAGAGGGGGTAAGGTTACGGTAAAATCAAAGAATGTGGAACAGGGTGGTAAGCTGGAGTGGGACCTGTCGAATCTGGGATTGACAGGGTCAAGTGGTGAAGAAAAGGGTTTAGGGAAGATGGAGGAGGTTGGAGTGTTTTCTGCCGGAGCAGACATAGTGGAGGAAACCCCTGAGTCTGTTATTTTGGGAGATTCTTGGGAGATGATACCTCCAAGTCAGGAAGCTCCAGTCATCTTGGTGGATCCAAAACCGCCAGATCCTGACCCTGATCCTGCTTTTGTTTCCCTGACTGGTGGGGACAGGCAGGGTATTGTTGAGGTGGGGTTGGTGTCTGCGGTTGGGGCCGATGGGCCGGGTGAACCAACTGCGGGTGCTGTGCCTCTTGGGGATGGTGTGGATGTGGTGGAGGGTGTGTGTATGGTTGTGTCATCGTCTGGTGAAGGTATCACTTCTGGGGTGCCTTGTAAGCAGGAAGGTTCCTCGGGGGAGGGGTCTTCCTGTGTAACAAAGTGAAAGTGAAATGGAGCCCTATCTCTATAATCTAGAACTATGGCTACACACCCTATACGATGTGCCACCATTAATGTGGCTTCCGTTTATTCTGAACGTGCTCGTTATATGGCCTTTTCTTTTTTCAACACGATTGAGGTTGATATTTTGTTTTTGCAGGAGACCAGAATAGGGGACTTGTCCACACTTCGCAGGGCCAAAAGCCAGTGGAGGAGGGGCCCATCCTATTGGTCTCTTGCGGCCGAGCCGTACGGTGGGGTGGCAGTGCTTTTTACTGATATGGTAACTGTACACAAGATTATAGAATTACAGATAGGTAGGTGTATGGTTTTGGATGTTAGCCTAAGGGGGCATGATCTCAGGCTGATTAACGTCTACGGACCGCAGTCGGCCTGGGATAGGAAGTGCCTTTTTGGGCTGATAAAACCATTCCTTTTTACGGCCCGGCAGGTTGTCTTTGGTGGTGATTTTAACACCATTGTAAGGCCCAAAGACAGGGGGGGTGCAAAGTCAACCCTGGGCTATGATGCGAGATTTTTAGTTAGTATGGTTAGAGAGGCAGGTCTGGTCGATGTGCACATTCGCCATTGTCCAGACCTCACGGGTTACACGTATCATTGTAGCAATCGTAGGTCTAGGATAGATAGGTTTTTTGTTAAGGAGAGTTCGAAAACTCTGCCTCCTGAGGTAAGGGCTGTAGAATTCTCCGACCACGTTTGTCTGAGTGTCGCGTTGAATGCTTCGGAAACTCCTCAGAGAGGCCGGGGCCTTTGGCATTTGAGCTCTGACCTTCTGAAAGAAGAGAGTATTAGCCAGTCCTTTAGGGATTTCTTCCAACTACAGGAGACACTTCTGGAGGCTGGTTGGTCTAGGTCTGAGTGGTGGGAAGAGTGCAAAAAAAAGGACTCGAAGGCTTTTTCAGAGGCTGGTAGCACAAAAGAACTTGAGAAAAAGATGTGTCTACCAGAGTTTGAGGAAGAAACTTGATTTCCTGATCTCTGAGTGTGGAGATAGTGGGGATATCTTCCGGGTGAAAGCACAGTTGAGGGAGCTCCAATATGATCGGCTGGCTTCCTTGATTTTGGAGAGGGATTATGGTAAATACCACTCGCCTGATCCCTACCAGAGTTGCAGGAAGGCAGTTGATCTAAGGGAGGTGAGGGGCCTGTATGACGGGCAGGGTACTCTCTGTGAAGACAGGGATGGTATCCTGGGGGTCATCAGGTCCTATTATACGGACCTTCTGTCTGAGCAGCCACTTATTAGG
This sequence comes from Taudactylus pleione, assembly GCA_031769625.1. Lineage (NCBI taxonomy): Eukaryota > Metazoa > Chordata > Amphibia > Anura > Myobatrachidae > Taudactylus > Taudactylus pleione. Next base: position 63,717 of record JAUIMM010003164.1, on the reverse strand, counting down.
GAGAGGATGGAGTCCTTTCTGAGGGAGACACCAGGGTTACAGAAACTTGATGCCTCCTTTGACTCTTTGGGTGATGATGTGACGGTGGAGGAAGTCAAGAGGGCGATAGACAGTTTGTCTATCAAAAAATCTCCAGGTCCGGATGGTTTAACGTCCGAGTTCTTTAAAGCTTTCAGGGACATCTTGGCTCCGCGCCTTATGGAGGTCTATAATGAATGCCTGGGTGAGGGGTCGCTCCCTCCTTCCATGAGGTCTTCCGCTCTCATATTGTTATCAAAAGGTAAGGACCCGTCCCGTATTGAGAATTGGCGCCCCATCGCTCTTCTCAATACGGACAGAAAGATCCTGGCAAAAATACTGTTTAATCGGCTGATGGAAATTTCCGGGCTGGTACTGTCTCCATCTCAGCATTGCACTGTGAAGGGTCGTAGCACGTTTAGTGCTGTCCTTGGCGTCCGGGAGGCCGTGGAATGCTGTCGTGCTGAAAAGTGGGGCAAGTACTTACTGGCATTGGACCAGTCGAAGGCTTTTGACCGGGTGAACCACAAGTACCTGTGGGCTGTTCTGGAGTGGTATGGTCTTCCAGTGAGGGTGGTGGATTGGCTTCGTGTTTTATACAATAAGGCCGAAAGCTTCCCGCTTGTTAATGGTTGGGTGGGCCCTGCTTTCAAGGTTGACTCTGGTGTCCGTCAGGGATGCCCCCTGAGCCCGCTCTTATATGTTTTCGCGATCGATCCCTTCGTAAGGAGGATTGGTTGCAGTGCATTGAGGGGGGTGCAGCTGGGCCCAGAGGCTCCATTGAGGGTGGTGGCCTACGCGGATGATGTCACTGTGGTCCTGTCCTCTGTGGCAGAGGCTCAGTGTATAGAACACCTAGTCTCCGACTACTCTGAAGCCTCGTGCTCCAGAGTAAATCAGGACAAATGTGAAGCTTTCTGGATGGGGGAGGAAGGTGATGAATTTCACCTTCCGGACAGTCTCCCCCGGGCCAGTTCGCAGATCAAAATCTTAGGCATCATTTTGACCGTGGTGATTATGCCACTCGAAATTGGGAAAAGAGGATAGAGGAAGCCAGCAGGAAAGTACAGTCCTGGAGAACTTGGCAGTTCTCCTACAGGGAAAGGGTTCACTTGTGCAAAACTTTCCTGGTTCCTATTTTTCTGTATGTCAGCTACGTGTGTTTCTTGCCACAATCTTTGTGGTCCAAAGTGTTATCCTTGTTCTTCCTTTTATTTTGGGGGAACGGGATGAACATTGTCAAGAGGGGTATAACCTACAGACCAAGGAATGTAGGTGGATTGGGTAATGGTCAATCCGGTGGTGTTTTTTGCCACAACTTTTATTAAATTGAATCTTGGAAGTCTGTTTCTGGAGACTTCTCCTTGGTGGGTAGAGAGTTTTAGGGCTTGGGTGTCTCCTTTCCTTGAACTCTGGTATGATGGCGGCCGTGTTAAAGCCTTCAGAGGTAGGTCTGGTGCTCTTCCGATCTATGTCATCCTGTGCTTGAGAGTGACAAGGCTATGGGGAGTAGTGGCGAGTGATGTCAAGACCCTTTCTAGGAAGGAGTTGGAGAGAGGCATTTTGCGGGCTCGCTTCTATGCCCCGCTATCACTGAGGGACTGCCCGGGCAAGGTTTGCTCAGATGGGATCTCTTTGATCTGTTCAGAGAGGATTCCACTGAAGTATAGGGACCTGGCCTGGCTCTCTTTTCAAGGAAGGCTCTATGTTAGGGGGCACATCAGGTGGAGAAGCGCCGATGATCGTGGTTGCCCACGGGAGGAATGTCCAGGGGAGGAGGAGACTATGGACCACTTCTTGCTTGAATGTCCCTTTAACATTGAGATTTATAAGAAAGTTTCGAGCGCCTTATGCATTCCGTGCCTTTCAGGGCTCAGTTACCCTGAGTGGGTTTACGGAGCATTCAAAGGGTATGGGCGTTATGATTTGGTCACCATTTTTGTAGTTAGTTTAGTGGTTAGATATCACACGTGGAGCGCACAGTGCTTAGTAACAACTAGAAGTAAAATCCTTCCCTGTGAGGTGGTGGCGTGTAACATTCTTCACGAGGTTAGGTCTCTGATGGAGATGGACAGGAGGAGACTGGATGCTGTTGGGTGGTCGAGGAGATGGAGGCACCTGAAGCCCCCTTAGTGGGTGACAAAAAGTACCAGTCTTTTTCCTGTTTATCCTATGGGCTTGAAGCTCTTCTTTCCACTTCCGCAGTAGATTTTTGGATTTTTCTGGTTTTCATGGAATGATTTTCATGCGCCTAAACAGCTCCTTCATTTTCTCTATGTGTCGGAGTTAGTGTTGGTGATAGTTTTAAAGTCTTTTTTTGAAAAAGGGAATAGCTAAAAGCTTATTGTGTTAAAGTTTATTGTTTTAAAGATATTTTGTTGTTTCAGGTGATGGTTTGTACACTGTCTTGTCTGGGTGGAGTGTGTGATGTGTTATGTTCAGGAGGTTTATCTGTTTTGTGGCTCTTTGCAGAATTTGATAGAGTCATATATTTTGATTACAATAACCTGGTTGTTTTTTGTATATATGGCAAAAGATATGTTGAAGTGCAGTATTTTTTCTATGTATTTATTTATATGCTGCAAGTTTTTCAATAAAAAAAGGATTACCCACAAAGTGATGTGAAATGGTTTTTCTCCCATGTTGCATTTAAGAGAAAACAGCAAATGCTCATTTTAGGCCAAAATGCACTGAAACCAATGGAAACAACAAAAGCACATACTTTGTGATATCTCCTCTTGTAGCAAACACAGACAGCTCAAAATTTCACAGAATGTTTTGAAGACCAAGACCCACAAATGTGATGTGAAATGATTTTTCTCCCATGTTGCTTTTAAGAGAAAACAGCAAATGCTCGTTTTAGGCCAAAATGCACTGAAACCAATGGAAACAACAAAAGCACATACTTTGTGATATCTCCTCTTGTAGGAAACAAAGACAGCTGAAAATTTCACAGAATGTGTTGAAGACCAAGACCCACAAATGTGATGTGAAATGGTTTTTCTCCCATGCTGCTTTTAAGAGAAAACAGCAAATGCTCGTTTTAGGCCAAAATGCATTGAAACCAATGGAAACAACAAAAGCACATACTTTGTGATATCTCCTCTTGTAGGAAACAAAGACAGCTCAAAATTTCACAGAATGTGTTGAAGACCAAGACCCACAAATGTGATGTGAAATGGTTTTTCTCCCATGTTGCGTTTTAGAGAAAACAGCAAATGCACACTTTAGGCCAAAATGCATTGAAACCAATGGAAAACAAAAGCGCATACTTTGTGATATCTCCTCTTGTAGCAAACACAGACAGCTCAAAATTTCACAGATTGTGTTGAAGACCAAGACCCACAAATGTGATGTGAAATGATTTTTCTCCCATTTTGCTTTTAAGAGAAAACAGCAAATGCTCGTTTCAAGCCAAAATGCATTGAAACCAATGGAAACAACAAAAGCACATACTTTGTGATATCTCCTCTTGTAGCAAACACAGACAGCTCACAATTTCACAGAATGTGTTGAAGACCAAGACCCACAAATGTGAAGTGAAATGGTTTTTCTCCCATGTTGCGTTTAAGAGAAAACAGCAAGTGCTTGTTTTACGCCAAAATGCATTGAAACAAAAGGAAAACAAAAGCGCATACTTTGTGATATCTCCTCTTGTAGCAAACACAGACAGCTCAAAATTTCACAGAATGTGTTGAAGACCAAGTCCCACAAATGTGATATGAAATGGTTTTTCTCCCATGTTGCATTAGGAGAAAACAGCAAATGCTCGTTTTAGGCCAAAATGCATTGAAACCAATGGAAACGACAAAAGCAAATACTTTGTGATATCTCCTCTTGTAGCAAACACAGACCGCTCAAAATTTCACAGAATGTATTGAAGACCAAGACACACAAATGTGATGTGAAATGGTTTTTCTCCCATGTTGCGTTTAAGAGAAAACAGCAAATGCACACTTTAGGCCAAAATGCATTGAAACCAATAGAAAAAAAAAGCGCATACTTTGTGATATCTCCTCTTGTAGCAAACACAGACAGCTCAAAATTTCACAGAATGTGTTGAAGACCTAGACCCACAAATGTGATATGAAAAGGTTTTTCTCCCATGTTGCATTTAAGAGAAAACAGCAAATGCTCGTTTTAGGCCAAAATGCATTGAAACCAATGGAAACAACAACAGCACATATTTTGTGATATCTCCTCTTGTAGCAAACAGAGACAGCTCAAAATTTCACAGAATGTTTTGAAGACTAAGACCCACAAATGTGATGTGAAATTGTTTTTCTCCCATGTTGCTTTTAAGAGAAAACAGCAAATGCTCGTTTTAGGCCAAAATGCATTGAAACCAATGGAAAACAAAAGCGTATACTTTGTGATATCTCCTCTTGTAGGAAACAAAGACAGCTGAAAATTTCACAGAATGTGTTGAAGACCAAGACCCACAAATGTGATGTGAAATGGTTTTTCTCCCATGCTGCTTTTAAGAGAAAACAGCAAATGCTCGTTTTAGGCCAAAATGCATTGAAACCAATGGAAACAACAAAAACACATACTTTGTGATATCTCCTCTTGTAGGAAACAAAGACAGCTCAAAATTTCACAGAATGTGTTGAAGACCAAGACCCACAAATGTGATGTGAAATGGTTTTTCTCCCATGTTGCGTTTTAGAGAAAACAGCAAAAGCACACTTTAGGCCAAAATGCATTGAAACCAATGGAAAACAAAAGCGCATACTTTGTGATATCTCCTCTTGTAGCAAACACAGACAGCTCAAAATTTCACAGATTGTGTTGAAGACCAAGACCCACAAATGTGATGTGAAATGGTTTTTCTCCCATTTTGCATTTAAGAGAAAACAGCAAATGCTCGTTTCAAGCCAAAATGCATTGAAACCAACGGAAACAACAAAAGCACATACTTTGTGATATCTCCTCTTGTAGCAAACACAGACAGCTCACAATTTCACAGAATGTGTTGAAGACCAAGACCCACAAATGTGAAGTGAAATGGTTTTTCTCCCATGTTGCGTTTAAGAGAAAACAGCAAGTGCTTGTTTTACGCCAAAATGCATTGAAACTAATGGAAAACAAAAGCGCATACTTTGTGATATCTCCTCTTGTAGCAAACACAGACAGCTCAAAATTTCACAGAATGTGTTGAAGACCAAGACACACAAATGTGATGTGAAATGGTTTTTCTCCCATGTTGCGTTTAAGAGAAAACAGCAAATGCACACTTTAGGCCAAAATGCATTGAAACCAATAGAAAAAAAAAGTGCATACTTTGTGATATCTCCTCTTGTAGCAAACACAGACAGCTCAAAATTTCACAGAATGTGTTGAAGACCTAGACCCACAAATGTGATATGAAAAGGTTTTTCTCCCATGTTGTGTTTAAGAGAAAACAGCAAATGCTCGTTTTAGGCCAAAATGCATTGAAACCAATGGAAACAACAAAAGCACATACTTTGTGATATCTCCTCTTGTAGCAAACAAAGACAGCTCAAAATTTCACAGAATATTTTGAAGACCAAGACCCACAAATGTGATGTGAAATTATTTTTCTCCCATGTTGCTTTTAAGAGAAAACAGCAAATGCTCGTTTTAGGCCAAAATGCATTGAAACCAATGGAAAACAAAAGCGCATACTTTGTGATATCTCCTCTTGTAGCAAACAAAGACAGCTCAAAATTTCACAGAATGTGTTGAAGACCAAGACCCACAAATGTGATATGAAATGGTTTTTCTCCCATGTTGCATTAATAGAAAACAGCAAATGCTCGTTTTAGGCCAAAATGCATTGAAACCAATGGAAACAACAAAAGCGCATACTTTGTGATATCTCCTCATGTAGCAAACAAAGACAGCTCAAAATTTCACAGAATGTGTTGAAGACCAAGACCCACAAATGTGATGTGATATGGTGTTTCTCCCATGTTGCATTTAAGAGAAAACAGCAAATGCACACTTTAGGCCAAAATGCATTGAAACCAATAAAAAACAAAAGCGCATACTTTGTGATATCTCCTCTTGTAGCAAACACAGACAGCTCAAAATTTCACAGAATGTGTTGAAGACCAAGACCCACAAATGTGATGTGAAATGGTTTTTCTCCCATGTTGCATTTAAGAGAAAACAGCAAATGCTCGTTTTAGGCCAAAATGCATTGAAACCAATGGAAACAACAACAGCACATACTTTGTGATATCTCCTCTTGTAGCAAACACAGACAGCTCAAAATTTCACAGAATGTGTTGAAGACCAAGACCCACAAAAGTGATGTGAAATGGTTTTTCTCCCATGTTGCGTTTAAGAGAAAACAGCAAATGCTCGTTTTAGGCCAAAATGCATTGAAACCAATGGAAACAACAACAGCACATACTTTGTGATATCACCTCTTGTAGGAAACAAAGACAGCTCAAAATTTCACAGAATGTGTTGAAGACCAAGACCCACAAATGTGATGTGAAAAGGTTTTTCTCCCATGTTGCCTTTAGGAGAAAACAGCAAAAGCTCATTATTGGCCAAAATGCATTGAAACCAATAGAAACAACAAAAGTGCATACTTTGTGATATCTCCTCTTGTAGCAAACTAAGACAGCTCAAAATTTCACAGAATGTGTTGAAGACAAAGACCCACAAATGTGATGTGAAATGTTTTTTCTCCCATGTTGCGTTTTAGAGAAAACAGCAAATGCACACTTTAGGCCAAAATGCTATGAACCAATGGAAAACAAAAGCGCATACTTTGTGATATCTCCTCTTGTAGCAAACACAGACAGCTCAAAATTTCACAGATTGTGTTGAAGACCAAGAGCCACAAATGTGATGTGAAATGGTTTTTCTCCCATTTTGCATTTAAGAGAAAACAGCAAATGCTCGTTTTAAGCCAAAATGCATTGAAACCAACGGAAACAAAAAAAGCACATACTTTGTGATATCTCCTCTTGTAGCAAACACAGACAGCTCACAATTTCACAGAATGTGTTGAAGACCAAGACCCACAAATGTGAAGTGAAATGGTTTTTCTCCCATGTTGCGTTTAAGAGAAAACAGCAAGTGCTTGTTTTACGCCAAAATGCATTGAAACTAATGGAAAACAAAAGCGCATACTTTGTGATATCTCCTCTTGTAGCAAACACAGACAGCTCAAAATTTCACAGAATGTGTTGAAGACCAAGTCCCACAAATGTGATATGAAATGGTTTTTCTCCCATGTTGCATTAGGAGAAAACAGCAAATGCTCGTTTTAGGCCAAAATGCATTGAAACCAATGGAAACGACAAAAGCAAATACTTTGTGATATCTCCTCTTGTAGCAAACACAGACCGCTCAAAATTTCACAGAATGTATTGAAGACCAAGACACACAAATGTGATGTGAAATGGTTTTTCTCCCATGTTGCGTTTAAGAGAAAACAGCAAATGCACACTTTAGGCCAAAATGCATTGAAACCAATAGAAAAAAAAAGCGCATACTTTGTGATATCTCCTCTTGTAGCAAACACAGACAGCTCAAAATTTCACAGAATGTGTTGAAGACCTAGACCCACAAATGTGATATGAAAAGGTTTTTCTCCCATGTTGCATTTAAGAGAAAACAGCAAATGCTCGTTTTAGGCCAAAATGCATTGAAACCAATGGAAACAACAACAGCACATATTTTGTGATATCTCCTCTTGTAGGAAACAAAGACAGCTCAAAATTTCACAGAATGTGTTGAAGACCAAGACCCACAAATGAGATGTGAAATGGTTTTTCTCCCATGTTGCATTTAAGAGAAAACAGCAAATGCTCATTTTAGGCCAAAATGCATTGAAACCAATGGAAACAACAAAAGCGCATACTTTGTGATATCTCCTCTTGTAGTAAAAACAGACAGCTCAAAATTTCACAGAATGTGTTGAAGACCAAGACCCACAAAGTGATGTGAAATGGTTTTTCTCCCATGTTGCGTTTAAGAGAAAACAGCAAATGCTCACTTTAGGCCAAAATGCACTGAAACCAATGGAAACAACAAAAGCACATACTTTGTGATATCTCCTCTTGTAGCAAACACAGACAGCTCAAAATTTCACAGAATGTGTTGAAGACCAAGACCCACAAATGTGATGTGAAATGATTTTTCTCCCATGTTGCTTTTAATAGAAAACAGCAAATGCTCGTTTTAGGCCAAAATGCACTGAAAGCAATGGAAACAACAAAAGCACATACTTTGTGATATCTCCTCTTGTAGGAAACAAAGACAGATGAAAATTTCACAGAATGTGTTGAAGACCAAGACCCACAAATGTGATGTGAAATGGTTTTTCTCCCATGCTGCTTTTAAGAGAAAACAGCAAATGCTCGTTTTAGGCCAAAATGCATTGAAACCAATGGAAACAACAAAAGCACATACTTTGTGATATCTCCTCTTGTAGGAAACAAAGACAGCTCAAAATTTCACAGAATGTGTTGAAGACCAAGACCCACAAATGTGATGTGAAATGTTTTTTCTCCCATGTTGCGTTTTAGAGAAAACAGCAAATGCACACTTTAGGCCAAAATGCTATGAACCAATGGAAAACAAAAGCGCATACTTTGTGATATCTCCTCTTGTAGCAAACACAGACAGCTCAAAATTTCACAGATTGTGTTGAAGACCAAGAGCCACAAATGTGATGTGAAATGGTTTTTCTCCCATTTTGCATTTAAGAGAAAACAGCAAATGCTTGTTTCAAGCCAAAATGCATTGAAACCAACGGAAACAACAAAAGCACATACTTTGTGATATCTCCTCTTGTAGCAAACACAGACAGCTCACAATTTCACAGAATGTGTTGAAGACCAAGACCCACAAATGTGAAGTGAAATGGTTTTTCTCCCATGTTGCGTTTAAGAGAAAACAGCAAGTGCTTGTTTTACGCCAAAATGCATTGAAACTAATGGAAAACAAAAGCGCATACTTTGTGATATCTCCTCTTGTAGCAAACACAGACAGCTCAAAATTTCACAGAATGTGTTGAAGACCAAGTCCCACAAATGTGATATGAAATGGTTTTTCTCCCATGTTGCATTAAGAGAAAACAGCAAATGCTCGTTTTAGGCCAAAATACATTGAAACCAATGGAAACGACAAAAGCAAATACTTTGTGTTATCTCCTCTTGTAGCAAACACAGACCGCTCAAAATTTCACAGAATGTGTTGAAGACCAAGACCCACAAATGTGATGTGAAATGGTTTTTCTCCCATGTTGCGTTTAAGAGAAAACAGCAAATGCACACTTTAGGCCAAAATGCATTGAAACCAATAGAAAAAAAAAGCGCATACTTTGTGATATCTCCTCTTGTAGCAAACACAGACAGCTCAAAATTTCACAGAATGTGTTGAAGACCAAGACCCACAAATGTGATGTGAAATGGTTTTTCTCCCATGTTGCATTTAAGAGAAAATAGCAAATGCTCGTTTTAGGCCAAAATGCATTGAAACCAATGGAAACAACAACAGCACATACTTTGTGATATCTCCTCTTGTAGCAAACACAGACAGCTCAAAATTTCACAGAATGTGTTGAAGACCAAGACCCACAAAAGAGATGTGAAATGGTTTTTCTCCCATGTTGCGTTTAAGAGAAAACAGCAAATGCTCGTTTTAGGCCAAAATGCATTGAAACCAATGGAAACAACAACAGCACATACTTTGTGATATCACCTCTTGTAGGAAACAAAGACAGCTCAAAATTTCACAGAATGTGTTGAAGACCAAGACCCACAAATGTGATGTGAAAAGGTTTTTCTCCCATGTTGCCTTTAGGAGAAAACAGCAAATGCTCATTATTGCCCAAAATGCATTGAAACCAATGGAAACAACAAAAGTGCATACTTTGTGATATCTCCTCTTGTAGCAAACTAAGACAGCTCAAAATTTCACAGAATGTGTTGAAGACCAAGACCCATAAATGAGATGTGAAATGGTTTTTCTCCCATGTTGCGTTTAAGAGAAAACAGCAAATGCTCGTTTTAGGCCAAAATGCACTGAAACCAATGGAAACAACAAAAGCACATACTTTGTGATATCTCCTCTTGTAGGAAACAAAGACAGCTCAAAATTTCACAGAATGTGTTGAAGACCAAGACCCACAAAGTGATGTGAAATGGTTTTTCTCCCATGTTGCGTTTAAGAGAAAACAGCAAATGCTCATTTTAGGCCAAAATGCACTGAAACCAATGGAAACAACAAAAGCACATACTTTGTGATATCTTCTCTTGTAGCAAACACAGACAGCTCAAAATTTCACAGAATGTTTTGAAGACCAAGACCCACAAATGTGATGTGAAATGATTTTTCTCCCATGTTGCTTTTAATAGAAAACAGCAAATGCTCGTTTTAGGCCAAAATGCACTGAAACCAATGGAAACAACAAAAGCACATACTTTGTGATATCTCCTCTTGTAGGAAACAAAGACAGCTGAAAATTTCACAGAATGTGTTGAAGACCAAGACCCACAAATGTGATGTGAAATGGTTTTTGCACATGCTGCTTTTAAGAGAAAACAGCAAATGCTCGTTTTAGGCCAAAATGCATTGAAACCAATGGAAACAACAAAAGCACATACTTTGTGATATCTCCTCTTGTAGGAAACAAAGACAGCTCAAAATTTCACAGAATGTGTTGAAGACCAAGACCCACAAATGTGATGTGAAATGTTTTTTCTCCCATGTTGCGTTTTAGAGAAAACAGCAAATGCACACTTTAGGCCAAAATGCTATGAACCAATGGAAAACAAAAGCGCATACTTTGTGATATCTCCTCTTGTAGCAAACACAGACAGCTCAAAATTTCACAGATTGTGTTGAAGACCAAGAGCCACAAATGTGATGTGAAATGGTTTTTCTCCCATTTTGCATTTAAGAGAAAACAGCAAATGCTCGTTTCAAGCCAAAATGCATTGAAACCAACGGAAACAACAAAAGCACATACTTTGTGATATCTCCTCTTGTAGCAAACACAGACAGCTCACAATTTCACAGAATGTGTTGAAGACCAAGACCCACAAATGTGAAGTGAAATGGTTTTTCTCCCATGTTGCGTTTAAGAGAAAACAGCAAGTGCTTGTTTTACGCCAAAATGAATTGAAACTAATGGAAAACAAAAGCGCATACTTTGTGATATCTCCTCTTGTAGCAAACACAGACAGCTCAAAATTTCACAGAATGTGTTGAAGACCAAGTCCCACAAATGTGATATGAAATGGTTTTTCTCCCATGTTGCATTAAGAGAAAACAGCAAATGCTCGTTTTAGGCCAAAATACATTGAAACCAATGGAAACGACAAAAGCAAATACTTTGTGATATCTCCTCTTGTAGCAAACACAGACCGCTCAAAATTTCACAGAATGTGTTGAAGACCAAGACACACAAATGTGATGTGAAATGGTTTTTCTCCCATGTTGCGTTTAAGAGAAAACAGCAAATGCACACTTTAGGCCAAAATGCATTGAAACCAATAGAAAAAAAAGCGCATACTTTGTGATATCTCCTCTTGTAGCAAACACAGACAGCTCAAAATTTCACAGAATGTGTTGAAGACCTAGACCCACAAATGTGATATGAAAAGGTTTTTCTCCCATGCTGCATTTAAGAGAAAACAGCAAATGCTCGTTTTAGGCCAAAATGCATTGAAACCAATGGAAACAACAACAGCACATATTTTGTGATATCTCCTCTTGTAGCAAACACAGACAGCTCAAAATTTCACAGAATGTGTTGAAGACCAAGACCCACAAAAGTGATGTGAAATGGTTTTTCTCCCATGTTGCGTTTAAGAGAAAACAGCAAATGCTCGTTTTAGGCCAAAATGCATTGAAACCAATGGAAACAACAACAGCACATACTTTGTGATATCTCCTCTTGTAGCAAACACAGACAGCTCAAAATTTCACAGAATGTGTTGAAGACCAAGACACACAAATGTGATGTGAAATGGTTTTTCTCCCATGTTGCGTTTAAAAGAAAATAGCAAATGCACACTTTAGGCAAAAATGAATTGAAACCAATGGAAACAACAAAAGCGCATACTTTTTGATATCTCCTCATGTAGCAAACAAAGACAGCTCAAAATTTCACAGAATGTGTTGAAGACCAAGACCCACAAATGTGATGTGATATGGTGTTTCTCCCATGTTGCATTTAAGAGAAAACAGCAAATGCACACTTTAGGCAAAAATGCATTGAAACCAATGAAAAACAAAAGCGCATACTTTGTGATATCTCCTCTTGTAGCAATCAGACAGCTCAAAATTTCACAGAATGTGTTGAAGACCTAGACCCACAAATGTGATATGAAAAGGTTTTTCTCCCATGTTGTGTTTAAGAGAAAATAGCAAATGCTCGTTTTAGGCCAAAATGCATTGAAACCAATGGAAACAACAAAAGCACATACTGTGTGATATCTCCTCTTGTAGCAAACAGACAGCTCAAAATTTCACAGAATGTGTTGAAGACCTAGACCCACAAATGTGATATGAAAAGGTTTTTCTCCCATGTTGTGTTTAAGAGAAAACAGCAAATGCTCGTTTTAGGCCAAAATGCATTGAAACCAATGGAAACAACAAAAGCACATACTTTGTGATATCTCCTCTTGTAGCAAACACAGACAGCTCAAAATTTCACAGAATGTTTTGAAGACCAAGACCCACAAATGTGATGTGAACTTATTTTTCTCCCATGTTGCTTTTAAGAGAAAACAGCAAATGCTCGTTTTAGGCCAAAATGCATTGAAACCAATGGAAAACAAAAGCGCATACTTTGTGATATCTCCTCTTGTAGCAAACACAGACAGCTCAAAATTTCACAGAATGTGTTGAAGACCAAGACCCACAAATGTGATGTGAAATGGTTTTTCTCCCATGTTGCATTAATAGAAAACAGCAAATGCTCGTTTTAGGCCAAAATGCATTGAAACCAATGGAAACGACAAAAGCAAATACTTTGTGATATCTCCTCTTGTAGCAAACACAGACAGCTCAAAATTTCACAGAATGTGTTGAAGACCAAGACACACAAATGTGATGTGAAATGGTTTTTCTCCCATGTTGCGTTTAAAAGAAAATAGCAAATGCACACTTTAGGCCAAAATGCATTGAAACCAATGGAAACAACAAAAGCGCATACTTTGTGATATCTTCTCATGTAGCAAACAAAGACAGCTCAAAATTTCACAGAATGTGTTGAAGACCAAGACCCACAAATGTGATGTGATATGGTGTTTCTCCCATGTTGCATTTAAGAGAAAACAGCAAATGCACACTTTAGGCCAAAATGCATTGAAACCAATGAAAAACAAAAGCGCATACTTTGTGATATCTCCTCTTGTAGCAAACACAGACAGCTCAAAATTTCACAGAATGTGTTGAAGACCAAGACCCACAAATGTGATGTGAAATGGTTTTTCTCCCATGTTGCATTTAAGAGAAAACAGCAAATGCTCGTTTTAGGCCAAAATGCATTGAAACCAATGGAAACAACAACAGCACATACTTTGTGATATCTCCTCTTGTAGCAAACACAGACAGCTCAAAATTTCACAGAATGTGTTGAAGACCAAGACCCACAAAAGTGATGTGAAATGGTTTTTCTCCCATGTTGCGTTTAAGAGAAAACAGCAAATGCTCGTTTTAGGCCAAAATGCATTGAAACCAATGGAAACAACAACAGCACATACTTTGTGATATCACCTCTTGTAGGAAACAAAGACAGCTCAAAATTTCACAGAATGTGTTGAAGACCAAGACCCACAAATGTGATGTGAAAAGGTTTTTCTCCCATGTTGCCTTTAGGAGAAAACAGCAAATGCTCATTATTGGCCAAAATGCATTGAAACCAATGGAAACAACAAAAGTGCATACTTTGTGATATCTCCTCTTGTAGCAAACTAAGACAGCTCAAAATTTCACAGAATGTGTTGAAGACCAAGACCCACAAATGAGATGTGAAATGGTTTTTCTCCCATGTTGCGTTTAAGAGAAAACAGCAAATGCTCGTTTTAGGCCAAAATGCAATGAAACCAATGGAAACAACAAAAGCGCATACTTTGTGATATCTCCTCTTGTAGTAAAAACAGACATCAAAATTTCACAGAATGTTTTGAAGACCAAGACCCACAAATGTGATGTGAAATGATTTTTCTCCCATGTTGCTTTTAATAGAAAACAGCAAATGCTCGTTTTAGGCCAAAATGCACTGAAACCAATGGAAACAACAAAAGCACATACTTTGTGATATCTCCTCTTGTAGGAAACAAAGACAGCTGAAAATTTCACAGAATGTGTTGAAGACCAAGACCCACAAATGTGATGTGAAATGGTTTTTCTCCCATGCTGCTTTTAAGAGAAAACAGCAAATGCTCGTTTTAGGCCAAAATGCATTGAAACCAATGGAAACAACAAAAGCACATACTTTGTGATATCTCCTCTTGTAGGAAACAAAGACAGCTCAAAATTTCACAGAATGTGTTGAAGACCAAGACCCACAAATGTGATGTGAAATGGTTTTTCTCCCATGTTGCGTTTTAGAGAAAACAGCAAATGCACACTTTAGGCCAAAATGCATTGAAACCAATGGAAAACAAAAGTGCATACTTTGTGATATCTCCTCTTGTAGCAAACACAGACAGCTCAAAATTTCACAGATTGTGTTGAAGACCAAGAGCCACAAATGCGATGTGAAATGGTTTTTCTCCCATTTTGCATTTAAGAGAAAACAGCAAATGCTCGTTTCAAGTCTAAATGCATTGAAACCAACGGAAACAACAAAAGCACATACTTTGTGATATCTCCTCTTGTAGCAAACACAGACAGCTCACAATTTCACAGAATGTGTTGAAGACCAAGACCCACAAATGTGAAGTGAAATGGTTTTTCTCCCATGTTGCGTTTAAGAGAAAACAGCAAGTGCTTGTTTTACGCCAAAATGCATTGAAACTAATGGAAAACAAAAGCGCAAACTTTGTGATATCTCCTCTTGTAGCAAACACAGACAGCTCAAAATTTCACAGAATGTGTTGAAGACCAAGTCCCACAAATGTGATATGAAATGGTTTTTCTCCCATGTTGCATTAAGAGAAAACAGCAAATGCTCGTTTTAGGCCAAAATGCATTGAAACCAATAGAAACGACAAAAGCAAATACTTTGTGATATCTCCTCTTGTAGCAAACACAGACCGCTCAAAATTTCACAGAATGTGTTGAAGACCAAGACACACAAATGTGATGTGAAATGGTTTTTCTCCCATGTTGCGTTTAAGAGAAAACAGCAAATGCACACTTTAGGCCAAAATGCATTGAAACCAATAGAAAAAAAAAGCGCATACTTTGTGATATCTCCTCTTGTAGCAAACACAGACAGCTCAAATTTTCACAGAATGTGTTGAAGACCTAGACCCACAAATGTGATATGAAAAGGTTTTTCTCCCATGTTGCGTTTAAGAGAAAACAGCAAATGCACACTTTAAGCCAAAATGCAATGAAACCAATGGAAACAACAACAGCGCATATTTTGTGATATCTCCTCTTGTAGCAAACACAGACAGCTCAAAAATTTCACAGAATGTCTTGAAGACCAAGACCCACAAAAGTGATATGAAATGGTTTTTCTCCCATGTTGCGTTTAAGAGAAAACAGCAAATGCTCGTTTTAGGCCAAAATGCATTGAAACCAATGGAAACAACAAAAGTGCATACTTTGTGATATCTCCTCTTGTAGCAAACAAAGACAGCTCAAAATTTCACAGAATGTGTTGAAGACCAAGACCCACAAACATGATGTGAATTGGTTTTTCTCCCTTGTTGCATTTAAGAGAAAACATCAAATGCACGCTTTAGGCCAAAATGCATTGAAACCAATGGAAAACAAAAGTGCATACTTTGTGATATCTTCTCTTGTAGCAAACAAAGACAGCTCAAAATTTCACAGAATGTGTTGAAGACCAAGACACACAAATGTGATGTGAAATGGTTTTTCTCCCATGTTGCGTTTAAGAGAATACAGCAAATGCTCGTTTTAGGCCAAAATGCACTAAAACCAATGGAAACAACAAAAGCACATACTTTGTGATATCTCCTCTTGTAGGAAACAAAGACAGCTCAAAATTTCACAGAATGTGTTGAAGACCAAGACCCACAAATGTGATGTGAAATGTTTTTTCTCCCATGTTGCGTTTTAGAGAAAACAGCAAATGCTCATTTTAGGCCAAAATGCATTGAAACCAATGGAAACAACAACAGCACATATTTTGTGATATCTCCTCTTGTAGCAAACACAGACAGCTCAAAATTTCACAGAATGTGTTGAAGACCTAGACCCACAAATGTGATATGAAAAGGTTTTTCTCCCATGTTGCGTTTAAGAGAAAACAGCAAATGCACACTTTAAGCCAAAATGCAATGATACCAATGGAAACAACAACAGCGCATATTATGTGATATCTCCTCTTGTAGCAAACACAGACAGCTCAAAAATTTCACAGAATGTCTTGAAGACCAAGACCCACAAAAGTGATGTGAAATGGTTTTTCTCCCATGTTGCGCTTAAGAGAAAACAGCAAATGCTCGTTTTAGGCCAAAATGCATTGAAACCAATGGAAACAACAAAAGTGCATACTTTGTGATATCTCCTCTTGTAGCAAACAAAGACAGCTCAAAATTTCACAGAATGTGTTGAAGACCAAGACCCACAAACATGATGTGAATTGGTTTTTCTCCCTTGTTGCATTTAAGAGAAAACATCAAATGCACGCTTTAGGCCAAAATGCATTGAAACCAATGGAAAACAAAAGTGCATACTTTGTGATATCTTCTCTTGTAGCAAACAAAGACAGCTCAAAATTTCACAGAATGTGTTGAAGACCAAGACACACAAATGTGATGTGAAATGGTTTTTCTCCCATGTTGCGTTTAAGAGAAAACAGCAAATGCTCGTTTTAGGCCAAAATGCACTAAAACCAATGGAAACAACAAAAGCACATACTTTGTGATATCTCCTCTTGTAGGAAACAAAGACAGCTCAAAATTTCACAGAATGTGTTGAAGACCAAGACCCACAAATGTGATGTGAAATGTTTTTTCTCGCATGTTGCGTTTTAGAGAAAACAGCAAATGCACACTTTAGGCCAAAATGCTATGAAACCAATGGAAAACAAAAGCGCATACTTTGTGATATCTCCTCTTGTAGCAAACACAGACAGCTCAAAATTTCACAGATTGTGTTGAAGACCAAGACCCACAAATGTGATGTGAAATGGTTTTTCTCCCATTTTGCATTTAAGAGAAAACAGCAAATGCTCGTTTCAAGCCAAAATGCATTGAAACCAATGGAAACGACAAAAGCAAATACTTTGTGATATCTCCTCTTGTAGCAAACACAGACAGCTCAAAATTTCACATAATGTGTTGAAGACCAAGACCCACAAATGTGATGTGAAATGGTTTTTCTCCCATGTTGCTTTTAAGAGAAAACAGCAAATGCTCGTTTTAGGCCAAAATGCATTGAAACCAATGGAAACAACAAAAGCACATACTTTGTGATATCTCCTCTTGTTGGAAACAAAGACAGCTCAAAATTTCACAGAATGTGTTGAAGACCAAGACCCACAAATGTGATGTGAAATGGTTTTTCTCCCATGTTGCGTTTTAGAGAAAACAGCAAATGCACACTTTAGGCCAAAATGCATTGAAACCAATGGAAAACAAAAGCGCATACTTTGTGATATCTCCTCTTGTAGCAAACACAGACAGCTCAAAATTTCACAAATTGTGTTGAAGACCAAGACCCACAAATGTGATGTGAAATGGTTTTTCTCCCATGTTGCATTTAAGAGAAAACAGCAAATGCACACTTTAGGCCAAAATGCATTGAAACCAATGGAAAACAAAAGCGCATACTTTGTGATATCTCCTCTTGTAGCAAACACAGACAGCTCAAAATTTCACAGAATGTGTTGAAGACTAAGACCCACAAATGTGATGTGAAACGGTTTTTCTCCCATGTTGCATTTAAGAGAAAACAGCAAATGCTCGTTTTAGGCCAAAATGCACTGAAACCAATGGAAACAACAAAAGCACATACTTTGTGATATCTCCTCTTGTAGGAAACAAAGACAGCTGAAAATTTCACAGAATGTGTTGAAGACCAAGACCCACAAATGTGATGTGAAATGGTTTTTCTCCCATGTTGCTTTTAAGAGAAAACAGCAAATGCTCGTTTTAGGCCAAAATGCACTGAAACCAATGGAAACAACAACAGCACATATTTTGTGATATCTCCTCTTGTAGCAAACACAGACAGCTCAAAATTTCACAGAATGTCTTGAAGACCAAGACCCACATATGTGATGTGAAATGATTTTTCTACCATTTTGCTTTTAAGAGAAAACAGCAAATGCTCGTTTTAGGCCAAAATGCACTGAAACCAATGGAAACAACAAAAGCACATACTTTGTGATATCTCCTCTTGTAGGAAACAAAGACAGCTGAAAATTTCACAGAATGTGTTGAAGACCAAGACCCACAAATGTGATGTGAAATGGTTTTTCTCCCATGTTGCTTTTAAGAGAAAACAGCAAATGCTCGTTTTAGGCCAGAATGCATTGAAACCAATGGAAACAACAAAAGCACATACTTTGTGATATCTCCTCTTGTAGCAAACACAGACAGCTCAAAATTTCACAGATTGTGTTGAAGACCAAGACCCACAAATGTGATGTGAAATGGTTTTTCTCCCATTTTGCATTTAAGAGAAAACAGCAAATGCTCGTTTCAAGCCAAAATGCATTGAAACCAACGGAAACAACAAAAGCACATACTTTGTGATATCTCCTCTTGTAGCAAACACAGACAGGTCACAATTTCACAGAATGTGTTGAAGACCAAGACCCACAAATGTGATGTGAAATGGTTTTTCTCCCATGTTGCGTTTAAGAGAAAACAGCAAGTGCTTGTTTTAAGCCATAATGCATTGAAACTAATGGAAACAAAAGCGCATACTTTGTGATATCTCCTCTTGTAGCAAACACAGACAGCTCAAAATTTCACAGAATGTGTTGAAGACCTAGACCCACAAATGTGATATGAAAAGGTTTTTCTCCCATGTTGCATTTAAGAGAAAACAGCAAATGCACACTTTAAGCCAAAATGCATTGAAACCAATGGAAAACAAAAGCGCATACTTTGTGATATTTCCTCTTGTAGCAAACACAGACAGTTCAAAATTTCACAGAATGTGTTGAAGACCAACACCCACAAATGTGATGTGAAACGGTTTTTCTCCCATGTTGCATTTAAGAGAAAACAGCAAATGCTCGTTTTAGGCCAAAATGCATTGAAACCAATGGAAACAACAACAGCACATATTTTGTGATATCTCCTCTTGTAGCAAACACAGACAGCTCAAAATTTCACAGAATGTCTTGAAGACCAAGACGCACAAAAGTGATGTGAAATGGTTTTTCTCCCATGTTGCGTTTAAGAGAAAACAGCAAATGCTCGTTTTAGGCCAAAATGCATTGAAACCAATGGAAACAACAACAGCACATACTTTGTGATATCTCCTCTTTTAGCAAACACAGACAGCTAAAAATTTCACAGAATGTGTTGAAGACCAAGACCCACAAACATGATGTGAAATGGTTTTTCTCCCATGTTGCCTTTAGGAGAAAACAGCAAATGCTCATTATTGGCCAAAATGCATTGAAACCAATGGAAACAACAAAAGTGCATACTTTTTGATATCTCCTCTTGTAGCAAACAAAGACAGCTCAAAATTTCACAGAATGTGTTGAAGACCAAGACCCACAAACATGATGTGAAATGGTTTTTCTCCCCAGTTGCATTTAAGAGAAAACATCAAATGCACGCTTTAGGCCAAAATGCATTGAAACCAATGGAAAACAAAAGTGCATACTTTGTGATATCTTCTCTTGTAGCAAACAAAGACAGCTCAAAATTTCACAGAATGTGTTGAAGACCAAGACCCACAAATGTGATGCGAAGTGGTTTTTCTCCCATGTTGCGTTTAAGAGAAAATAGCAAATGCTCATTTTAGGCCAAAATGCACTAAAACCAATGGAAACAACAAAAGCACATACTTTGTGATATCTCCTCTTGTAGCAAACACAGACAGCTCAAAATTTCACAGAATGTGTTGAAGACCAAGACCCACAAATGTGATGTGAAACGGTTTTTCTCCCATATTGCATTTAAGAGAAAACAGCAAATGCTCGTTTTAGGCCAAAATGCATTGAAACCAATGGAAACAACAACAGCACATATTTTGTGATATCTCCTCTTGTAGCAAACACAGACAGCTCAAAATTTCACAGAATGTGTTGAAGACTAAGACCCACAAATGTGATGTGAAACGGTTTTTCTCCCATGTTGCATTTAAGAGGAAAACAGCAAATGCTCGTTTTAGGCCAAAATGCACTGAAACCAATGGAAACAACAAAAGCACATACTTTGTGATATCTCCTCTTGTAGGAAACAAAGACAGCTGAAAATTTCACAGAATGTGTTGAAGACCAAGACCCACAAATGTGATGTGAAATGGTTTTTCTCCCATGTTGCTTTTAAGAGAAAACAGCAAATGCTCGTTTTAGGCCAAAATGCATTGAAACCAATGGAAACAAAAAAAGCACATACTTTGTGATATCTCCTCTTGTAGCAAACACAAACAGGTCACAATTTCACAGAATGTGTTGAAGACCAAGACCCACAAATGTGATGTGAAATGGTTTTTCTCCCATGTTGCGTTTAAGAGAAAACAGCAAATGCACACTTTAAGCCAAAATGCATTGAAACCAATGGAAAACAAAAGCGCATACTTTGTGATATTTCCTCTTGTAGCAAACACAGACAGTTCAAAATTTCACAGAATATGTTGAAGACCAACACCCACAAATGTGATGTGAAACGGGTTTTCTCCCATGTTGCATTTAAGAGAAAACAGCAAATGCTCGTTTTAGGCCAAAATGCACTAAAACCAATAGAAACAACAAAAGCACATACTTTGTGATATCTCCTCTTGTAGCAAACACAGACAGCTCAAAATTTCACAGAATGTTTTGAAGACCAAGACCCACAAATGTGATGTGAAATGATTTTTCTCCCATGTTGCTTTTAAGAGAAAACAGCAAATGCTCGTTTTAGGCCAAAATGCACTGAAACCAATGGAAACAACAAAAGCACATACTTTGTGATATCTCCTCTTGTAGGAAACAAAGACAGCTGAAAATTTCACAGAATGTGTTGAAGACCAAGACCCACAAATGTGATGTGAAATGGTTTTTCTCCCATTTTGCATTTATGAGAAAACAGCAAATGCTCGTTTCAAGCCAAAATGCATTGAAACCAACGGAAGCAACAAAAGCACATACTTTGTGATATCTCCTCTTGTAGCAAACACAGACAGCTCACAATTTCACAGAATGTGTTGAAGACCTAGACCCACAAATGTGATATGAAATGTTTTTTCTCCCATGTTGCATTTAAGAGAAAACAGCAAATGCACACTTTAGGCCAAAATGCATTGAAACCAATGGAAAACAAAAGCGCATACTTTGTGATATCTCCTGTTGTAGCAAACACAGACTGCTCAAAATTTCACAGATTGTGTTGAAGACCAAGACCCACAAACGTGATGTGAAATGGTTTTTCTCCCATTTTGCATTTAAGAGAAAACAGCAAATGCTCGTTTCAAGCCAAAATGCATTGAAACCAATGGAAACGACAAAAGCAAATACTTTGTGATATCTCCTCTTGTAGCAAACACAGACAGCTCAAAATTTCACATAATGTGTTGAAGACCAAGACCCACAAATGTGATGTGAAATGGTTTTTCTCCCATGCTGCTTTTAAGAGAAAACAGCAAATGCTCGTTTTAGGCCAAAATGCATTGAAACCAATGGAAACAACAAAAGCACATACTTTGTGATATCTCCTCTTGTAGGAAACAAAGACAGCTCAAAATTTCACAGAATGTGTTGAAGACCAAGACCCACAAATGTGATGTGAAATGGTTTTTCTCCCATGTTGCGTTTTAGAGAAAACAGCAAATGCACACTTTAGGCCAAAATGCATTGAAACCAATGGAAAACAAAAGCGCATACTTTGTGATATCTCCTCTTGTAGCAAACACAGACAGCTCAAAATTTCACAAATTGTGTTGAAGACCAAGACCCACAAATGTGATGTGAAATGGTTTTTCTCCCATTTTGCATTTAAGAGAAAACAGCAAATGCTCGTTTCAAGCCAAAATGCATTGAAACCAACGGAAACAACAAAAGCACATACTTTGTGATATCTCCTCTTGTAGCAAACACAGACAGCTCACAATTTCAAAGAATGTGTTGAAGACCTAGACCCACAAATGTGGTATGAAAAGGTTTTTCTCCCATGTTGCATTTAAGAGAAAACAGCAAATGCACACTTTAGGCCAAAATGCATTGAAACCAATGGAAAACAAAAGCGCATACTTTGTGATATCTCCTCTTGTAGCAAACACAGACAGCTCAAAATTTCACAGAATGTGTTGAAGACCAAGACCCACAAATGTGATGTGAAACGGTTTTTCTCCCATATTGCATTTAAGAGAAAACAGCAAATGCTCGTTTTAGGCCAAAATGCATTGAAACCAATGGAAACAACAACAGCACATATTTTGTGATATCTCCTCTTGTAGCAAACACAGACAGCTCAAAATTTCACAGAATGTCTTGAAGACCAAGACCCACAAATGTGATGTGAAATGATTTTTCTCCCATGTTGCTTTTAAGAGAAAACAGCAAATGCTCGTTTTAGGCCAAAATGCACCGAAACCAATGGAAACAACAAAAGCACATACTGTGTGATATCTCCTCTTGTAGAAAACAAAGACAGCTGAAAATTTCACAGAATGTGTTGAAGACCAAGACCCACAAATGTGATGTGAAATGGTTTTTCTCCCATGTTGCTTTTAAGAGAAAACAGCAAATGCTCGTTTTAGGCCAAAATGCATTGAAACCAATGGAAACAACAAAAGCACATACTTTGTGATATCTCCTCTTGTAGGAAACAAAGACAGCTCAAAATTTCACAGAATGTGTTGAAGACCAAGACCCACAAATGTGATGTGAAATGGTTTTTCTCCCATGTTGCGTTTTAGAGAAAACAGCAAATGCACACTTTAGGCCAAAATGCATTGAAACCAATGGAAAACAAAAGCGCATACTTTGTGATATCTCCTCTTGTAGCAAACACAGACAGCTCAAAATTTCACAGATTGTGTTGAAGACCAAGACCCACAAATGTGATGTGAAATGGTTTTTCTCCCATTTTGCATTTAAGAGAAAACAGCAAATGCTCGTTTCAAGCCAAAATGCATTGAAACCAACGGAAACAACAAAAGCACATACTTTGTGATATCTCCTCTTGTAGCAATCACAGACAGCTCACAATTTCACAGAATGTGTTGAAGACCAAGACCCACAAATGTGATGTGAATGGTTTTTCTCCCATGTTGCGTTTAAGAGAAAACAGCAAGTGCTTGTTTTAAGCCAAAATGCATTGAAACTAATGGAAAACAAAAGCGCATACTTTGTGATATCTCCTCTTGTAGCAAACACAGACAGCTCACAATTTCACAGAATGTGTTGAAGACCAAGTCCCACAAATGTGATATGAAATGGTTTTTCTCCCATGTTGCATTAAGAGAAAACAGCAAATGCTCGTTTTAGGCCAAAATGCATTGAAACCAATGGAAACGACAAAAGCAAATACTTTGTGATATCTCCTCTTGTAGCAAACACAGACAGCTCAAAATTTCACAGAATGTGTTGAAGACCAAGACACACAAATGTGATGTGAAATGGTTTTTCTCCCGTGTTGCGTTTAAGAGAAAACAGCAAATGCACACTTTAGGCCAAAATTCATTGAAACCAATAGAAAAAAAAGCGCATACTTTGTGATATCTCCTCTTGTAGCAAACACAGACAGCTCAAAAATTTCACAGAATGTGTTGAAGACCTAGACCCACAAATGTGATATGAAAAGGTTTTTCTCCCATGTTGCACTTAAGAGAAAACAGCAAATGCACACTTTAAGCCAAAATGCATTGAAACCAATGGAAAACAAAAGCGCATACTTTGTGATATCTCCTCTTGTAGCAAACACAGACAGCTCAAAATTTCACAGAATGTGTTGAAGACCAACACCCACAAATGTGATGTGAAACGGTTTTTCTCCCATGTTGCATTTAAGAGAATACAGCAAATGCTCGTTTTAGGCCAAAATGCATTGAAACCAATGGAATCAACAACAGCACATATTTTGTGATATCTCCTCTTGTAGCAAACACAGACAGCTCAAAATTTCACAGAATGTCTTGAAGACCAAGACCCACAAAAGTGATGTGAAATGGTTTTTCTCCCATGTTGCGTTTAAGAGAAAACAGCAAATGCTCGTTTTAGGCCAAAATGCATTGAAACCAATGGAAACAACAACAGCACATACTTTGTGATATCTCCTCTTGTAGCAAACACAGACAGCTCAAAATTTCACAAATTGTGTTGAAGACCAATACCCACAAATGTGATGTGAATTGGTTTTTCTCCCATTTTGCATTTAAGAGAAAACAGCAAATGCTCGTTTTAAGCCAAAATGCATTGAAACCAACGGAAACAACAAAAGCACATACTTTGTGATATCTCCTCTTGTAGCAAACACAGACAGCTCAAAATTTCACAGAATGTGTTGAAGACCAAGACCCACAAAAGTGATGTGAAATGGTTTTTCTCCCATGTTGCGTTTAAGAGAAAACAGCAAATGCTCGTTTTAGGCCAAAATGCATTGAAACCAATGGAAACAACAACAGCACATACTTTGTGATATCTCCTCTTGTAGGAAACAAAGACAGCTCAAAATTTCACAGAATGTGTTGAAGACCAAGACCCACAAATTTGATGTGAAATGGTTTTTCTCCCATGTTGCCTTTAGGATAAAACATCAAATGCTCATTATTGGCCAAAATGCATTGAAACCAATGGAAACAACAAAAGTGCATACTTTGTGATATCTCCTCTTGTAGCAAACTAAGACAGCTCAAAATTTCACAGAATGTGTTGAAGACCAAGACCCACAAATGTGATGTGAAATGGTTTTTCTCCCATGTTGCATTTAAGAGAAAACAGCAAATGCTCGTTTTAGGCCAAAATGCATTGAAACCAATGGAAACAACAACAGCACATACTTTGTGATATCTCCTCATGTAGCAAACACAGACAGCTCCAAATTTCACAGAATGTGTTGAAGACCAAGACCCACAAATGTGATGTGAAATGGTTTTTCTCCCATGTTGCGTTTAAGAGAAAACAGCAAATGCTCGTTTTAGGCCAAAATGCATTGAAACCAATGGAAACAACAAAAGCACATACTTTGTGATATCTCCTCTTGTAGGAAACAAAGAGAGCTCAAAATTTCACAGAATGTGTTATAGACCAAGACCCACAAATGTGATGTGAAATGGTTTTTCTCCCATGTTGCGTTTTAGAGAAAACAGCAAATGCACACTTTAGGCCAAAATGCATTGAAACCAATGGAAAACAAAAGCGCATACTTTGTGATATCTCCTCTTGTAGCAAACACAGACAGCTCAAAATTTCACAGATTGTGTTGAAGACCAAGACCCACAAATGTGATGTGAAATGGTTTTTCTCCCATTTTGCATTTAAGAGAAAACAGCAAATGCTCGTTTCAAGCCAAAATGCATTGAAACCAACGGAAACAACAAAAGCACATACTTTGTGATATCTCCTCTTGTAGCAAACACAGACAGCTCACAATTTCACAGAATGTGTTGAAGACCAAGACCCACAAATGTGAAGTGAAATGGTTTTTCTCCCATGTTGCGTTTAAGAGAAAACAGCAAGTGCTTGTTTTACGCCAAAATGCATTGAAACTAATGGAAACAACAACAGCACATATTTTGTGATATCTCCTCTTGTAGCAAACACAGAAAGCTCAAAATTTCACATAATGTGTTGAAGACCAAGACCCACAAATGTGATGTGAAATGGTTTTTCTCCCATGTTGCTTTTAAGAGAAAACAGCAAATGCTCGTTTTAGGCCAAAATGCATTGAAACCAATGGAAACAACAAAAGGACATACTTTGTGATATCTCCTCTTGTAGGAAACAAAGACAGCTCAAAATTTCACAGAATGTGTTGAAGACCAAGACCCACAAATGTGATGTGAAATGGTTTTTCTCCCATGTTGCGTTTTAGAGAAAACAGCAAATGCACACTTTAGGCCAAAATGCATTGAAACCAATGGAAAACAAAAGCGCATACTTTGTGATATCTCCTCTTGTAGCAAACACAGACAGCTCAAAATTTCACAGATTGTGTTGAAGACCAAGACCCACAAATGTGATGTGAAATGGTTTTTCTCCCATTTTGCATTTAAGAGAAAACAGCAAATGCTCGTTTCAAGCCAAAATGCATTGAAACCAACGGAAACAACAAAAGCACATACTTTGTGATATCTCCTCTTGTAGCAAACACAGACAGGTCACAATTTCACAGAATGTGTTGAAGACCAAGACCCACAAATGTGATGTGAAATGGTTTTTCTCCCATGTTGCGTTTAAGAGAAAACAGCAAGTGCTTGTTTTAAGCCATAATGCATTGAAACTAATGGAAAACAAAAGCGCATACTTTGTGATATCTCCTCTTGTAGCAAACACAGACAGCTCAAAATTTCACAGAATGTGTTGAAGACCTAGACCCACAAATGTGATATGAAAAGGTTTTTCTCCCATGTTGCATTTAAGAGAAAACAGCAAATGCACACTTTAAGCCAAAATGCATTGAAACCAATGGAAAACAAAAGCGCATACTTTGTGATATTTCCTCTTGTAGCAAACACAGACAGCTCAAAATTTCACATAATGTGTTGAAGACCAAGACCCACAAATGTGATGTGAAATGGTTTTTCTCCCATGCTGCTTTTAAGAGAAAACAGCAAATGCTCGTTTTAGGCCAAAATGCATTGAAACCAATGGAAACAACAAAAGCACATACTTTGTGATATCTCCTCTTGTAGGAAACAAAGACAGCTCAAAATTTCACAGAATGTGTTGAAGACCAAGACCCACAAATGTGATGTGAAATGGTTTTTCTCCCATGTTGCATTTAAGAGAAAACAGCAAATACACACTTTAGGCAAAAATGCATTAAAACCAATGGAAAACAAAAGCGCATACTTTGTGATATCTCCTCTTGTAGCAAACACAGACAGCTCAAAATTTCACAGAATGTGTTGAAGACCAAGACCCACAAATGTGATGTGAAATGGTTTTTCTCCCATATTGCATTTAAGAGAAAACAGCAAATGCTCGTTTTAGGCCAAAATGCATTGAAACCAATGGAAACAACAACAGCACATATTTTGTGATATCTCCTCTTGTAGCAAACACAGACAGCTCAAAATTTCACAGAATGTGTTGAAGACTAAGACCCACAAATGTGATGTGAAACGGTTTTTCTCCCATGTTGCATTTAAGAGAGAAAACAGCAAATGCTCGTTTTAGGCCAAAATGCACTGAAACCAATGGAAACAACAAAAGCACATACTTTGTGATATCTCCTCTTGTAGGAAACAAAGACAGCTGAAAATTTCACAGAATGTGTTGAAGACCAAGACCCACAAATGTGATGTGAAATGGTTTTTCTCCCATGTTGCTTTTAAGAGAAAACAGCAAATGCTTGTTTTAGGCCAAAATGCACTGAAACCAATGGAAACAACAACAGCACATATTTTGTGATATCTCCTCTTGTAGCAAACACAGACAGCTCAAAATTTCACAGAATGTGTTGAAGACCAAGACCCACAAACATGTTGTGAAATGGTTTTTCTCCCTTGTTGCTTTTAAGAGAAAACAGCAAATGCTCGTTTTAGGCCAAAATGCATTGAAACCAATGGAAACAACAAAAGCACATACTTTGTGATATCTCCTCTTGTAGCAAACACAGACAGCTCAAAATTTCACATAATGTGTTGAAGACCAAGACCCACAAATGTGATGTGAAATGGTTTTTCTCCCATGTTGCTTTTAAGAGAAAACAGCAAATGCTCGTTTTAGGCCAAAATGCATTGAAACCAATGGAAACAACAAAAGCACATACTTTGTGATATCTCCTCTTGTAGGAAACAAAGACAGCTCAAAATTTCACAGAATGTGTTGAAGACCAAGACCCACAAATGTGATGTGAAATGGTTTTTCTCCCATGTTGCGTTTTAGAGAAAACAGCAAATGCACACTTTAGGCCAAAATGCATTGAAACCAATGGAAAACAATAGCGCATACTTTGTGATATCTCCTCTTGTAGCAAACACAGACAGCTCAAAATTTCACAGATTGTGTTGAAGACCAAGACCCACAAATGTGATGTGAAATGGTTTTTCTCCCATTTTGCATTTAAGAGAAAACAGCAAATGCTCGTTTCAAGCCAAAATGCATTGAAACCAACGGAAACAACAAAAGCACATACTTTGTGATATCTCCTCTTGTAGCAAACACAGACAGGTCACAATTTCACAGAATGTGTTGAAGACCAAGACCCACAAATGTGATGTGAAATGGTTTTTCTCCCATGTTGCGTTTAAGAGAAAACAGCAAGTGCTTGTTTTAAGCCATAATGCATTGAAACTAATGGAAAACAAAAGCGCATACTTTGTGATATCTCCTCTTGTAGCAAACACAGACAGCTCAAAATTTCACAGAATGTGTTGAAGACCTAGACCCACAAATGTGATATGAAAAGGTTTTTCTCCCATGTTGCATTTAAGAGAAAACAGCAAATGCACACTTTAAGCCAAAATGCATTGAAACCAATGGAAAACAAAAGCGCATACTTTGTGATATTTCCTCTTGTAGCAAACACAGACAGTTCAAAATTTCACAGAATGTGTTGAAGACCAACACCCACAAATGTGATGTGAAACGGTTTTTCTCCCATGTTGCATTTAAGAGAAAACAGCAAATGCTCGTTTTAGGCCAAAATGCATTGAAACCAATGGAAACAACAACAGCACATATTTTGTGATATCTCCTCTTGTAGCAAACACAGACAGCTCAAAATTTCACAGAATGTCTTGAAGACCAAGACGCACAAAAGTGATGTGAAATGGTTTTTCTCCCATGTTGCGTTTAAGAGAAAACAGCAAATGCTCGTTTCAAGCCAAAATGCATTGAAACCAACGGAAACAACAAAAGCACATACTTTGTGATATCTCCTCTTGTAGTAAACACAGACAGCTCACAATTTCACAGAATGTGTTGAAGACCTAGACCCACAAATGTGATATGAAATGTTTTTGTTCCCATGTTGCATTTAAGAGAAAACAGCAAATGCACACTTTAGGCCAAAATGCATTGAAACCAATGGAAAACAAAAGCGCATACTTTGTGATATCTCCTGCTGTAGCAAACACAGACAGCTCAAAATTTCACAGATTGTGTTGAAGACCAAGACCCACAAATGTGATGTGAAATGGTTTTTCTCCCATTTTGCATTTAAGAGAAAACAGCAAATGCTCGTTTCAAGCCAAAATGCATTGAAACCAATGGAAACGACAAAAGCAAATACTTTGTGATATCTCCTCTTGTAGCAAACACAGACAGCTCAAAATTTCACATAATGTGTTGAAGACCAAGACCCACAAATGTGATGTGAAATGGTTTTTCTCCCATGCTGCTTTTAAGAGAAAACAGCAAATGCTCGTTTTAGGCCAAAATGCATTGAAACCAATGGAAACAACAAAAGCACATACTTTGTGATATCTCCTCTTGTAGGAAACAAAGACAGCTCAAAATTTCACAGAATGTGTTGAAGACCAAGACCCACAAATGTGATGTGAAATGGTTTTTCTCCCATGTTGCATTTTAGAGAAAACAGCAAATGCACACTTTAGGCCAAAATGCATTGAAACCAATGGAAAACAAAAGCGCATACTTTGTGATATCTCCTCTTGTAGCAAACACAGACAGCTCAAAATTTCACAAATTGTGTTGAAGACCAAGACCCACAAATGTGATGTGAAATGGTTTTTCTCCCATTTTGCATTTAAGAGAAAACAGCAAATGCTCGTTTCAAGCCAAAATGCATTGAAACCAACGGAAACAACAAAAGCACATACTTTGTGATATCTCCTCTTGTAGCAAACACAGACAGCTCACAATTTCACAGAATGTGTTGAAGACCTAGACCCACAAATGTGGTATGAAAAGGTTTTTCTCCCATGTTGCATTTAAGAGAAAACAGCAAATGCACACTTTAGGCCAAAATGCATTGAAACCAATGGAAAACAAAAGCGCATACTTTGTGATATCTCCTCTTGTAGCAAACACAGACAGCTCAAAATTTCACAGAATGTGTTGAAGACCAAGACCCACAAATGTGATGTGAAACGGTTTTTCTCCCATATTGCATTTAAGAGAAAACAGCAAATGCTCGTTTTAGGCCAAAATGCATTGAAACCAATGGAAACAACAACAGCACATATTTTGTGATATCTCCTCTTGTAGCAAACACAGACAGCTCAAAATTTCACAGAATGTGTTGAAGACTAAGACCCACAAATGTGATGTGAAACGGTTTTTCTCCCATGTTGCATTTAAGAGAGAAAACAGCAAATGCTCGTTTTAGGCCAAAATGCACTGAAACCAATGGAAACAACAAAAGCACATACTTTGTGATATCTCCTCTTGTAGGAAACAAAGACAGCTGAAAATTTCACAGAATGTGTTGAAGACCAAGACCCACAAATGTGATGTGAAATGGTTTTTCTCCCATGTTGCTTTTAAGAGAAAACAGCAAATGCTTGTTTTAGGCCAAAATGCACTGAAACCAATGGAAACAACAACAGCACATATTTTGTGATATCTCCTCTTGTAGCAAACACAGACAGCTCAAAATTTCACAGAATGTCTTGAAGACCAAGACCCACAAATGTGATGTGAAATGATTTTTCTCCCATGTTGCTTTTAAGAGAAAACAGCAAATGCTCGTTTTAGGCCAAAATGCACTGAAACCAATGGAAACAACAAAAGCACATACTTTGTGATATCTCCTCTTGTAGGAAACAAAGACAGCTGAAAATTTCACAGAATGTGTTGAAGACCAAGACCCACAAATGTGATGTGAAATGGTTTTTCTCCCATGTTGCTTTTAAGAGAAAACAGCAAATGCTTGTTTTAGGCCAAAATGCATTGAAACCAATGGAAACAACAAAAGCACATACTTTGTGATATCTCCTCTTGTAGCAAACACAGACAGCTCAAAATTTCACAGATTGTGTTGAAGACCAAGACCCACAAATGTGATGTGAAATGGTTTTTCTCCCATTTTGCATTTAAGAGAAAACAGCAAATGCTCGTTTCAACCCAAAATGCATTGAAACCAACGGAAACAACAAAAGCACATACTTTGTGATATCTCCTCTTGTAGCAAACACAGACAGGTCACAATTTCACAGAATGTGTTGAAGACCAAGACCCACAAATGTGATGTGAAATGGTTTTTCTCCCATGTTGCGTTTAAGAGAAAACAGCAAATGCACACTTTAGGCCAAAATGCATTGAAACCAATGGAAAACAAAAGCGCATACTTTGTGATATCTCCTCTTGTAGCAAACACAGACAGCTCAAAATTTCACAGATTGTGTTGAAGACCAAGACCCACAAATGTGATGTGAAATGGTTTTTCTCCCATTTTGCATTTAAGAGAAAACAGCAAATGCTCGTTTCAAGCCAAAATGCATTGAAACCAACGGAAACAACAAAAGCACATACTTTGTGATATCTCCTCTTGTAGCAAACACAGACAGCTCAAAATTTCACAGAATGTGTTGAAGACCAAGACCCACAAATGTGATGTGAAACGGTTTTTCTCCCATATTGCATTTAAGAGAAAACAGCAAATGCTCGTTTTAGGCCAAAATGCATTGAAACCAATGGAAACAACAACAGCACATATTTTGTGATATCTCCTCTTGTAGCAAACACAGACAGCTCAAAATTTCACAGAATGTGTTGAAGACTAAGACCCACAAATGTGATGTGAAACGGTTTTTCTCCCATGTTGCATTTAAGAGAGAAAACAGCAAATGCTCGTTTTAGGCCAAAATGCACTGAAACCAATGGAAACAACAAAAGCACATACTTTGTGATATCTCCTCTTGTAGGAAACAAAGACAGCTGAAAATTTCACAGAATGTGTTGAAGACCAAGACCCACAAATGTGATGTGAAATGGTTTTTCTCCCATGTTGCTTTTAAGAGAAAACAGCAAATGCTTGTTTTAGGCCAAAATGCACTGAAACCAATGGAAACAACAACAGCACATATTTTGTGATATCTCCTCTTGTAGCAAACACAGACAGCTCAAAATTTCACAGAATGTCTTGAAGACCAAGACCCACAAATGTGATGTGAAATGATTTTTCTCCCATGTTGCTTTTAAGAGAAAACAGCAAATGCTCGTTTTAGGCCAAAATGCACTGAAACCAATGGAAACAACAAAAGCACATACTTTGTGATATCTCCTCTTGTAGGAAACAAAGACAGCTGAAAATTTCACAGAATGTGTTGAAGACCAAGACCCACAAATGTGATGTGAAATGGTTTTTCTCCCATGTTGCTTTTAAGAGAAAACAGCAAATGCTTGTTTTAGGCCAAAATGCATTGAAACCAATGGAAACAACAAAAGCACATACTTTGTGATATCTCCTCTTGTAGCAAACACAGACAGCTCAAAATTTCACAGATTGTGTTGAAGACCAAGACCCACAAATGTGATGTGAAATGGTTTTTCTCCCATTTTGCATTTAAGAGAAAACAGCAAATGCTCGTTTCAACCCAAAATGCATTGAAACCAACGGAAACAACAAAAGCACATACTTTGTGATATCTCCTCTTGTAGCAAACACAGACAGGTCACAATTTCACAGAATGTGTTGAAGACCAAGACCCACAAATGTGATGTGAAATGGTTTTTCTCCCATGTTGCGTTTAAGAGAAAACAGCAAATGCACACTTTAGGCCAAAATGCATTGAAACCAATGGAAAACAAAAGCGCATACTTTGTGATATCTCCTCTTGTAGCAAACACAGACAGCTCAAAATTTCACAGATTGTGTTGAAGACCAAGACCCACAAATGTGATGTGAAATGGTTTTTCTCCCATTTTGCATTTAAGAGAAAACAGCAAATGCTCGTTTCAAGCCAAAATGCATTGAAACCAACGGAAACAACAAAAGCACATACTTTGTGATATCTCCTCTTGTAGCAAACACAGACAGCTCAAAATTTCACATAATGTGTTGAAGACCAAGACCCACAAATGTGATGTGAAATGGTTTTTCTCCCATGCTGCTTTTAAGAGAAAACAGCAAATGCTCGTTTTAGGCCAAAATGCATTGAAACCAATGGAAACAACAAAAGCACATACTTTGTGATGTCTCCTCTTGTAGGAAACAAAGACAGCTCAAAATTTCACAGAATGTGTTGAAGACCAAGACCCACAAATGTGATGTGAAATGGTTTTTCTCCCATGTTGCATTTAAGAGAAAACAGCAAATACACACTTTAGGCCAAAATGCATTGAAACCAATGGAAAACAAAAGCGCATACTTTGTGATATCTCCTCTTGTAGCAAACACAGACAGCTCAAAATTTCACAGAATGTGTTGAAGACCAAGACCCACAAATGTGATGTGAAATGGTTTTTCTCCCATATTGCATTTAAGAGAAAACAGCAAATGCTCGTTTTAGGCCAAAATGCATTGAAACCAATGGAAACAACAACAGCACATATTTTGTGATATCTCCTCTTGTAGCAAACACAGACAGCTCAAAATTTCACAGAATGTGTTGAAGACTAAGACCCACAAATGTGATGTGAAACGGTTTTTCTCCCATGTTGCATTTAAGAGAGAAAACAGCAAATGCTCGTTTTAGGCCAAAATGCACTGAAACCAATGGAAACAACAAAAGCACATACTTTGTGATATCTCCTCTTGTAGGAAACAAAGACAGCTGAAAATTTCACAGAATGTGTTGAAGACCAAGACCCACAAATGTGATGTGAAATGGTTTTTCTCCCATGTTGCTTTTAAGAGAAAACAGCAAATGCTTGTTTTAGGCCAAAATGCACTGAAACCAATGGAAACAACAACAGCACATATTTTGTGATATCTCCTCTTGTAGCAAACACAGACAGCTCAAAATTTCACAGAATGTGTTGAAGACCAAGACCCACAAACATGTTGTGAAATGGTTTTTCTCCCTTGTTGCTTTTAAGAGAAAACAGCAAATGCTCGTTTTAGGCCAAAATGCATTGAAACCAATGGAAACAACAAAAGCACATACTTTGTGATATCTCCTCTTGTAGCAAACACAGACAGCTCAAAATTTCACATAATGTGTTGAAGACCAAGACCCACAAATGTGATGTGAAATGGTTTTTCTCCCATGTTGCTTTTAAGAGAAAACAGCAAATGCTCGTTTTAGGCCAAAATGCATTGAAACCAATGGAAACAACAAAAGCACATACTTTGTGATATCTCCTCTTGTAGGAAACAAAGACAGCTCAAAATTTCACAGAATGTGTTGAAGACCAAGACCCACAAATGTGATGTGAAATGGTTTTTCTCCCATGTTGCGTTTTAGAGAAAACAGCAAATGCACACTTTAGGCCAAAATGCATTGAAACCAATGGAAAACAATAGCGCATACTTTGTGATATCTCCTCTTGTAGCAAACACAGACAGCTCAAAATTTCACAGATTGTGTTGAAGACCAAGACCCACAAATGTGATGTGAAATGGTTTTTCTCCCATTTTGCATTTAAGAGAAAACAGCAAATGCTCGTTTCAAGCCAAAATGCATTGAAACCAACGGAAACAACAAAAGCACATACTTTGTGATATCTCCTCTTGTAGCAAACACAGACAGGTCACAATTTCACAGAATGTGTTGAAGACCAAGACCCACAAATGTGATGTGAAATGGTTTTTCTCCCATGTTGCGTTTAAGAGAAAACAACAAGTGCTTGTTTTAAGCCATAATGCATTGAAACTAATGGAAAACAAAAGCGCATACTTTGTGATATCTCCTCTTGTAGCAAACACAGACAGCTCAAAATTTCACAGAATGTGTTGAAGACCTAGACCCACAAATGTGATATGAAAAGGTTTTTCTCCCATGTTGCATTTAAGAGAAAACAGCAAATGCACACTTTAAGCCAAAATGCATTGAAACCAATGGAAAACAAAAGCGCATACTTTGTGATATTTCCTCTTGTAGCAAACACAGACAGTTCAAAATTTCACAGAATGTGTTGAAGACCAACACCCACAAATGTGATGTGAAACGGTTTTTCTCCCATGTTGCATTTAAGAGAAAACAGCAAATGCTCGTTTTAGGCCAAAATGCATTGAAACCAATGGAAACAACAACAGCACATATTTTGTGATATCTCCTCTTGTAGCAAACACAGACAGCTCAAAATTTCACAGAATGTCTTGAAGACCAAGACGCACAAAAGTGATGTGAAATGGTTTTTCTCCCATGTTGCGTTTAAGAGAAAACAGCAAATGCTCGTTTCAAGCCAAAATGCATTGAAACCAACGGAAACAACAAAAGCACATACTTTGTGATATCTCCTCTTGTAGTAAACACAGACAGCTCACAATTTCACAGAATGTGTTGAAGACCTAGACCCACAAATGTGATATGAAATGTTTTTTCTCCCATGTTGCATTTAAGAGAAAACAGCAAATGCACACTTTAGGCCAAAATGCATTGAAACCAATGGAAAACAAAAGTGCATACTTTGTGATATCTCCTGCTGTAGCAAACACAGACAGCTCAAAATTTCACAGATTGTGTTGAAGACCAAGACCCACAAATGTGATGTGAAATGGTTTTTCTCCCATTTTGCATTTAAGAGAAAACAGCAAATGCTCGTTTCAAGCCAAAATGCATTGAAACCAATGGAAACGACAAAAGCAAATACTTTGTGATATCTCCTCTTGTAGCAAACACAGACAGCTCAAAATTTCACATAATGTGTTGAAGACCAAGACCCACAAATGTGATGTGAAATGGTTTTTCTCCCATGCTGCTTTTAAGAGAAAACAGCAAATGCTCGTTTTAGGCCAAAATGCATTGAAACCAATGGAAACAACAAAAGCACATACTTTGTGATATCTCCTCTTGTAGGAAACAAAGACAGCTCAAAATTTCACA
Source organism: Taudactylus pleione (assembly GCA_031769625.1). NCBI lineage: Eukaryota > Metazoa > Chordata > Amphibia > Anura > Myobatrachidae > Taudactylus > Taudactylus pleione. The sequence continues at coordinate 27,384 of JAUIMM010003164.1, read as the reverse complement.
GAATGTGTTGAAGACCAAGACCCACAAATGTGATGTGAAATGGTTTTTCTCCCATGTTGCATTTTAGAGGAAACAGCAAATGCACACTTTAGGCCAAAATGCATTGAAACCAATGGAAAACAAAAGCGCATACTTTGTGATATCTCCTCTTGTAGCAAACACAGACAGCTCAAAATTTCACAAATTGTGTTGAAGACCAAGACCCACAAATGTGATGTGAAATGGTTTTTCTCCCATTTTGCATTTAAGAGAAAACAGCAAATGCTCGTTTCAAGCCAAAATGCATTGAAACCAACGGAAACAACAAAAGCACATACTTTGTGATATCTCCTCTTGTAGCAAACACAGACAGCTCACAATTTCACAGAATGTGTTGAAGACCTAGACCCACAAATGTGGTATGAAAAGGTTTTTCTCCCATGTTGCATTTAAGAGAAAACAGCAAATGCACACTTTAGGCCAAAATGCATTGAAACCAATGGAAAACAAAAGCGCATACTTTGTGATATCTCCTCTTGTAGCAAACACAGACAGCTCAAAATTTCACAGAATGTGTTGAAGACCAAGACCCACAAATGTGATGTGAAACGGTTTTTCTCCCATATTGCATTTAAGAGAAAACAGCAAATGCTCGTTTTAGGCCAAAATGCATTGAAACCAATGGAAACAACAACAGCACATATTTTGTGATATCTCCTCTTGTAGCAAACACAGACAGCTCAAAATTTCACAGAATGTGTTGAAGACTAAGACCCACAAATGTGATGTGAAACGGTTTTTCTCCCATGTTGCATTTAAGAGAGAAAACAGCAAATGCTCGTTTTAGGCCAAAATGCACTGAAACCAATGGAAACAACAAAAGCACATACTTTGTGATATCTCCTCTTGTAGGAAACAAAGACAGCTGAAAATTTCACAGAATGTGTTGAAGACCAAGACCCACAAATGTGATGTGAAATGGTTTTTCTCCCATGTTGCTTTTAAGAGAAAACAGCAAATGCTTGTTTTAGGCCAAAATGCACTGAAACCAATGGAAACAACAACAGCACATATTTTGTGATATCTCCTCTTGTAGCAAACACAGACAGCTCAAAATTTCACAGAATGTCTTGAAGACCAAGACCCACAAATGTGATGTGAAATGATTTTTCTCCCATGTTGCTTTTAAGAGAAAACAGCAAATGCTCGTTTTAGGCCAAAATGCACTGAAACCAATGGAAACAACAAAAGCACATACTTTGTGATATCTCCTCTTGTAGGAAACAAAGAAAATTTCACAGAATGTGTTGAAGACCAAGACCCACAAATGTGATGTGAAATGGTTTTTCTCCCATGTTGCTTTTAAGAGAAAACAGCAAATGCTTGTTTTAGGCCAAAATGCATTGAAACCAATGGAAACAACAAAAGCACATACTTTGTGATATCTCCTCTTGTAGCAAACACAGACAGCTCAAAATTTCACAGATTGTGTTGAAGACCAAGACCCACAAATGTGATGTGAAATGGTTTTTCTCCCATTTTGCATTTAAGAGAAAACAGCAAATGCTCGTTTCAACCCAAAATGCATTGAAACCAACGGAAACAACAAAAGCACATACTTTGTGATATCTCCTCTTGTAGCAAACACAGACAGGTCACAATTTCACAGAATGTGTTGAAGACCAAGACCCACAAATGTGATGTGAAATGGTTTTTCTCCCATGTTGCGTTTAAGAGAAAACAGCAAATGCACACTTTAAGCCAAAATGCATTGAAACCAATGGAAAACAAAAGTGCATACTTTGTGATATTTCCTCTTGTAGCAAACACAGACAGTTCAAAATTTCACAGAATGTGTTGAAGACCAACACCCACAAATGTGATGTGAAACGGTTTTTCTCCCATGTTGCATTTAAGAGAAAACAGCAAATGCTCGTTTTAGGCCAAAATGCATTGAAACCAATGGAAACAACAGCACATATTTTGTGATATCTCCTCTTGTAGCAAACACAGACAGCTCAAAATTTCACAGAATGTCTTGAAGACCAAGACGCACAAAAGTGATGTGAAATGGTTTTTCTCCCATGTTGCGTTTAAGAGAAAACAGCAAATGCTCGTTTTAGGCCAAAATGCATTGAAACCAATGGAAACAACAACAGCACATACTTTGTGATATCTCCTCTTTTAGCAAACACAGACAGCTAAAAATTTCACAGAATGTGTTGAAGACCAAGACCCACAAACATGATGTGAAATGGTTTTTCTCCCATGTTGCCTTTAGGAGAAAACAGCAAATGCTCATTATTGGCCAAAATGCATTGAAACCAATGGAAACAACAAAAGTGCATACTTTGTGATATCTCCTCTTGTAGCAAACAAAGACAGCTCAAAATTTCACAGAATGTGTTGAAGACCAAGACCCACAAACATGATGTGAAATGGTTTTTCTCCCTAGTTGCATTTAAGAGAAAACATCAAATGCACGCTTTAGGCCAAAATGCATTGAAACCAATGGAAAACAAAAGTGCATACTTTGTGATATCTCCTCTTGTAGCAAACACAGACAGCTCAAAATTTCACAGAATGTGTTGAAGACCTAGACCCACAAATGTGATATGAAAAGGTTTTTCTCCCATGTTGCATTTAAGAGAAAACAGCAAATGCACACTTTAAGCCAAAATGCATTGAAACCAATGGAAAACAAAAGCGCATACTTTGTGATATCTCCTCTTGTAGCAAACACAGACAGCTCAAAATTTCACAGAATGTGTTGAAGACCAACACCCACAAATGTGATGTGAAACGGTTTTTCTCCCATGTTGCATTTAAGAGAAAACAGCAAATGCTCGTTTTAGGCCAAAATGCATTGAAACCAATGGAAACAACAACAGCACATATTTTGTGATATCTCCTCTTGTAGCAAACACAGACAGCTCAAAATTTCACAGAATGTCTTGAAGACCAAGACCCACAAAAGTGATGTGAAATGGTTTTTCTCCCATGTTGCGTTTAAGAGAAAACAGCAAATGCTCGTTTTAGGCCAAAATGCATTGAAACCAATGGAAACAACAACAGCACATACTTTGTGATATCTCCTCTTGTAGCAAACACAGACAGCTCAAAATTTCACAAATTGTGTTGAAGACCAAGACCCACAAATGTGATGTGAAATGGTTTTTCTCCCATTTTGCATTTAAGAGAAAACAGCAAATGCTCGTTTTAAGCCAAAATGCATTGAAACCAACGGAAACAACAAAAGCACATACTTTGTGATATCTCCTCTTGTAGCAAACACAGACAGCTCAAAATTTCACAGAATGTGTTGAAGACCAAGACCCACAAAAGTGATGTGAAATGGTTTTTCTCCCATGTTGCCTTTAGGATAAAACATCAAATGCTCATTATTGGCCAAAATGCATTGAAACCAATGGAAACAACAAAAGTGCATACTTTGTGATATCTCCTCTTGTAGCAAACTAAGACAGCTCAAAATTTCACAGAATGTGTTGAAGACCAAGACCCACAAATGTGATGTGAAATGGTTTTTCTCCCATGTTGCATTTAAGAGAAAACAGCAAATGCTCGTTTTAGGCCAAAATGCATTGAAACCAATGGAAACAACAACAGCACATACTTTGTGATATCTCCTCATGTAGCAAACACAGACAGCTCCAAATTTCACAGAATGTGTTGAAGACCAAGACCCACAAATGTTATGTGAAATGGTTTTTCTCCCATGTTGCGTTTAAGAGAAAACAGCAAATGCTTGTTTTAGGCCAAAATGCATTGAAACCAATGGAAACAACAACAGCACATACTTTGTGATATCTCCTCATGTAGCAAACACAGACAGCTCCAAATTTCACAGAATGTGTTGAAGACCAAGACCCACAAATGTGATGTGAAATGGTTTTTCTCCCATGTTGCGTTTAAGAGAAAACAGCAAGTGCTTGTTTTAAGCCAAAATGCATTGAAACTAATGGAAAACAAAAGCGCATACTTTGTGATATCTCCTCTTGTAGCAAACACAGACAGCACACAATTTCACAGAATGTGTTGAAGACCAAGTCCCACAAATGTGATATGAAATGGTTTTTCTCCCATGTTGCCTTAAGAGAAAACAGCAAATGCTCGTTTTAGGCCAAAATGCATTGAAACCAATGGAAACGACAAAAGCAAATACTTTGTGATATCTCCTCTTGTAGCAAACACAGACAGCTCAAAATTTCACAGAATGTGTTGAAGACCAAGACACACAAATGTGATGTGAAATGGTTTTTCTCCCATGTTGCGTTTAAGAGAAAACAGCAAATGCACACTTTAGGCCAAAATGCATTGAAACCAATGGAAACAACAAAAGCGCATACTTTGTGATATCTCCTTTTGTAGCAAACAGAAAGCTCAAAATTTCACAGAATGTGTTGAAGACCAAGAAGCACAAATCATTTTTCTCCCATGTTGCATTTAAGAGAAACAGCAAATGCTCATTTTTGGCCAAAATGCATCGAAACCAATGGAAACAACAAAAGCGCATACTTTGTGATATCTCCTTTTGTAGCAGACAGCTCAAAATTTCACAGAATGTGTTGAAGACCAAGAACCACAAATGTGATGTGAAATGGTTTTTCTCCCATGTTGCATTTAAGAGAAAACAGCAAATGCTCTTTTTAGGCCAAAATGCATTGAAACCAATGGAAACAACAAAAGCACATACTTTGTGATATCTCCTCTTGTAGCAAACACAGACAGCTCAAAATTTCACAGAATGTGTTGAAGACCAAGACACACAAATGTGATGTGAAATGGTTTTTCTCCCATGTTGCGTTTAAGAGAAAACAGCAAATGCACACTTTAGGCCAAAATGCATTGAAACCAATAGAAAAAAAAGCGCATACTTTGTGATATCTCCTCTTGTAGCAAACACAGACAGCTCAAAATTTCACAGAATGTTTTGAAGACCAACACCCACAAATGTGATATGAAAAGGATTTTCTCCCATGTTGCATTTAAGAGAAAACAGCAAATGCACACTTTAGGCCAAAATGCATTGAAACCAATGGAAAACAAAAGCGCATACTTTGTGATATCTCCTCTTGTAGCAAACACAGACAGCTCAAAATTTCACAGAATGTGTTGAAGACCAAGACCCACAAATGTGATGTGAAACGGTTTTTCTCCCAAGTTGCATTTAAGAGAAAACAGCAAATGCTCGTTTTAGGCCAAAATGCATTGAAACCAATGGAAACAACAACAGCACATATTTTGTGATATCTCCTCTTGTAGCAAACACAGACAGCTCAAAATTTCACAGAATGTGTTGAAGACCAAGACCCACAAATGTGATGTGAAATGGTTTTTCTCCCATGTTGCATTTAAGAGAAAACAGCAAATGCTCGTTTTAGGCCAAAATGCATTGAAACCAATGGAAACAACAACAGCACATACTTTGTGATATCTCCTCTTTTAGCAAACACAGACAGCTAAAAATTTCACAGAATGTGTTGAAGACCAAGACTCACAAATGTGATGTGAAATGGTTTTTCTCCCATGTTGCCTTTAGGAGAAAACAGCAAATGCTCGTTATTGGCCAAAATGCATTGAAACCAATGGAAACAACAAAAGTGCATACTTTGTGATATCTCCTCTTGTAGCAAACAAAGACAGCTCAAAATTTCACAGAATGTGTTGAAGACCAAGACCCACAAACATGATGTGAAATGGTTTTTCTCCCTTGTTGCATTTAAGAGAAAACATCAAATGCACGCTTTAGGCCAAAATGCATTGAACCAATGGAAAACAAAAGTGCATACTTTGTGATATCTTCTCTTGTAGCAAACAGAAAGCTCAATATTTCACAGAATGTGTTGAAGACCAAGAAGCACAAATCATTTTTCTCCCATGTTGCATTTGAGAAACAGCAAATGCTCATTTTTGGCCAAAATGCATCGAAACCAATGGAAACAACAAAAGCGCATACTTTGTGATATCTCCTTTTGTAGCAGACAGCTCAAAATTTCACAGAATGTGTTGAAGACCAAGACCCACAAATGTGATGTGAAATGGTTTTTCTCCCATGTTGCATTTAAGAGAAAACAGCAAATGCTCTTTTTAGGCCAAAATGCATTGAAACCAATGGAAACAACAAAAGCACATACTTTGTGATATCTCCTCTTGTAGCAAACACAGACAAGTCAAAATTTCACAGAATGTATTTAAGACCAAGACCCACAAATGTGATATGAAATTGTTTTTCTCCCATGTTGCGTTTAAGAGAAAATGGCAAATGCTCATTATAGGCCATAATGTATTGAAACCAATGGAAACAACGAAAGCAAATACTTTGTGATATCTCCTCTTGTAGCAAACAAAGACACCTCAAAATTTCACAGAATGTGTTGAAGACCTAGACCCACATATGTGATACGAAAAGGATTTTCTCCCATGTTGCCTTTAAGAGAAAACAGCAAATGCTCGATTTAGGCCAAAATGCATTGAAACCAATGGAAACAACAACAGCACATACTTTGTGATATCTCCTCTTGTAGCAAACACAGACAGCTCAAAATTTCACAGAATGTGTTGAAGACCAAGACCCACAAAATTGATGTGAAATGGTTTTTCTCCCATGTTGCATTTAAGAGAAAACAGCAAATGCTCGTTATTGGCCAAAATGCATTGAAACCAATGTAAACAACAACAGCACATACTTTGTGATATCTCCTCTTGTAGGAAACAAAGACAGCTCAAAATTTCACAGAATGTGTTGAAGACCAAGACCCACAAATGTGATGCGAACTGGTTTTTCTCCCATGTTGCGTTTTAGAGAAAACAGCAAATGCACACTATAGGCCAAAATGCATTGAAACCAATGGAAAACAAAAGCGCATACTTTGTGATATCTCCTCTTGTAGCAAACACAGACAGCTCAAAATTTCACAGATTGTGTTGAAGACCAAGACCCACAAATGTGATGTGAAATGGTTTTTCTCCCATTTTGCATTTAAGAGAAAACAGCAAATGCTCGTTTCAAGCCAAAATGCATTGAAACCAACGGAAACAACAAAAGCACATACTTTGTGTTTGCTACAAGAGGAGATATCACAGACAGCTCACAATTTCACAGAATGTGTTGAAGACCAAGACCCACAAATGTGATGTGAAATGGTTTTTGTCCCATGTTGCGTTTAAGAGAAAACAGCAAGTGCTTGTTTTAAGCCAAAATGCATTGAAACTAATGGAAAACAAAAGTGCATACTTTGTGATATCTCCTCTTGTAGCAAACACAGACAGCTCACAATTTCACAGAATGTGTTGAAGACCAAGTCCCACAAATGTGATATGAAATGGTTTTTCTCCCATGTTGCCTTAAGAGAAAACAGCAAGTGCTTGTTTTAAGCCAAAATGCATTGAAACTAATGGAAAACAAAAGTGCATACTTTGTGATATCTCCTCTTGTAGCAAACACAGACAGCTCAAAATTTCACAGAATGTGTTGAAGACCAAGACACACAAATGTGATGTGAAATGGTTTTTCTCCCATGTTGCGTTTAAGAGAAAACAGCAAATGCACACTTTAGGCCAAAATGCATTGAAATCAATAGAAAAAAAAGCGCATACTTTGTGATATCTCCTCTTGTAGCAAACACAGACAGCTCAAAATTTCACAGAATGTGTTGAAGACCAAGACCCACAAATGTGATATGAAAAGGTTTTTCTCCCATGTTGCATTTAAGAGAAAACAGCAAATGCACACTTTAGGCCAAAATGCATTGAAACCAATGGAAAACAAAAGCGCATACTTTGTGATATCTCCTCTTGTAGCAAACACAGACAGCTCAAAATTTCACAGAATGTGTTGAAGACCAAGACCCACAAATGTGATGTGAAACGGTTTTTCTCCCAAGTTGCATTTAAGAGAAAACAGCAAATGCTCGTTTTAGGCCAAAATGCATTGAAACCAATGGAAACAACAACAGCACATATTTTGTGATATCTCCTCTTGTAGCAAACACAGACAGCTCAAAATTTCACAGAATGTGTTGAAGACCAAGACCCACAAAAGTGATGTGAAATGGTTTTTCTCCCATGTTGCATTTAAGAGAAAACAGCAAATGCTCATTTTAGGCCAAAATGCATTGAAACCAATGGAAACGACAAAAGCAAATACTTTGTGATATCTCCTCTTGTAGCAAACACAGACAGCTCAAAATTTCACAGAATGTGTTGAAGACCAAGACACACAAATGTGATGTGAAATGGTTTTTCTCCCATGTTGCGTTTAAGAGAAAACAGCAAATGCACACTTTAGGCCAAAATGCATTGAAACCAATGGAAACAACAAAAGCGCATACTTTGTGATATCTCCTTTTGTAGCAAACAGAAAGCTCAAAATTTCACAGAATGTGTTGAAGACCAAGAAGCACAAATCATTTTTCTCCCATGTTGCATTTAAGAGAAACAGCAAATGCTCATTTTTGGCCAAAATGCATCGAAACCAATGGAAACAACAAAAGCGCATACTTTGTGATATCTCCTTTTGTAGCAGACAGCTCAAAATTTCACAGAATGTGTTGAAGACCAAGAACCACAAATGTGATGTGAAATGGTTTTTCTCCCATGTTGCATTTAAGAGAAAACAGCAAATGCTCTTTTTAGGCCAAAATGCATTGAAACCAATGGAAACAACAAAAGCACATACTTTGTGATATCTCCTCTTGTAGCAAACACAGACAGCTCAAAATTTCACAGAATGTGTTGAAGACCAAGACACACAAATGTGATGTGAAATGGTTTTTCTCCCATGTTGCGTTTAAGAGAAAACAGCAAATGCACACTTTAGGCCAAAATGCATTGAAACCAATAGAAAAAAAAGCGCATACTTTGTGATATCTCCTCTTGTAGCAAACACAGACAGCTCAAAATTTCACAGAATGTTTTGAAGACCAACACCCACAAATGTGATATGAAAAGGATTTTCTCCCATGTTGCATTTAAGAGAAAACAGCAAATGCACACTTTAGGCCAAAATGCATTGAAACCAATGGAAAACAAAAGCGCATACTTTGTGATATCTCCTCTTGTAGCAAACACAGACAGCTCAAAATTTCACAGAATGTGTTGAAGACCAAGACCCACAAATGTGATGTGAAACGGTTTTTCTCCCAAGTTGCATTTAAGAGAAAACAGCAAATGCTCGTTTTAGGCCAAAATGCATTGAAACCAATGGAAACAACAACAGCACATATTTTGTGATATCTCCTCTTGTAGCAAACACAGACAGCTCAAAATTTCACAGAATGTGTTGAAGACCAAGACCCACAAATGTGATGTGAAATGGTTTTTCTCCCATGTTGCATTTAAGAGAAAACAGCAAATGCTCGTTTTAGGCCAAAATGCATTGAAACCAATGGAAACAACAACAGCACATACTTTGTGATATCTCCTCTTTTAGCAAACACAGACAGCTAAAAATTTCACAGAATGTGTTGAAGACCAAGACTCACAAATGTGATGTGAAATGGTTTTTCTCCCATGTTGCCTTTAGGAGAAAACAGCAAATGCTCGTTATTGGCCAAAATGCATTGAAACCAATGGAAACAACAAAAGTGCATACTTTGTGATATCTCCTCTTGTAGCAAACAAAGACAGCTCAAAATTTCACAGAATGTGTTGAAGACCAAGACCCACAAACATGATGTGAAATGGTTTTTCTCCCTTGTTGCATTTAAGAGAAAACATCAAATGCACGCTTTAGGCCAAAATGCATTGAACCAATGGAAAACAAAAGTGCATACTTTGTGATATCTTCTCTTGTAGCAAACAGAAAGCTCAATATTTCACAGAATGTGTTGAAGACCAAGAAGCACAAATCATTTTTCTCCCATGTTGCATTTGAGAAACAGCAAATGCTCATTTTTGGCCAAAATGCATCGAAACCAATGGAAACAACAAAAGCGCATACTTTGTGATATCTCCTTTTGTAGCAGACAGCTCAAAATTTCACAGAATGTGTTGAAGACCAAGACCCACAAATGTGATGTGAAATGGTTTTTCTCCCATGTTGCATTTAAGAGAAAACAGCAAATGCTCTTTTTAGGCCAAAATGCATTGAAACCAATGGAAACAACAAAAGCACATACTTTGTGATATCTCCTCTTGTAGCAAACACAGACAAGTCAAAATTTCACAGAATGTATTTAAGACCAAGACCCACAAATGTGATATGAAATTGTTTTTCTCCCATGTTGCGTTTAAGAGAAAATGGCAAATGCTCATTATAGGCCATAATGTATTGAAACCAATGGAAACAACGAAAGCAAATACTTTGTGATATCTCCTCTTGTAGCAAACAAAGACACCTCAAAATTTCACAGAATGTGTTGAAGACCTAGACCCACATATGTGATACGAAAAGGATTTTCTCCCATGTTGCCTTTAAGAGAAAACAGCAAATGCTCGATTTAGGCCAAAATGCATTGAAACCAATGGAAACAACAACAGCACATACTTTGTGATATCTCCTCTTGTAGCAAACACAGACAGCTCAAAATTTCACAGAATGTGTTGAAGACCAAGACCCACAAAATTGATGTGAAATGGTTTTTCTCCCATGTTGCATTTAAGAGAAAACAGCAAATGCTCGTTATTGGCCAAAATGCATTGAAACCAATGTAAACAACAACAGCACATACTTTGTGATATCTCCTCTTGTAGGAAACAAAGACAGCTCAAAATTTCACAGAATGTGTTGAAGACCAAGACCCACAAATGTGATGCGAACTGGTTTTTCTCCCATGTTGCGTTTTAGAGAAAACAGCAAATGCACACTATAGGCCAAAATGCATTGAAACCAATGGAAAACAAAAGCGCATACTTTGTGATATCTCCTCTTGTAGCAAACACAGACAGCTCAAAATTTCACAGATTGTGTTGAAGACCAAGACCCACAAATGTGATGTGAAATGGTTTTTCTCCCATTTTGCATTTAAGAGAAAACAGCAAATGCTCGTTTCAAGCCAAAATGCATTGAAACCAACGGAAACAACAAAAGCACATACTTTGTGTTTGCTACAAGAGGAGATATCACAGACAGCTCACAATTTCACAGAATGTGTTGAAGACCAAGACCCACAAATGTGATGTGAAATGGTTTTTGTCCCATGTTGCGTTTAAGAGAAAACAGCAAGTGCTTGTTTTAAGCCAAAATGCATTGAAACTAATGGAAAACAAAAGTGCATACTTTGTGATATCTCCTCTTGTAGCAAACACAGACAGCTCACAATTTCACAGAATGTGTTGAAGACCAAGTCCCACAAATGTGATATGAAATGGTTTTTCTCCCATGTTGCCTTAAGAGAAAACAGCAAGTGCTTGTTTTAAGCCAAAATGCATTGAAACTAATGGAAAACAAAAGTGCATACTTTGTGATATCTCCTCTTGTAGCAAACACAGACAGCTCAAAATTTCACAGAATGTGTTGAAGACCAAGACACACAAATGTGATGTGAAATGGTTTTTCTCCCATGTTGCGTTTAAGAGAAAACAGCAAATGCACACTTTAGGCCAAAATGCATTGAAATCAATAGAAAAAAAAGCGCATACTTTGTGATATCTCCTCTTGTAGCAAACACAGACAGCTCAAAATTTCACAGAATGTGTTGAAGACCAAGACCCACAAATGTGATATGAAAAGGTTTTTCTCCCATGTTGCATTTAAGAGAAAACAGCAAATGCACACTTTAGGCCAAAATGCATTGAAACCAATGGAAAACAAAAGCGCATACTTTGTGATATCTCCTCTTGTAGCAAACACAGACAGCTCAAAATTTCACAGAATGTGTTGAAGACCAAGACCCACAAATGTGATGTGAAACGGTTTTTCTCCCAAGTTGCATTTAAGAGAAAACAGCAAATGCTCGTTTTAGGCCAAAATGCATTGAAACCAATGGAAACAACAACAGCACATATTTTGTGATATCTCCTCTTGTAGCAAACACAGACAGCTCAAAATTTCACAGAATGTGTTGAAGACCAAGACCCACAAAAGTGATGTGAAATGGTTTTTCTCCCATGTTGCATTTAAGAGAAAACAGCAAATGCTCATTTTAGGCCAAAATGCATTGAAACCAATGGAAACAACAACAGCACATACTTTGTGATATCTCCTCTTTTAGCAAACACAGACAGCTAAAAATTTCACAGAATGTGTTGAAGACCAAGACCCACAAATGTGATGTGAAATGGTTTTTCTCCCATGTTGCCTTTAGGAGAAAACAGCAAATGCTCGTTATTGGCAAAAATGCATTGAAACCAATGGAAACAACAAAAGTGCATACTTTGTGATATCTCCTCTTGTAGCAAACAAAGACAGCTCAAAATTTCACAGAATGTGTTGAAGACCAAGAGCCACAAACATGATGTGAAATGGTTTTTCTCCCTTGTTGCATTTAAGAGAAAACATCAAATGCACGCTTTAGGCCAAAATGCATTGAAACCAATGGAAAACAAAAGTGCATACTTTGTGATATCTTCTCTTATAGCAAACAAAGACAGCTCAAAATTTCACAGAATGTGTTGAAGACCAAGACCCTCAAATGTGATGTGAAATGGTTTTTCTCCCATGTTGCATTTAAGAGAAAACAGCAAATGCTTGTTTTAGGCCAAAATCCATTGAAACCAATGGAAACAACAAAAGCGCATACTTTGTGATATCTCCTTTTGTAGCAAACAGAAAGCTCAAAATTTCACAGAATGTGTTGAAGACCAAGAAGCACAAATCATTTTTCTCCCATGTTGCATTTAAGAGAAACAGCAAATGCTCATTTTTGGCCAAAATGCATCGAAACCAATGGAAACAACAAAAGCGCATACTTTGTGATATCTCCTTTTGTAGCAGACAGCTCAAAATTTCACAGAATGTGTTGAAGACCAAGAACCACAAATGTGATGTGAAATGGTTTTTCTCCCATGTTGCATTTAAGAGAAAACAGCAAATGCTCTTTTTAGGCCAAAATGCATTGAAACCAATGGAAACAACAAAAGCACATACTTTGTGATATCTCCTCTTGTAGTAAAAACAGACAGCTCAAAATTTCACAGAATGTGTTGAAGACCAAGACCCACAAAGTGATGTGAAATGGTTTTTCTCCCATGTTGCGTTTAAGAGAAAACAGCAAATGCTCATTTTAGGCCAAAATGCACTGAAACCAATGGAAACAACAAAAGCACATACTTTGTGATATCTCCTCTTTTAGCAAACACAGACAGCTCAAAATTTCACAGAATGTTTTGAAGACCAAGACCCACAAATGTGATGTGAAATGGTTTTTCTCCCATGTTGCTTTTAAGAGAAAACAGCAAATGCTCGTTTTAGGCCAAAATGCATTGAAACCAATGGAAACAACAAAAGCACATACTTTGTGATATTTCCTCTTCTAGAAAACAAAGACAGCTCAAAATTTCACAGAATGTGTTGAAGACCAAGACCCACAAATGTGATGTGAAATGGTTTTTCTCCCATGTTGCGTTTTAGAGAAAACAGCAAATGGACACTTTAGGCCAAAATGCATTGAAACCAATGGAAAACAAAAGCGCATACTTTGTGATATCTCCTCTTGTAGGAAACAAAGAAAATTTCACAGAATGTGTTGAAGACCAAGACCCACAAATGTGATGTGAAATGGTTTTTCTCCCATGTTGCTTTTAAGAGAAAACAGCAAATGCTTGTTTTAGGCCAAAATGCATTGAAACCAATGGAAACAACAAAAGCACATACTTTGTGATATCTCCTCTTGTAGCAAACACAGACAGCTCAAAATTTCACAGATTGTGTTGAAGACCAAGACCCACAAATGTGATGTGAAATGGTTTTTCTCCCATTTTGCATTTAAGAGAAAACAGCAAATGCTCGTTTCAACCCAAAATGCATTGAAACCAACGGAAACAACAAAAGCACATACTTTGTGATATCTCCTCTTGTAGCAAACACAGACAGGTCACAATTTCACAGAATGTGTTGAAGACCAAGACCCACAAATGTGATGTGAAATGGTTTTTCTCCCATGTTGCGTTTAAGAGAAAACAGCAAATGCACACTTTAAGCCAAAATGCATTGAAACCAATGGAAAACAAAAGTGCATACTTTGTGATATTTCCTCTTGTAGCAAACACAGACAGTTCAAAATTTCACAGAATGTGTTGAAGACCAACACCCACAAATGTGATGTGAAACGGTTTTTCTCCCATGTTGCATTTAAGAGAAAACAGCAAATGCTCGTTTTAGGCCAAAATGCATTGAAACCAATGGAAACAACAACAGCACATATTTTGTGATATCTCCTCTTGTAGCAAACACAGACAGCTCAAAATTTCACAGAATGTCTTGAAGACCAAGACGCACAAAAGTGATGTGAAATGGTTTTTCTCCCATGTTGCGTTTAAGAGAAAACAGCAAATGCTCGTTTTAGGCCAAAATGCATTGAAACCAATGGAAACAACAACAGCACATACTTTGTGATATCTCCTCTTTTAGCAAACACAGACAGCTAAAAATTTCACAGAATGTGTTGAAGACCAAGACCCACAAACATGATGTGAAATGGTTTTTCTCCCATGTTGCCTTTAGGAGAAAACAGCAAATGCTCATTATTGGCCAAAATGCATTGAAACCAATGGAAACAACAAAAGTGCATACTTTGTGATATCTCCTCTTGTAGCAAACAAAGACAGCTCAAAATTTCACAGAATGTGTTGAAGACCAAGACCCACAAACATGATGTGAAATGGTTTTTCTCCCTAGTTGCATGTAAGAGAAAACATCAAATGCACGCTTTAGGCCAAAATGCATTGAAACCAATGGAAAACAAAAGTGCATACTTTGTGATATCTCCTCTTGTAGCAAACACAGACAGCTCAAAATTTCACAGAATGTGTTGAAGACCTAGACCCACAAATTTGATATGAAAAGGTTTTTCTCCCATGTTGCATTTAAGAGAAAACAGCAAATGCACACTTTAAGCCAAAATGCATTGAAACCAATGGAAAACAAAAGCGCATACTTTGTGATATCTCCTCTTGTAGCAAACACAGACAGCTCAAAATTTCACAGAATGTGTTGAAGACCAACACCCACAAATGTGATGTGAAACGGTTTTTCTCCCATGTTGCATTTAAGAGAAAACAGCAAATGCTCGTTTTAGGCCAAAATGCATTGAAACCAATGGAAACAACAACAGCACATATTTTGTGATATCTCCTCTTGTAGCAAACACAGACAGCTCAAAATTTCACAGAATGTCTTGAAGACCAAGACCCACAAAAGTGATGTGAAATGGTTTTTCTCCCATGTTGCGTTTAAGAGAAAACAGCAAATGCTCGTTTTAGGCCAAAATGCATTGAAACCAATGGAAACAACAACAGCACATACTTTGTGATATCTCCTCTTGTAGCAAACACAGACAGCTCAAAATTTCACAAATTGTGTTGAAGACCAAGACCCACAAATGTGATGTGAAATGGTTTTTCTCCCATTTTGCATTTAAGAGAAAACAGCAAATGCTCGTTTTAAGCCAAAATGCATTGAAACCAACGGAAACAACAAAAGCACATACTTTGTGATATCTCCTCTTGTAGCAAACACAGACAGCTCAAAATTTCACAGAATGTGTTGAAGACCAAGACCCACAAAAGTGATGTAAAATGGTTTTTCTCCCATGTTGCCTTTAGGATAAAACATCAAATGCTCATTATTGGCCAAAATGCATTGAAACCAATGGAAACAACAAAAGTGCATACTTTGTGATATCTCCTCTTGTAGCAAACTAAGACAGCTCAAAATTTCACAGAATGTGTTGAAGACCAAGACCCACAAATGTGATGTGAAATGGTTTTTCTCCCATGTTGCATTTAAGAGAAAACAGCAAATGCTCGTTTTAGGCCAAAATGCATTGAAACCAATGGAAACAACAACAGCACATACTTTGTGATATCTCCTCATGTAGCAAACACAGACAGCTCCAAATTTCACAGAATGTGTTGAAGACCAAGACCCACAAATGTTATGTGAAATGGTTTTTCTCCCATGTTGCGTTTAAGAGAAAACAGCAAATGCTTGTTTTAGGCCAAAATGCATTGAAACCAATGGAAACAACAACAGCACATACTTTGTGATATCTCCTCATGTAGCAAACACAGACAGCTCCAAATTTCACAGAATGTGTTGAAGACCAAGACCCACAAATGTGATGTGAAATGGTTTTTCTCCCATGTTGCGTTTAAGAGAAAACAGCAAGTGCTTGTTTTAAGCCAAAATGCATTGAAACTAATGGAAAACAAAAGCGCATACTTTGTGATATCTCCTCTTGTAGCAAACACAGACAGCACACAATTTCACAGAATGTGTTGAAGACCAAGTCCCACAAATGTGATATGAAATGGTTTTTCTCCCATGTTGCCTTAAGAGAAAACAGCAAATGCTCGTTTTAGGCCAAAATGCATTGAAACCAATGGAAACGACAAAAGCAAATACTTTGTGATATCTCCTCTTGTAGCAAACACAGACAGCTCAAAATTTCACAGAATGTGTTGAAGACCAAGACACACAAATGTGATGTGAAATGGTTTTTCTCCCATGTTGCGTTTAAGAGAAAACAGCAAATGCACACTTTAGGCCAAAATGCATTGAAACCAATGGAAACAACAAAAGCGCATACTTTGTGATATCTCCTTTTGTAGCAAACAGAAAGCTCAAAATTTCACAGAATGTGTTGAAGACCAAGAAGCACAAATCATTTTTCTCCCATGTTGCATTTAAGAGAAACAGCAAATGCTCATTTTTGGCCAAAATGCATCGAAATCAATGGAAACAACAAAAGCGCATACTTTGTGATATCTCCTTTTGTAGCAGACAGCTCAAAATTTCACAGAATGTGTTGAAGACCAAGAACCACAAATGTGATGTGAAATGGTTTTTCTCCCATGTTGCATTTAAGAGAAAACAGCAAATGCTCTTTTTAGGCCAAAATGCATTGAAACCAATGGAAACAACAAAAGCACATACTTTGTGATATCTCCTCTTGTAGCAAACACAGACAGCTCAAAATTTCACAGAATGTGTTGAAGACCAAGACACACAAATGTGATGTGAAATGGTTTTTCTCCCATGTTGCGTTTAAGAGAAAACAGCAAATGCACACTTTAGGCCAAAATGCATTGAAACCAATAGAAAAAAAAGCGCATACTTTGTGATATCTCCTCTTGTAGCAAACACAGACAGCTCAAAATTTCACAGAATGTTTTGAAGACCAACACCCACAAATGTGATATGAAAAGGATTTTCTCCCATGTTGCATTTAAGAGAAAACAGCAAATGCACACTTTAGGCCAAAATGCATTGAAACCAATGGAAAACAAAAGCGCATACTTTGTGATATCTCCTCTTGTAGCAAACACAGACAGCTCAAAATTTCACAGAATGTGTTGAAGACCAAGACCCACAAATGTGATGTGAAACGGTTTTTCTCCCAAGTTGCATTTAAGAGAAAACAGCAAATGCTCGTTTTAGGCCAAAATGCATTGAAACCAATGGAAACAACAACAGCACATATTTTGTGATATCTCCTCTTGTAGCAAACACAGACAGCTCAAAATTTCACAGAATGTGTTGAAGACCAAGACCCACAAATGTGATGTGAAATGGTTTTTCTCCCATGTTGCATTTAAGAGAAAACAGCAAATGCTCGTTTTAGGCCAAAATGCATTGAAACCAATGGAAACAACAACAGCACATACTTTGTGATATCTCCTCTTTTAGCAAACACAGACAGCTAAAAATTTCACAGAATGTGTTGAAGACCAAGACTCACAAATGTGATGTGAAATGGTTTTTCTCCCATGTTGCCTTTAGGAGAAAACAGCAAATGCTCGTTATTGGCCAAAATGCATTGAAACCAATGGAAACAACAAAAGTGCATACTTTGTGATATCTCCTCTTGTAGCAAACAAAGACAGCTCAAAATTTCACAGAATGTGTTGAAGACCAAGACCCACAAACATGATGTGAAATGGTTTTTCTCCCTTGTTGCATTTAAGAGAAAACATCAAATGCACGCTTTAGGCCAAAATGCATTGAAACCAATGGAAAACAAAAGTGCATACTTTGTGATATCTTCTCTTGTAGCAAACAGAAAGCTCAATATTTCACAGAATGTGTTGAAGACCAAGAAGCACAAATCATTTTTCTCCCATGTTGCATTTGAGAAACAGCAAATGCTCATTTTTGGCCAAAATGCATCGAAACCAATGGAAACAACAAAAGCGCATACTTTGTGATATCTCCTTTTGTAGCAGACAGCTCAAAATTTCACAGAATGTGTTGAAGACCAAGACCCACAAATGTGATGTGAAATGGTTTTTCTCCCATGTTGCATTTAAGAGAAAACAGCAAATGCTCTTTTTAGGCCAAAATGCATTGAAACCAATGGAAACAACAAAAGCACATACTTTGTGATATCTCCTCTTGTAGCAAACACAGACAAGTCAAAATTTCACAGAATGTATTTAAGACCAAGACCCACAAATGTGATATGAAATTGTTTTTCTCCCATGTTGCGTTTAAGAGAAAATGGCAAATGCTCATTATAGGCCATAATGTATTGAAACCAATGGAAACAACGAAAGCAAATACTTTGTGATATCTCCTCTTGTAGCAAACAAAGACACCTCAAAATTTCACAGAATGTGTTGAAGACCTAGACCCACATATGTGATACGAAAAGGATTTTCTCCCATGTTGCCTTTAAGAGAAAACAGCAAATGCTCGATTTAGGCCAAAATGCATTGAAACCAATGGAAACAACAACAGCACATACTTTGTGATATCTCCTCTTGTAGCAAACACAGACAGCTCAAAATTTCACAGAATGTGTTGAAGACCAAGACCCACAAAATTGATGTGAAATGGTTTTTCTCCCATGTTGCATTTAAGAGAAAACAGCAAATGCTCGTTATTGGCCAAAATGCATTGAAACCAATGTAAACAACAACAGCACATACTTTGTGATATCTCCTCTTGTAGGAAACAAAGACAGCTCAAAATTTCACAGAATGTGTTGAAGACCAAGACCCACAAATGTGATGCGAACTGGTTTTTCTCCCATGTTGCGTTTTAGAGAAAACAGCAAATGCACACTATAGGCCAAAATGCATTGAAACCAATGGAAAACAAAAGCGCATACTTTGTGATATCTCCTCTTGTAGCAAACACAGACAGCTCAAAATTTCACAGATTGTGTTGAAGACCAAGACCCACAAATGTGATGTGAAATGGTTTTTCTCCCATTTTGCATTTAAGAGAAAACAGCAAATGCTCGTTTCAAGCCAAAATGCATTGAAACCAACGGAAACAACAAAAGCACATACTTTGTGTTTGCTACAAGAGGAGATATCACAGACAGCTCACAATTTCACAGAATGTGTTGAAGACCAAGACCCACAAATGTGATGTGAAATGGTTTTTGTCCCATGTTGCGTTTAAGAGAAAACAGCAAGTGCTTGTTTTAAGCCAAAATGCATTGAAACTAATGGAAAACAAAAGTGCATACTTTGTGATATCTCCTCTTGTAGCAAACACAGACAGCTCACAATTTCACAGAATGTGTTGAAGACCAAGTCCCACAAATGTGATATGAAATGGTTTTTCTCCCATGTTGCCTTAAGAGAAAACAGCAAATGCTCGTTTTAGGCCAAAATGCATTGAAACCAATGGAAACGACAAAAGCAAATACTTTGTGATATCTCCTCTTGTAGCAAACACAGACAGCTCAAAATTTCACAGAATGTGTTGAAGACCAAGACACACAAATGTGATGTGAAATGGTTTTTCTCCCATGTTGCGTTTAAGAGAAAACAGCAAATGCACACTTTAGGCCAAAATGCATTGAAATCAATAGAAAAAAAAGCGCATACTTTGTGATATCTCCTCTTGTAGCAAACACAGACAGCTCAAAATTTCACAGAATGTGTTGAAGACCAAGACCCACAAATGTGATATGAAAAGGTTTTTCTCCCATGTTGCATTTAAGAGAAAACAGCAAATGCACACTTTAGGCCAAAATGCATTGAAACCAATGGAAAACAAAAGCGCATACTTTGTGATATCTCCTCTTGTAGCAAACACAGACAGCTCAAAATTTCACAGAATGTGTTGAAGACCAAGACCCACAAATGTGATGTGAAACGGTTTTTCTCCCAAGTTGCATTTAAGAGAAAACAGCAAATGCTCGTTTTAGGCCAAAATGCATTGAAACCAATGGAAACAACAACAGCACATATTTTGTGATATCTCCTCTTGTAGCAAACACAGACAGCTCAAAATTTCACAGAATGTGTTGAAGACCAAGACCCACAAAAGTGATGTGAAATGGTTTTTCTCCCATGTTGCATTTAAGAGAAAACAGCAAATGCTCATTTTAGGCCAAAATGCATTGAAACCAATGGAAACAACAACAGCACATACTTTGTGATATCTCCTCTTTTAGCAAACACAGACAGCTAAAAATTTCACAGAATGTGTTGAAGACCAAGACCCACAAATGTGATGTGAAATGGTTTTTCTCCCATGTTGCCTTTAGGAGAAAACAGCAAATGCTCGTTATTGGCAAAAATGCATTGAAACCAATGGAAACAACAAAAGTGCATACTTTGTGATATCTCCTCTTGTAGCAAACAAAGACAGCTCAAAATTTCACAGAATGTGTTGAAGACCAAGAGCCACAAACATGATGTGAAATGGTTTTTCTCCCTTGTTGCATTTAAGAGAAAACATCAAATGCACGCTTTAGGCCAAAATGCATTGAAACCAATGGAAAACAAAAGTGCATACTTTGTGATATCTTCTCTTATAGCAAACAAAGACAGCTCAAAATTTCACAGAATGTGTTGAAGACCAAGACCCTCAAATGTGATGTGAAATGGTTTTTCTCCCATGTTGCATTTAAGAGAAAACAGCAAATGCTTGTTTTAGGCCAAAATCCATTGAAACCAATGGAAACAACAAAAGCGCATACTTTGTGATATCTCCTTTTGTAGCAAACAGAAAGCTCAATATTTCACAGAATGTGTTGAAGACCAAGAAGCACAAATCATTTTTCTCCCATGTTGCATTTAAGAGAAACAGCAAATGCTCATTTTTGGCCAAAATGCATCGAAACCAATGGAAACAACAAAAGCGCATACTTTGTGATATCTCCTTTTGTAGCAGACAGCTCAAAATTTCACAGAATGTGTTGAAGACCAAGAACCACAAATGTGATGTGAAATGGTTTTTCTCCCATGTTGCATTTAAGAGAAAACAGCAAATGCTCTTTTTAGGCCAAAATGCATTGAAACCAATGGAAACAACAAAAGCACATACTTTGTGATATCTCCTCTTGTAGCAAACACAGACAGCTCAAAATTTCACAGAATGTGTTGAAGACCAAGACCCACAAAGTGATGTGAAATGGTTTTTCTCCCATGTTGCGTTTAAGAGAAAACAGCAAATGCTCATTTTAGGCCAAAATGCACTGAAACCAATGGAAACAACAAAAGCACATACTTTGTGATATCTCCTCTTTTAGCAAACACAGACAGCTCAAAATTTCACAGAATGTTTTGAAGACCAAGACCCACAAATGTGATGTGAAATGGTTTTTCTCCCATGTTGCTTTTAAGAGAAAACAGCAAATGCTCGTTTTAGGCCAAAATGCATTGAAACCAATGGAAACAACAAAAGCACATACTTTGTGATATTTCCTCTTCTAGAAAACAAAGACAGCTCAAAATTTCACAGAATGTGTTGAAGACCAAGACCCACAAATGTGATGTGAAATGGTTTTTCTCCCATGTTGCGTTTTAGAGAAAACAGCAAATGGACACTTTAGGCCAAAATGCATTGAAACCAATGGAAAACAAAAGCGCATACTTTGTGATATCTCCTCTTGTAGCAAACACAGACAGCTCAAAATTTCACAGATTGTGTTGAAGACCAAGACCCACAAATGTGATGTGAAATGGTTTTTCTCCCATTTTGCATTTAAGAGAAAACAGCAAATGCTCGTTTCAAGCCAAAATGCATTGAAACCAATGGAAACGACAAAAGCAAATACTTTGTGATATCTCCTCTTGTAGCAAACACAGACAGCTCAAAATTTCACAGAATGTGTTGAAGACCAAGACCCACAAATGTGATGTGAAATCATTTTTCTCCCATGTTGCATTTAAGAGAAAACAGCAAATGCTCATTTTTGGCCAAAATGCATCGAAACCAATGGACACAACAAAAGCGCATACTTTGTGATATCTCCTTTTGTAGCAGACAGCTCAAAATTTCACAGAATGTGTTGAAGACCAAGAACCACAAATGTGATGTGAAATGGTTTTTCTCCCATGTTGCATTTAAGAGAAAACAGCAAATGCTCTTTTTAGGCCAAAATGCATTGAAACCAATGGAAACAACAAAAGCACATACTTTGTGATATCTCCTCTTGTAGCAAACACCGACAGCTCAAAATTTAACAGAATGTGTTGAAGACCAAGACCCACAAACGTGATGTGAAATTGTTTTTCTCCCATGTTGCCTTTAAGAGAAAACAGCAAATGCATGCTTTAGGCCAAAATGCATTGAAACCAATGGAAAACAAAAGCGCATACTTTGTGATATCTCCTCTTGTAGCAAACACAGACAGCTCAAAATTTCACAGAATGTGTTGAAGACCAAGAACCACAAATGTGATGTGAAATGGTTTTTCTCCCATGTTGCGTTTAAGAGAAAACAGTAAATGCTCGTTTTAGGCCAAAATGCATTGAAACCAATGGAAACAACAAAAGCGCATACTTTGTGATATCTCCTCATGTAGCAAACAAAGACAGCTCAAAATTTCACAGAATGTGTTGAAGACCAAGACCCACAAATGAGATGTGAAATGGTTTTTATCCCATGTTGCATTTACGAGAAAACAGCAAATGCTCGTTTTAGGCCAAAATGCATTGAAACCAATGGAAACAACAACAGCACATACTTTGTGATATCTCCTCTTGTAGCAAGCACAGGCAGCTCAATATTTCACAGAATGTGTTGAAGACCAAGACCCACAAATTGATGTGAAATGGTTTTTCTCCCATGTTGCGTTTAAGAGAAAACAGCAAATGCTCGTTTTAGGCCAAAATGCATTGAAACCAATGGAAACAACAACAGCACATACTTTGTGATATCTCCTCTTTTAGCAAACACAGACAGCTAAAAATTTCACAGAATGTGTTGAAGACCAAGACCCACAAATGTGATGTGAAATGGTTTTTCTCCCATGTTGCGTTTAAGAGAAAACAGCAAGTGCTTGTTTTAAGCCAAAATGCATTGAAACTAATGGAAAACAAAAGCGCATACTTTGTGATATCTCCTCTTGTAGCAAACACAGACAGCTCAAAATTTCACAGAATGTGTTGAAGACCAAGTCCCACAAATGTGATATGAAATGGTTTTTCTCCCATGTTGCATTAAGAGAAAACAGCAAATGCTCGTTTTAGGCCAAAATGCATTGAAACCAATGGAAACAACAAAAGCGCATACTTTGTGATATCTCCTCTTGTAGCAAACACAGACAGCTCAAAATTTCACAGAATGTGTTGAAGACCAAGACCCACAAATGTGATGTGAAATGGTTTTTCTCCCATGTTGCATTTAAGAGAAAACAGCAAATGCTCGTTTTAGGCCAAAATGCATTGAAACCAATGGAAACAACAACAGCACATACTTTGTGATATCTCCTCTTTTAGCAAACACAGACAGCTAAAAATTTCACAGAATGTGTTGAAGACCAAGACTCACAAATGTGATGTGAAATGGTTTTTCTCCCATGTTGCCTTTAGGAGAAAACAGCAAATGCTCGTTATTGGCCAAAATGCATTGAAACCAATGGAAACAACAAAAGTGCATACTTTGTGATATCTCCTCTTGTAGCAAACAAAGACAGCTCAAAATTTCACAGAATGTGTTGAAGACCAAGACCCACAAACATGATGTGAAATGGTTTTTCTCCCTTGTTGCATTTAAGAGAAAACATCAAATGCACGCTTTAGGCCAAAATGCATTGAAACCAATGGAAAACAAAAGTGCATACTTTGTGATATCTTCTCTTGTAGCAAACAGAAAGCTCAATATTTCACAGAATGTGTTGAAGACCAAGAAGCACAAATCATTTTTCTCCCATGTTGCATTTGAGAAACAGCAAATGCTCATTTTTGGCCAAAATGCATCGAAACCAATGGAAACAACAAAAGCGCATACTTTGTGATATCTCCTTTTGTAGCAGACAGCTCAAAATTTCACAGAATGTGTTGAAGACCAAGACCCACAAATGTGATGTGAAATGGTTTTTCTCCCATGTTGCATTTAAGAGAAAACAGCAAATGCTCTTTTTAGGCCAAAATGCATTGAAACCAATGGAAACAACAAAAGCACATACTTTGTGATATCTCCTCTTGTAGCAAACACAGACAAGTCAAAATTTCACAGAATGTATTTAAGACCAAGACCCACAAATGTGATATGAAATTGTTTTTCTCCCATGTTGCGTTTAAGAGAAAATGGCAAATGCTCATTATAGGCCATAATGTATTGAAACCAATGGAAACAACGAAAGCAAATACTTTGTGATATCTCCTCTTGTAGCAAACAAAGACACCTCAAAATTTCACAGAATGTGTTGAAGACCTAGACCCACATATGTGATACGAAAAGGATTTTCTCCCATGTTGCCTTTAAGAGAAAACAGCAAATGCTCGATTTAGGCCAAAATGCATTGAAACCAATGGAAACAACAACAGCACATACTTTGTGATATCTCCTCTTGTAGCAAACACAGACAGCTCAAAATTCACAGAATGTGTTGAAGACCAAGACCCACAAATTGATGTGAAATGGTTTTTTCTCCCATGTTGCATTTAAGAGAAAACAGCAAATGCTCGTTATTGGCCAAAATGCATTGAAACCAATGTAAACAACAACAGCACATACTTTGGTGATATCTCCTCATGTAGGAAACAAAGACAGCTCAAAATTTCACAGAATGTGTTGAAGACCAAGACCCACAAATGTGATGCGAACTGGTTTTTCTCCCATGTTGCGTTTTAGAGAAAACAGCAAATGCACACTATAGGCCAAAATGCATTGAAACCAATGGAAAACAAAAGCGCATACTTTTGTGATATCTCCTCTTGTAGCAAACACAGACAGCTCAAAATTTCACAGATTGTGTTGAAGACCAAGGACCCACAAATGTGATGTGAAATGGTTTTTCTCCCATTTTGCATTTAAGAGAAAACAGCAAATGCTCGTTTCAAGCCAAAATGCATTGAAACCAACGGAAACAACAAAAGCACATACTTTGTGTTTGCTACAAGAGGAGATATCACAGACAGCTCACAATTTCACAGAATGTGTTGAAGACCAAGACCCACAAATGTGATGTGAAATGGTTTTTGTCCCATGTTGCGTTTAAGAGAAAACAGCAAGTGCTTGTTTTAAGCCAAAATGCATTGAAACTAATGGAAAACAAAAGTGCATACTTTGTGATATCTCCTCTTGTAGCAAACACAGACAGCTCACAATTTCACAGAATGTGTTGAAGACCAAGTCCCACAAATGTGATATGAAATGGTTTTTCTCCCATGTTGCCTTAAGAGAAAACAGCAAATGCTCGTTTTAGGCCAAAATGCATTGAAACCAATGGAAACGACAAAAGCAAATACTTTGTGATATCTCCTCTTGTAGCAAACACAGACAGCTCAAAATTTCACAGAATGTGTTGAAGACCAAGACACACAAATGTGATGTGAAATGGTTTTTCTCCCATGTTGCGTTTAGAGAAAACAGCAAATGCACACTTTAGGCCAAAATGCATTGAAATCAATAGAAAAAAAAGCGCATACTTTGTGATATCTCCTCTTGTAGCAAACACAGACAGCTCAAAATTTCACAGAATGTGTTGAAGACCAAGACCCACAAATGTGATATGAAAAGGTTTTTCTCCCATGTTGCATTTAAGAGAAAACAGCAAATGCACACTTTAGGCCAAAATGCATTGAAACCAATGGAAAACAAAAGCGCATACTTTGTGATATCTCCTCTTGTAGCAAACACAGACAGCTCAAAATTTCACAGATGTGTTGAAGACCAAGACCCACAAATGTGATGTGAAACGGTTTTTCTCCCAAGTTGCATTTAAGAGAAAACAGCAAATGCTCGTTTTAGGCCAAAATGCATTGAAACCAATGGAAACAACAACAGCACATATTTTGTGATATCTCCTCTTGTAGCAAACCAGACAGCTCAAAATTTCACAGAATGTGTTGAAGACCAAGACCCACAAAAGTGATGTGAAATGGTTTTTCTCCCATGTTGCATTTAAGAGAAAACAGCAAATGCTCATTTTAGGCCAAAATGCATTGAAACCAATGGAAACAACAACAGCACATACTTTGTGATATCTCCTCTTTTAGCAAACACAGACAGCTAAAAATTTCACAGAATGTGTTGAAGACCAAGACCCACAAATGTGATGTGAAATGGTTTTTCTCCCATGTTGCCTTTAGGAGAAAACAGCAAATGCTCGTTATTGGCAAAAATGCATTGAAACCAATGGAAACAACAAAAGTGCATACTTTGTGATATCTCCTCTTGTAGCAAACAAAGACAGCTCAAAATTTCACAGAATGTGTTGAAGACCAAGAGCCACAAACATGATGTGAAATGGTTTTTTCTCCCTTGTTGCATTTAAGAGAAAACATCAAATGCACGCTTTAGGCCAAAATGCATTGAAACCAATGGAAAACAAAAGTGCATACTTTGTGATATCTTCTCTTATAGCAAACAAAGACAGCTCAAAATTTTCACAGAATGTGTTGAAGACCAAGACCCTCAAATGTGATGTGAAATGGTTTTTCTCCCATGTTGCATTTAAGAGAAAAACAGCAAATGCTTGTTTTAGGCCAAAATCCATTGAAACCAATGGAAACACAAAAGCGCATACTTTGTGATATCTCCTTTTGTAGCAAACAGAAAGCTCAATATTTCACAGAATGTGTTGAAGACCAAGAAGCACAAATCATTTTTCTCCCATGTTGCATTTAAGAGAAACAGCAAATGCTCATTTTTGGCCAAAATGCATCGAAACCAATGGAAACAACAAAAGCGCATACTTTGTGATATCTCCTTTTGTAGCAGACAGCTCAAAATTTCACAGAATGTGTTGAAGACCAAGAACCACAAATGTGATGTGAAATGGTTTTTCTCCATGTTGCATTTAAGAGAAAACAGCAAATGCTCTTTTTAGGCCAAAATGCATTGAAACCAATGGAAACAACAAAAGCACA
>JAUIMM010003163.1:0-27633 GCA_031769625.1 Taudactylus pleione | reverse complement strand
GGAGAGCCCTCTGTGTGTCTGGGGACCAGCTGTGTGTGTGGCAGTAGAAGAGCCCTCTGTGTGTCTGGTGACCGGCTGTGTGTGTGGCAGCAGGAGAGCCCTCTGTCTGTCTGGGTTCCGGCTGTGTGTGTCGCAGCAAGAGATCCCTCTCTGTGTCTGGTGACCGGCTGTGTGTGTGGTAGCAGAAGAGGCCTCTGTGTGTCTGGTGACCGGCTGTGTGTGGGCAGCAGGAGAGTCCTTTGTGTGTCAGGTGACTGGCTGTGTGTGTGGCAGCAGGAGAGCCCTCTGTGTGTCTGGGGTCCGGCTGTGTGTGTGGCAGCAGGAGAGTCCTCTGTGGAGAGGCCTCTGTGTGTCTGGTGACCGGCTGTGTGTGGGCAGCAGGAGAGTCCTTTGTGTGTCTGGTGATCGGCTGTGTGTGTGGCAGCTTGAGAGCCCTCTGTGTGTCTGGGGACCGGCTGTGTGTGTGGCAGCAGGAGAGCACTCTGTGTGTCTGGTGACCGGCTGTGTGTGAGGCAGCAGGAGAGCTCTCTGTGTGTCTGGTGACCTGCTGTGTCTGTGGCAGCAGGAGAATCCTCTGTGTGTCTGGTGACCGGCTGTGTGTGTGGCAGCAGGAGAGCCCTCTGTGTGTCTGGTGACCGGCTGTGTGTGTGGCAGCAGTAGAGCCCTCTGTGTGTCTGGAGACCGGCTGTGTCTGTGGCAGCAGTAGATCCCTCTGTGTGTCTGGTGACTGGCTGTGTGTGGCAGCAGGAGAGGCCTTTGTGTGTCTGAGGACTGGCTGTGTGTGTGACAGCAGGAGAGCCCTCTGTGTGTCTGGGGACCGGCTGTGTGTGTGGCAGTAGAAGAGCCCTCTGTATGTCTGGTGACCGGCTGTGTGTGTGGCAGCAGGAGAGCTCTCTGTGTGTCTGGTGACCGGCTGTGTGTGTGGCAGCTGGAGAGCCCTCTGTGTGTCTGGGGACCGGCTGTGTGTGTGGCAGCAGGAGAGCCCTCTGTCTGTCTGGGTTCCGGCTGTGTGTGTGGCAGCAGGAGAGCCTTCTTTGTGTCTGGTGACTGGCTGTGTGTGGGAGCAGGAGAGGCCTCTGTGTGTCTGGTGACCGGCTGTGTGTGTGGCAGCAGGAGAGCCCTCTGTGTGTCTGGGTACCAGCTGTGTGTGTGGCAGTAGAAGAGCCCTCTGTGTGTCTGGTGACCGGCTGTGTGTGTGGCAGCAGGAGAGCCCTCTGTCTGTCTGGGTTCCGGCTGTGTGTGTCGCAGCAAGAGATGCCTCTCTGTGTCTGGTGCCCGGCTGTGTGTGTGGTAGCAGAAGAGGGCTCTGTGTGTCTGGTGACCGGCTGTGTGTGTGGCAGCAGGAGAGCCCTCTGTGTGTCTGGGGACCGGCTGTGTGTGGCAGTAGAAGAGCACTCTGTGTGTCTGGTGACCGGCTGTGTGTGTGGCAGCAGGAGAGCCCTCTGTCTGTCTGGGTTCCGGCTGTGTGTGTGGCAGCAAGAGATCCCTCTCTGTGTCTGGTGCCCAGCTGTGTGTGTGGTAGCAGAAGAGGGCTCTGTGTGTCTGGTGACCGGCTGTGTGTGGGCAGCAGGAGAGTCCTTTGTGTGTCTGGTGACTGGCTGTGTGTGTGGCAGCAGGAGAGCCCTCTTTGTGTCTGGGGTCCGGCTGTGTGTGTGGCAGCAGGAGAGTCCTCTGTGGAGAGGCCTCTGTGTGTCTGGTGACCGGCTGTGTGTGGGCAGCAGGAGAGTCCTTTGTGTGTCTGGTGACTGGCTGTGTGTGTGGCAGCAGGAGAGCCCTCTGTGTGTCTGGGGTCCGGCTGTGTGTGTGGCAGCAGGAGAGTCCTCTGTGGAGAGGCCTCTGTGTGTCTGGTGACTGGCTGTGTGTGGGCAGCAGGAGAGTCCTTTGTGTGTCTGGTGACCGGCTGTGTGTGTGGTAGCAGGAGAGCCATCTGTGTGTCTGGTGAGCGGCTGTGTGTGTGGCAGCAGGAGAGCCCTCTGTGTGTCTGGGGCCCGGCTGTGTCTGTGGCAGCAGGAGAGTCCTTTGTGTGTCTGGTGACTGGCTGTGTGTGTGGCAGCAGGAGAGCCCTCTTTGTGTCTGGGGTCCGGCTGTGTGTGTGGCAGCAGGAGAGTCCTCTGTGGAGAGGCCTCTGTGTGTCTGGTGACCGGCTGTGTGTGGGCAGCAGGAGAGTCCTTTGTGTGTCTGGTGACTGGCTGTGTGTGTGGCAGCAGGAGAGCCCTCTGTGTGTCTGGGGTCCGGCTGTGTGTGTGGCAGCAGGAGAGTCCTCTGTGGAGAGCCATCTGTGTGTCTGGTGAGCGGCTGTGTGTGTGGCAGCAGGAGAGCCCTCTGTGTGTCTGGGGCCCGGCTGTGTGTGTGGCAGCAGGAGAGCCCTCTGTGTGTCTGGTGACCGGCTGTGTGTGTGGCAGCAGGAGAGCCATCTGTGTGTCTGGTGACAATCTGTGTGTGTGGCATTAGGAGAACCCTCTGTCTGTCTGGGTTCCGGCTGTGTGTGTGGCAGTAGGAGATCCCTCTGTGTGTCTGGTGACCGGCTGTGTGTGTGGCAGCAGGAGAGCCCTCTGTCTGTCTGGGTTCCGGCTGCGTGTGTGGCAGCAAGAGAGCCCTCTGTGTGTCTGGTGACCGGCAGATTCTTTGGCAGCAGGACAGCCCTCTGTGTGTCTGGTGACCGGCTGTGTGTGTGGCAGCAGGAGAGTCCTCTGTGTGTCTGGGGACTGGCTGTGTGTGAAGCAGCAGGAGAGCCCTCTGTGTGTCTGGTGACCGGCTGTGTGGGTGTAGCAGCAGGAGAGCTCTCTGTGTGTCTGGTGACTGGCTGTTTCTTTGGCAGCAGGACAGCCCTCTATGTGTCTGGTGACTGGCTGTGTGTGTGGCGGCAGGAGAGGCCTCTGTGTCTGGTGACTGGCTGTGTGTGTGGCAGCAGGAGAGTCCTCTGTGTGTCTAGGGACTGGCTGTGTGTGAGGCAGCAGGAGAGCTCTCTGTGTGTCTGGTGACCGGCTGTGTGTGAAGCAGCAGGAGAGCTCTCTGTGTGTCTGGTGACCGGCTGTTTCTTTGGCAGCAGGACAGCCCTCTGTGTGTTTGGGGACAGGCTGTGTGTGTGGCAGCAGGAGAGGCCTTAGTGTGTTTGGTGACCTCTGTGTCTGTGGTAGCAGGAGAGTCCTCTGTGTGTCTGGTGACCGGCTGTGTGTGTGGTAGCAGGAGAGCCCTCTTTGTGTCTGGGGACTGGCTGTGTGCGAGGCAGCAGAAGAACTCTCTGTGTGTCTGGTGACCGGCTGTGACTGCGGCAGCAGAAGAGCCCTCTGTGTGTCTGGTGTCCGGCTGTGACTGTGGCAGCAGAAGAGCCCTCTGTGTGTCTGGTGACCGGCTGTTTGTGTGGCAGCAGGAGATCCCTCTGTGTGTCTGGTAACTGGCTGTGTGTGTGGCAGCAGAAGAGCCCTCTGTGTGTCTGGGGACCGGCTGTGTGTGTGGCAGAAGAAGAGCACTCTGTGTGTCTGGTGACCGGCTGTGTGTGTGGCAGCAGGAGAGCCCTCTGTCTGTCTGGGTTCCGGCTGTGTGTGTGGCAGCAAGAGATCCCTCTCTGTGTCTGGTGACCGGCTGTGTGTGTGGTAGCAGAAGAGGCCTCTGTGTGTCTGGTGACCGGCTGTGTGTGGGCAGCAGGAGAGTCCTTTGTGTGTCTGGTGACTGGCTGTGTGTGTGGCAGCAGGAGAGCCCTCTGTGTGTCTGGGGTCTGGCTTTGTGTGTGGCAGCAGGAGAGTCCACTGTGGAGAGCCCTCTGTGTGTCTGGGAACCGGCTGTGTGTGTGGCAGCAGGAGAGCACTCTGTGTGTCTGGTGACCGGCTGTGTGTGAGGCAGCAGGAGAGCTCTCTGTGTGTCTGGTGACCGGCTGTGTCTGTGGCAGCAGGAGAACCCTCTGTGTGTCTGGTGACCGGCTGTGTGTGAGGCAGCAGGAGAGTCCTCTGTGTGTCTGGTGACTGGCTGTGTGTGTGGCAGCAGGAGAGCCCTCTGTGTGTCTGGGGACTGGCTGTGTGTGTGGCAGCAGGAGAGCCCTCTGTGTGTCTTGTGACCGGCTGTGTGTGAGGCAGCAGGAGAGCTCTCTGTGTGTCTGGTGACCTGCTGTGTCTGTGGC
Organism: Taudactylus pleione; assembly: GCA_031769625.1. Lineage (NCBI taxonomy): Eukaryota > Metazoa > Chordata > Amphibia > Anura > Myobatrachidae > Taudactylus > Taudactylus pleione. The sequence continues at coordinate 23,519 of JAUIMM010003163.1, read as the reverse complement.
AGCAGGAGAATCCTCTGTGTGTCTGGTGACCAGCTGTGTGTGTGGCAGCAGGAGAGCCCTCTGTGTGTCCGGTGACCGGCTGTGTGTGTGGCAGCAGGAGAGCCCTCTGTGTGTCTTGAGACCGGCTGTGTCTGTGGCAACAGTAGATCCCTCTGTGTGTCTGGTGACCGGCTGTGTGTGTGGCAGCAGGAGAGCCCTCTGTGTGTCTGGTGACTGGCTGTGTGTGTGTGGCAGCAGGAGAGGCCTCTGTGTGTCTGGGGACCGGCTGTGTGTGTGGCAGCAGGAGAGGCCTCTGTGTGTCTGGTGACAGGCTGTGTGTGTGTAGCAGCAGGAGAGCCCTCTGTGTGTCTGGGGACCGGCTGTGTGTGTGGCAGCAGGAGAGGCCTCTGTGTGTCTGGTGACCGGCTGTGTGTGTGGCAGCAGGAGAGGCCTCTGTGTGTCTGGGGACTGGCTGTGTGCGAGGCAGCAGAAGAACTCTCTGTGTGTCTGGTGACCGACTGTGTGTGTGGCAGCAGGAGAGACCTCTGTGTGTCTGGTGACCGGCTGTGACTGCGGCAGCAGAAGAGCCCTCTGTGTGTCTGGTGTCCGGCTGTGACTGTGGCAGCAGAAGAGCCCTCTGTGTGTCTGGTGACCGGCTGTGTGTGTGGCAGCAGGAGATCCCTCTGTGTGTCTGGTGACTGGCTGTGTGTGTGGCAGCAGAAGAGCCCTCTGTGTGTCTGGGGACCGGCTGTGTGTGTGGCAGAAGAAGAGCACTCTGTGTGTCTGGTGACCGGCTGTGTGTGTGGCAGCAGGAGAGCCCTCTGTCTGTCTGGGTTCCGGCTGTGTGTGTGGCAGCAAGAGATCCCTCTCTGTGTCTGGTGACCAGCTGTGTGTGTGGTAGCAGAAGAGGCCTCTGTGTGTCTGGTGACCGGCTGTGTGTGGGCAGCAGGAGAGTCCTTTGTGTGTCTGGTGACTGGCTGTGTGTGTGGCAGCAGGAGAGCCCTCTGTGTGTCTGGGGTCTGGCTTTGTGTGTGGCAGCAGGAGAGTCCACTGTGGAGAGCCCTCTGTGTGTCTGGGAACCGGCTGTGTGTGTGGCAGCAGGAGAGCACACTGTGTGTCTGGTGACCGGCTGTGTGTGAGGCAGCAGGAGAGCTCTCTGTGTGTCTGGTGACCGGCTGTGTCTGTGGCAGCAGGAGAACCCTCTGTGTGTCTGGTGACCGGCTGTGTGTGAGGCAGCAGGAGAGTCCTCTGTGTGTCTGGTGACCGGCTGTGTGTGTGGCAGCAGGAGAGCCCTCTGTGTGTCTGGGGACTGGCTGTGTGTGTGGCAGCAGGAGAGCCCTCTGTGTGTCTTGTGACCGGCTGTGTGTGAGGCAGCAGGAGAGCTCTCTGTGTGTCTGGTGACCTGCTGTGTCTGTGGCAGCAGGAGAATCCTCTGTGTGTCTGGTGACCAGCTGTGTGTGTGGCAGCAGGAGAGCCCTCTGTGTGTCCGGTGACCGGCTGTGTGTGTGGCAGCAGGAGAGCCCTCTGTGTGTCTTGAGACCAGCTGTGTCTGTGGCAACAGTAGATCCCTCTGTGTGTCTGGTGACCGGCTGTGTGTGTGGCAGCAGGAGAGCCCTCTGTGTGTCTGGTGACTGGCTGTGTGTGTGTGGCAGCAGGAGAGGCCTCTGTGTGTCTGGGGACCGGCTGTGTGTGTGGCAGCAGGAGAGGCCTCTGTGTGTCTGATGACAGGCTGTGTGTGTAGCAGCAGGAGAGCCCTCTGTGTGTCTGGGGACCGGCTGTGTGTGTGGCAGCAGGAGAGGCCTCTGTGTGTCTGGTGACCGGCTGTGTGTGTGGCAGCAGGAGAGGCCTCTGTGTGTCTGGTGACCGGCTGTGTGTGTGGCAGCAAGAGAGGCCTCTGTGTGTCTGGTGACAGGCTGTGTGTGAGTAGCAGCAGGAGAGCCCTCTGTGTGTCTGGGGACCGGCTGTGTGTGTGGCAGCAGTAGAGGCCTCTGTGTGTCTGGTGACAGGCTGTGTGTGTGTAGCAGCAGGAGAGGCCTCTTTGTGTCTGGTGACCGGCTGTGTGTGTGGTAGCAGGAGAGCCCTCTGTGTGTCTGGTGGCCGGCTGTGTGTGTGGTAGCAGGAGAGCCATCTGTGTGTCTGGTGAGCGGCTGTGTGTGTGGCAGCAGGAGAGCCCTCTGTGTGTCTGGGGCCCGGCTGTGTCTGTGGCAGCAGGAGAATCCTCTGTGTGTCTGGTGACCGGCTGTGTGTTTGGCAGCAGGAGAGCCCTCTGTGCGTCTGGTGACCGGCTGTGTGTGAGGCAGCAGGAGAGTCCTCTGTGTGTCTGGTGACCGGCTGTGTGTTTGGCAGCAGGAGAGCCCTCTGTGTGTCTGGGGACCGGCTGTGTGTGTGGCAGCAGGAGAGCCCTCTGTGTGTCTGGTGACCGGCTGTGTGTGAGGCAGCAGGAGAGCTCTCTGTGTGTCTGGTGACCTGCTGTGTCTGTGGCAGCAGGAGAATCCTCTGTGTGTCTGGTGACCGGCTGTGTGTGTGGCAGCAGGAGAGCCCTCTGTGTGTCAGGTGACCGGCTGTGTGTGTGGCAGCAGGAGAGCCCTCTGTGTGTCTGGAGACCGGCTGTGTCTGTGGCAGCAGTAGATCCCTCTGTGTGTCTGGTGACCGGCTGTGTGTGTGGCAGCAGGAGAGCCCTCTGTGTGTCTGGTGACTGGCTGTGTGTGTGTGGCAGCAGGAGAGGCCTCTGTGTGTCTTGGGACCGGCTGTGTGTGTGGCAGCAGAAGAGGCCTCTGTGTGTCTGGTGACCGGCTGTGTGTGTGGCAGCAGGAGAGCCCTCTGTGTGTCTGGTGACAGGCTGTGAGTATGTGGCAGCAGGAGAGCCCTCTGTGTGTCTGGTGACTGGCTATGTGTGTGGTAGCAGGAGAGGCCTCTGTGTGTCTGGTGACCGGCTGTGTGTGTGGCAGCAGGAGAGCCTTCTTTGTGTCTGGTGACTGGCTGTGTGTGGCAGCAGGAAACGCCTTTGTGTGTCTGAGGACTGGCTGTGTGTGTGACAGCAGGAGAGCCCTCTGTGTGTCTGAGGACTGGCTGTGTGTGTGGCAGCAGGAGAGCCCTCTGTGTGTCTGGTGACCGGCTGTGTGTGTGGCAGCAGGAGAGCCCTCTGTGTGTCTGGGGACCGGCTGTGTGTGTGGCAGTAGAAGAGCACTCTATGTGTCTGGTGACCGGCTGTGTGTGTGGCAGCAGGAGAGCCCTCTGTCTGTCTGGGTTCCGGCTGTGTGTGTGGCAGCAAGAGATCCCTCTCTGTGTCTGGTGACCGGCTGTGTGTGTGGTAGCAGAAGAGGCCTCTGTGTGTCTGGTGACCGGCTGTGTCTGGGCAGCAGGAGAGTCCTTTGTGTGTCTGGTGACTGGCTGTGTGTGTGGCAGCAGGAGAGCCCTCTGTGTGTCTGGGGTCTGGCTGTGTGTGTGGCAGCAGGAGAGTCCACTGTGGAGAGGCCACTGTGTGTCTGGTGACCGGCTGTGTGTGGGCAGCAGGAGAGTCCTTTGTGTGTCTGGTGACCGGCTGTGTGTGTGGCAGCAGGAGAGCCCTCTGTGTGTCTGGGGACCGGCTGTGTGTGTGGCAGCAGGAGAACACTCTGTGTGTCTGGTGACCGGCTGTGTGTGAGGCAGCAGGAGAGCTCCCTGTGTGTCTGGTGACCGGCTGTGTCTGTGGCAGCAGGAGAACCCTCTGTGTGTCTGGTGACCGGCTGTGTGTGAGGCAGCAGGAGAGTCCTCTGTGTGTCTGGTGACCGGCTGTGTGTGTGGCAGCAGGAGAGCCCTCTGTGTGTCTGGGGACCGGCTGTGTGTGTGGCAGCAGGAGAGCCCTCTGTGTGTCTTGTGACCGGCTGTGTGTGAGGCAGCAGGAGAGCTCTCTGTGTGTCTGCTGACCTGCTGTGTCTGTGGCAGCAGGAGAATCCTCTGTGTGTCTGGTGACCGGCTGTGTGTGTGGCAGCAGGAGAGCCCTCTGTGTGTCCGGTGACCGGCTGTGTGTGTGACAGCAGGAGAGCCCTCTGTGTGTCTTGAGACAGGCTGTGTCTGTGGCAGCAGTAGATCCCTCTGTGTGTCTGGTGACCGGCTGTGTGTGTGGCAGCAGGAGAGCCCTCTGTGTGTCTGGTGACTGGCTGTGTGTGTGTGGCAGCAGGAGAGGCCTCTGTGTGTCTGGGGACCGGCTGTGTGTGTGGCAGCAGGAGAGGCCTCTGTGTGTCTGGTGACAGGCTGTGTGTGTGTAGCAGCAGGAGAGCCCTCTGTGTGTCTGGGGACCGGCTGTGTGTGTGGCAGCAGGAGAGGCCTCTGTGTGTCTGGTGACCGGCTGTGTGTGTGGCAGCAGGAGAGGCCTCTGTGTGTCTGGTGACCGGCTGTGTGTGTGGCAGCAAGAGAGGCCTCTGTGTGTCTGGTGACAGACTGTGTGTGAGTAGCAGCAGGAGAGCCCTCTGTGTGTCTGGGGACCGGCTGTGTGTGTGGCAGCAGGAGAGGCCTCTGTGTGCCTGGTGACTGGCTGTGTGTGGGGCAGCAGGAGAGCCCTCTGTGTGTCTGGTGACCGGCTCTGTGTGAGGCAGCAGGAGAGCCTTCTGTGTGTCTGGTGACTGGCTGTGTGTGTGGCAGCAGGAGAGCCATCTGTGTGTCTGGTGACCGGCTGTGTGTGTGGCAGCAGGAGAGCCCTCTGTGTGTCTGGTGACCGGCTGTGTGTGTGTGGCAGCAGGAGAGACCTCTGTGTGTCTGGTGAAAGGCTGTGTGTGTGGCAACAGGAGAGGCCTCTCTGTGTCTGAGGACAGGCTGTGTGTGTGGCAGCAGGAGAGCCCTCTGTGTGTCTGGGGACCGGCTGTGTGTGTGGCAGCAGGAGAGGCCTCTGTGTGTCTGGTGACAGGTTGTGTGTGTTTAGCAGCAGGAGAGGCCTCTGTGTGTCTGGTGACCGGCTGTGTGTGTGGTAGCAGGAGAGCCCTCTGTGTGTCTGGTGACCGGCTGTGTGTGTGGTAGCAGGAGAGCCATCTGTGTGTCTGGTGAGCGGCTGTGTGTGTGGCAGCAGGAGAGCCCTCTGTGTGTCTGGGGCCCGGCTGTGTCTGTGGCAGCAGGAGAGCCCTCTGTGTGTCTGGTGACTGGCTGTGTGTGTGGCAGCAGGAGAGGCCTCTGTGTGCCTGGTGACTGGCTGTGTGTGGGGCAGCAGGAGAGCCCTCTGTGTGTCTGGTGGCCGGCTGTGTGTGAGACAGCAGGAGAGCCTTCTGTGTGTCTGGTGACTGGCTGTGTGTGTGGCAGCAGGAGAGACATCTGTGTGTCTGGTGACCGGCTGTGTGTGTGGCAGCAGGAGAGCCCTCTGTGTGTCTGGTGACCGGCTGTGTGTGTGTGGCAGCAGGAGAGACCTCTGTGTGTCTGGTGAAAGGCTGTGTGTGTGGCAGCAGGAGAGGCCTCTGTGTGTCTGAGGACAGGCTGTGTGTGTGGCAGCAGGAGAGCCCTCTGTGTGTCTGGTGACCGGCTGTGTGTGTGGCAGCAGGAGAGCCATCTGTGTGTCTGGTGACAATCTGTGTGTGTGGCATTAGGAGAACCCTCTGTGTGTCTGGTGACCGGCTGTGTGTGTGGCAGCAGGAGAGCCCTCTGTCTGTCTGGGTTCCGGCTGTGTGTGTGGCAGTAGGAGATCCCTCTGTGTGTCTGGTGACCGGCTGTGTGTGTGGCAGCAGGAGAGCCCTCTGTCTGTCTGGGTTCCGGCTGCGTGTGTGGCAGCAAGAAAGCCCTCTGTGTGTCTGGTGACCGGCAGATTCTTTGGCAGCAGGACAGCCCTCTGTGTGTCTGGTGACTGGCTGTGTGTGTGGCAGCAGGAGAGTCCTCTGTGTGTCTGGGGACTGGCTGTGTGTGAAGCAGCCGGAGAGCCCTCTGTGTGTCTGGTGACCGGCTGTGTGGGTGTAGCAGCAGGAGAGCTCTCTGTGTGTCTGGTGACTGGCTGTTTCTTTGGCAGCAGGACAGCCCTCTATGTGTCTGGTGACTGGCTGTGTGTGTGGCGGCAGGAGAGGCCTCTGTGTCTGGTGACTGGCTGTGTGTGTGGCAGCAGGAGAGTCCTCTGTGTGTCTAGGGACTGGCTGTGTGTGAGGCAGCAGGAGAGCTCTCTGTGTGTCTGGTGACCGGCTGTGTGTGAAGCAGCAGGAGAGCTCTCTGTGTGTCTGGTGACCGGCTGTTTCTTTGGCAGCAGGACAGCCCTCTGTGTGTTTGGGGACAGGCTGTGTGTGTGGCAGCAGGAGAGGCCTCAGTGTGTTTGGTGACCTCTGTGTCTGTGGTAGCAGGAGAGTCCTCTGTGTGTCTGGTGACCGGCTGTGTGTGTGGTAGCAGGAGAGCCCTCTTTGTGTCTGGGGACTGGCTGTGTGCGAGGCAGCAGAAGAACTCTCTGTGTGTCTGGTGACCGACTGTGTGTGTGGCAGCAGGAGAGACCTCTGTGTGTCTGGTGACCGGCTGTGACTGCGGCAGCAGAAGAGCCCTCTGTGTGTCTTGTGTCCGGCTGTGACTGTGGCAGCAGAAGAGCCCTCTGTGTGTCTGGTGACCGGCTGTGTGTGTGGCAGCAGGAGATCCCTCTGTGTGTCTGGTGACTGGCTGTGTGTGTGGCAGCAGAAGAGCCCTCTGTGTGTCTGGGGACCGGCTGTGTGTGTGGCAGAAGAAGAGCACTCTGTGTGTCTGGTGACCGGCTGTGTGTGTGGCAGCAGGAGAGCCCTCTGTCTGTCTGGGTTCCGGCTGTGTGTGTGGCAGCAAGAGATCCCTCTCTGTGTCTGGTGACCGGCTGTGTGTGTGGTAGCAGAAGAGGCCTCTGTGTGTCTGGTGACCAGCTGTGTGTGGGCAGCAGGAGAGTCCTTTGTGTGTCTGGTGACTGGCTGTGTGTGTGGCAGCAGGAGAGCCCTCTGTGTGTCTGGGGTCTGGCTTTGTGTGTGGCAGCAGGAGAGTCCACTGTGGAGAGCCCTCTGTGTGTCTGGGAACTGGCTGTGTGTGTGGCAGCAGGAGAGCACTCTGTGTGTCTGGTGACCGGCTGTGTGTGAGGCAGCAGGAGAGCTCTCTGTGTGTCTGGTGACCGGCTGTGTCTGTGGCAGCAGGAGAACCCTCTGTGTGTCTGGTGACCGGCTGTGTGTGAGGCAGCAGGAGAGTCCTCTGTGTGTCTGGTGACCGGCTGTGTGTGTGGCAGCAGGAGAGCCCTCTGTGTGTCTGGGGACTGGCTGTGTGTGTGGCAGCAGGAGAGCCCTCTGTGTGTCTTGTGACCGGCTGTGTGTGAGGCAGCAGGAGAGCTCTCTGTGTGTCTGGTGACCTGCTGTGTCTGTGGCAGCAGGAGAATCCTCTGTGTGTCTGGTGACCAGCTGTGTGTGTGGCAGCAGGAGAGCCCTCTGTGTGTCCGGTGACCGGCTGTGTGTGTGGCAGCAGGAGAGCCCTCTGTGTGTCTGGTGACCGGCTGTGTGTGTGTGGCAGCAGGAGAGCCCTCTGTGTGTCTGGTGACTGGCTATGTGTGTGGTAGCAGGAGAGGCCTCTGTGTGTCTGGTGACCAGCTGTGTGTGTGGCAGCAGGAGAGCCTTCTTTGTGTCTGGTGACTGGCTGTGTGTGGCAGCAGGAGAGGCCTTTGTGTGTCTGAGGACTGGCTGTGTGTGTGACAGCAGGAGAGCCCTCTGTGTGTCTGAGGACTGGCTGTGTGTGTGGCAGCAGGAGAGCCCTCTGTGTGTCTGGTGACCGGCTGTGTGTGTGGCAGCAGGAGAGCCCTCTGTGTGTCTGGGGACCGGCTGTGTGTGTGGCAGTAGAAGAGCACTCTGTGTGTCTGGTGACCGGCTGTGTGTGTGGCAGCAGGAGAGCCCTCTGTCTGTCTGGGTTCCGGCTGTGTGTGTGGCAGCAAGAGATCCCTCTCTGTGTCTGGTGACCGGCTGTGTGTGTGGTAGCAGAAGAGGCCTCTGTGTGTCTGGTGACCGGCTGTGTGTGGGCAGCAGGAGAGTCCTTTGTGTGTCTGGTGACTGGCTGTGTGTTTGGCAGCAGGAGAGCTCTCTGTGTGTCTGGGGTCTGGCTGTGTGTGTGGCAGCAGGAGAGTCCACTGTGGAGAGCCCTATGTGTGTCTGGGGACCGGCTGTGTGTGTGGCAGCAGGAGAGCACTCTGTGTGTCTGGTGACCGGCTGTGTGTGAGGCAGCAGGAGAGCTCTCTGTGTGTCTGGTGACCGGCTGTGTCTGTGGCAGCAGGAGAACCCTCTGTGTGTCTGGTGACCGGCTGTGTGTGAGGCAGCAGGAGAGTCCTCTGTGTGTCTGGTGACCGGCTGTGTGTGTGGCAGCAGGAGAGCCCTCTGTGTGTCTGGGGACCGGCTGTGTGTGTGGCAGCAGGAGAGCCCTCTGTGTATCTGGTGACCGGCTGTGTGTGAGGCAGCAGGAGAGCTCTCTGTGTGTCTGGTGACCTGCTGTGTCTGTGGCAGCAGGAGAATCCTCTGTGTGTCTGGTGACCGGCTGTGTGTGTGGCAGCAGGAGAGCCCTCTGTGTGTCTGGTGACCGGCTGTGTGTGTGGCAGCAGTAGAGCCCTCTGTGTGTCTGGAGACCGGCTGTGTCTGTGGCAGCAGTAGATCCCTCTGTGTGTCTGGTGACTGGCTGTGTGTGGCAGCAGGAGAGGCCTTTGTGTGTCTGAGGACTGGCTGTGTGTGTGACAGCAGGAGAGCCCTCTGTGTGTCTGGGGACCGGCTGTGTGTGTGGCAGTAGAAGAGCCCTCTGTATGTCTGGTGACCGGCTGTGTGTGTGGCAGCAGGAGAGCTGTCTGTGTGTCTGGTGACCGGCTGTGTGTGTGGCAGCTGGAGAGCCCTCTGTGTGTCTGGGGACCGGCTGTGTGTGTGGCAGCAGGAGAGCCCTCTGTCTGTCTGGGTTCCGGCTGTGTGTGTGGCAGCAGGAGAGCCTTCTTTGTGTCTGGTGACTGGCTGTGTGTGGGAGCAGGAGAGGCCTCTGTGTGTCTGGTGACCGGCTGTGTGTGTGGCAGCAGGAGAGCCCTCTGTGTGTCTGGGGACCAGCTGTGTGTGTGGCAGTAGAAGAGCCCTCTGTGTGTCTGGTGACCGGCTGTGTGTGTGGCAGCAGGAGAGCCCTCTGTCTGTCTGGGTTCCGGCTGTGTGTGTCGCAGCAAGAGATGCCTCTCTGTGTCTGGTGCCCGGCTGTGTGTGTGGTAGCAGAAGAGGGCTCTGTGTGTCTGGTGACCGGCTGTGTGTGTGGCAGCAGGAGAGCCCTCTGTGTGTCTGGGGACCGGCTGTGTGTGGCAGTAGAAGAGCACTCTGTGTGTCTGGTGACCGGCTGTGTGTGTGGCAGCAGGAGAGCCCTCTGTCTGTCTGGGTTCCGGCTGTGTGTGTGGCAGCAAGAGATCCCTCTCTGTGTCTGGTGCCCAGCTGTGTGTGTGGTAGCAGAAGAGGGCTCTGTGTGTCTGGTGACCGGCTGTGTGTGGGCAGCAGGAGAGTCCTTTGTGTGTCTGGTGACCGGCTGTGTGTGTGGCAGCAGTAGAGCCCTCTGTGTGTCTGGAGACCGGCTGTGTCTGTGGCAGCAGTAGATCCCTCTGTGTGTCTGGTGACTGGCTGTGTGTGGCAGCAGGAGAGGGCCTTTGTGTGTCTGAGGACTGGCTGTGTGTGTGACAGCAGGAGAGCCCTCTGTGTGTCTGGGGACCGGCTGTGTGTGTGGCAGTAGAAGAGCCCTCTGTATGTCTGGTGACCGGCTGTGTGTGTGGCAGCAGGAGAGCCCTCTGTCTGTCTGGGTTCCGGCTGTGTGTGTGGCAGCAGGAGAGCCTTCTTTGTGTCTGGTGACTGGCTGTGTGTGGCAGCAGGAGAGGCCTCTGTGTGTCTGGTGACCGGCTGTGTGTGTGGCAGGAGGAGAGCCCTCTGTGTGTCTGGGGACCAGCTGTGTGTGTGGCAGTAGAAGAGCCCTCTGTGTGTCTGGTGACCGGCTGTGTGTGTGGCAGCAGGAGAGCCCTCTGTCTGTCTGGGTTCCGGCTGTGTGTGTGGCAGCAAGAGATCCCTCTCTGTGTCTGGTGACCGGCTGTGTGTGTGGTAGCAGAAGAGGCCTCTGTGTGTCTGGTGACCGGCTGTGTGTGGGCAGCAGGAGAGTCCTTTGTGTGTCAGGTGACTGGCTGTGTGTGTGGCAGCAGGAGAGCCCTCTGTGTGTCTGGGGTCCGGCTGTGTGTGTGGCAGCAGGAGAGTCCTCTGTGGAGAGGCCTCTGTGTGTCTGGTGACCGGCTGTGTGTGGGCAGCAGGAGAGTCCTTTGTGTGTCTGGTGACCGGCTGTGTGTGTGGCAGCTTGAGAGCCCTCTGTGTGTCTGGGGACCGGCTGTATGTGTGGCAGCAGGAGAGCACTCTGTGTGTCTGGTGACCGGCTGTGTGTGAGGCAGCAGGAGAGCTCTCTGTGTGTCTGGTGACCTGCTGTGTCTGTGGCAGCAGGAGAATCCTCTGTGTGTCTGGTGACCGGCTGTGTGTGTGGCAGCAGGAGAGCCCTCTGTGTGTCTGGTGACCGGCTGTGTGTGTGGCAGCAGTAGAGCCCTCTGTGTGTCTGGAGACCGGCTGTGTCTGTGGCAGCAGTAGATCCCTCTGTGCGTCTGGTGACCGGCTGTGTGTGAGGCAGCAGGAGAGGCCTCTGTGTGTCTGGTGACCAGCTGTGTTTGTGGCAGCAGGAGAGCCCTCTGTGTGTCTGGGGACCGGCTGTGTGTGTGGCAGCAGGAGAGCCCTCTGTGTGTCTGGTGACCAGCTGTGTGTGAGGCAGCAGGAGAGCTCTCTGTGTGTCTGGTGACCTGCTGTGTCTGTGGCAGCAGGAGAATCCTCTGTGTGTCTGGTGACCAGCTGTCTGTGTGGCAGCAGGAGAGCCCTCTGTGTGTCTGGTGACCGGCTGTGTGTGTGGCAGCAGGAGAGCCCTCTGTGTGTCTGGAGACCGGCTGTGTCTGTTGCAGCAGTAGATCCCTCTGTGTGTCTGGTGACCGGCTGTGTGTGTGGCAGCAAGAGAGCCCTCTGTGTGTCTGGTGACCGGCTGTGTGTGTGGCAGCAGGAGAGCCCTCTGTGTGTCTGGGGACCGGCTGTGTGTGGCAGTAGAAGAGCACTCTGTGTGTCTGGTGACCGGCTGTGTGTGTGGCAGCAGGAGAGCCCTCTGTCTGTCTGGGTTCCGGCTGTGTGTGTGGCAGCAAGAGATCCCTCTCTGTGTCTGGTGCCCGGCTGTGTGTGTGGTAGCAGAAGAGGGCTCTGTGTGTCTGGTGACCGGCTGTGTGTGGGCAGCAGGAGAGTCCTTTATGTGTCTGGTGACTGGCTGTGTGTGTGGCAGCAGGAGAGCCCTCTGTGTGTCTGGGGTCCGGCTGTGTGTGTGGCAGCAGGAGAGTCCACTGTGGAGAGGCCTCTGTGTGTCTGGTGACCGGCTGTGTGTGGGCAGCAGGAGAGTCCTTTGTGTGTCTGGTGACCGGCTGTGTGTGTGGCAGCAGGAGAGCGCACTGTGTGTCTGGGGACCGGCTGTGTGTGTGGCAGCAGGAGAGCACTCTGTGTGTCTGGTGACCGGCTGTGTGTGAGGCAGCAGGAGAGCTCTCTGTGTGTCTGGTGACCGGCTGTGTCTGTGGCAGCAGGAAAACCCTCTGTGTGTCTGGTGACCGGCTGTGTGTGAGGCAGCAGGAGAGGCCTCTGTGTGTCTGGTGAACGGCTGTGTGTGTGTGGCAGCAGGAGAGCCCTCTGTGTGTCTGGGGACCGGCTGTGTGTGTGGTAGCAGGAGAGGCCTCTGTGTGTCTGGTGACAGGCTGTGTGTGTGTGGCAGCAGGAGAGCCCTCTCTGTGTCTGGTGACCGGCTGTGTGTGTGGTAGCAGGAGAGGACTCTGTGTGTCTGGTGAATAGCTGTGTGTGTGGCAGCAGGAGAGCCCTCTGTGTGTCTGGTGACCGGCTGTGTGTGTGTGGCAGCAGGAGAGCCCTCTGTGTGTCTGGGGACTGGCTGTGTGTGTGGTAGCAGGAGAGGCCTCTGTGTGTCTGGTGACCGGCTGTGTGTGTGGGAAACAGGAGAGCCCTCTGTGTGTCTGGTGACCGGCTGTGTGTGTGTGGCAGCAGGAGAGCCCTCTGTGTGTCTGGTGAATGGCTGTGTGTGTGGCAGCAGGAGAGACCTCTGTGTGTCTGGTGACCGGCTGTGTGTGTGTGGCAGCAGGAGAGCCCTCTGTGTGTCTGGTGACCGGCTCTGTGTGTGGTAGCAAGAGATCCCTCTCTGTGTCTGGTGACCGGCTGTGTGTGTGGTAGCAGAAGAGGCCTCTGTGTGTCTGGTGACCAGCTGTGTGTGGGCAGCAGGAGAGTCCTTTGTGTGTCTGGTGACTGGCTGTGTGTGTGGCAGCAGGAGAGCCCTCTGTGTGTCTGGTGACCGGCTCTGTGTGTGGTAGCAGGAGAGGCCTCTGTGTGTCTGGTGACCGGCTGTGTGTGTGGCAGCAGGAGAGCCTTCTTTGTGTCTGGTGACTGGCTGTGTGTGGCAGCAGGAGAGGCCTTTGTGTGTCTGAGGACTGGCTGTGTGTGTGACAGCAGGAGAGCCCTCTGTGTGTCTGGGGACCGGCTGTGTGTGTGGCAGTAGAAGAGCCCTCTGTATGTCTGGTGACCGGCTGTGTGTGTGGCAGCAGGAGAGCCCTCTGTCTGTCTGGGTTCCGGCTGTGTGTGTGGCAGCAGGAGAGCCTTCTTTGTGTCTGGTGACTGGCTGTGTGTGGCAGCAGGAGAGGCCTCTGTGTGTCTGGTGACCGGCTGTGTGTGTGGCAGCAGGAGAGCCCTCTGTGTGTCTGGGGACCAGCTGTGTGTGTGGCAGTAGAAGAGCCCTCTGTGTGTCTGGTGACCGGCTGTGTGTGTGGCAGCAGGAGAGCCCTCTGTCTGTCTGGGTTCCGGCTGTGTGTGTCGCAGCAAGAGATCCCTCTCTGTGTCTGGTGACCGGCTGTGTGTGTGGTAGCAGAAGAGGCCTCTGTGTGTCTGGTGACCGGCTGTGTGTGGGCAGCAGGAGAGTCCTTTGTGTGTCAGGTGACTGGCTGTGTGTGTGGCAGCAGGAGAGCCCTCTGTGTGTCTGGGGTCCGGCTGTGTGTGTGGCAGCAGGAGAGTCCTCTGTGGAGAGGCCTCTGTGTGTCTGGTGACCGGCTGTGTGTGGGCAGCAGGAGAGTCCTTTGTGTGTCTGGTGATCGGCTGTGTGTGTGGCAGCTTGAGAGCCCTCTGTGTGTCTGGGGACCGGCTGTGTGTGTGGCAGCAGGAGAGCACTCTGTGTGTCTGGTGACCGGCTGTGTGTGTGGCAGCAGGAGAGCCCTCTGTCTGTCTGGGTTCCGGCTGTGTGTGTGGCAGCAAGAGATCCCTCTCTGTGTCTGGTGCCCGGCTGTGTGTGTGGTAGCAGAAGAGGGCTCTGTGTGTCTGGTGACCGGCTGTGTGTGGGCAGCAGGAGAGTCCTTTATGTGTCTGGTGACTGGCTGTGTGTGTGGCAGCAGGAGAGCCCTCTGTGTGTCTGGGGTCCGGCTGTGTGTGTGGCAGCAGGAGAGTCCACTGTGGAGAGGCCTCTGTGTGTCTGGTGACCGGCTGTGTGTGGGCAGCAGGAGAGTCCTTTGTGTGTCTGGTGACCGGCTGTGTGTGTGGCAGCAGGAGAGCGCACTGTGTGTCTGGGGACCGGCTGTGTGTGTGGCAGCAGGAGAGCACTCTGTGTGTCTGGTGACCGGCTGTGTGTGAGGCAGCAGGAGAGCTCTCTGTGTGTCTGGTGAACGGCTGTGTGTGTGTGGCAGCAGGAGAGCCCTCTGTGTGTCTGGGGACCGGCTGTGTGTGTGGTAGCAGGAGAGGCCTCTGTGTGTCTGGTGACAGGCTGTGTGTGTGTGGCAGCAGGAGAGCCCTCTCTGTGTCTGGTGACCGGCTGTGTGTGTGGTAGCAGGAGAGGACTCTGTGTGTCTGGTGAATAGCTGTGTGTGTGGCAGCAGGAGAGCCCTCTGTGTGTCTGGTGACCGGCTGTGTGTGTGTGGCAGCAGGAGAGCCCTCTGTGTGTCTGGGGACCGGCTGTGTGTGTGGTAGCAGGAGAGGCCTCTGTGTGTCTGGTGACCGGCTGTGTGTGTGGGAAACAGGAGAGCCCTCTGTGTGTCTGGTGACCGGCTGTGTGTGTGTGGCAGCAGGAGAGCCCTCTGTGTGTCTGGTGAATGGCTGTGTGTGTGGCAGCAGGAGAGCCCTCTGTGTGTCTGGTGACCGGCTGTGTGTGTGTGGCAGCAGGAGAGCCCTCTGTGTGTCTGGTGACCGGCTCTGTGTGTGGTAGCAAGAGATCCCTCTCTGTGTCTGGTGACCGGCTGTGTGTGTGGTAGCAGAAGAGGCCTCTGTGTGTCTGGTGACCAGCTGTGTGTGGGCAGCAGGAGAGTCCTTTGTGTGTCTGGTGACTGGCTGTGTGTGTGGCAGCAGGAGAGCCCTCTGTGTGTCTGGTGACCGGCTCTGTGTGTGGTAGCAGGAGAGGCCTCTGTGTGTCTGGTGACCGGCTGTGTGTGTGGCAGCAGGAGAGCCTTCTTTGTGTCTGGTGACTGGCTGTGTGTGGCAGCAGGAGAGGCCTTTGTGTGTCTGAGGACTGGCTGTGTGTGTGACAGCAGGAGAGCCCTCTGTGTGTCTGGGGACCGGCTGTGTGTGTGGCAGTAGAAGAGCCCTCTGTATGTCTGGTGACCGGCTGTGTGTGTGGCAGCAGGAGAGCCCTCTGTCTGTCTGGGTTCCGGCTGTGTGTGTGGCAGCAGGAGAGCCTTCTTTGTGTCTGGTGACTGGCTGTGTGTGGCAGCAGGAGAGGCCTCTGTGTGTCTGGTGACCGGCTGTGTGTGTGGCAGCAGGAGAGCCCTCTGTGTGTCTGGGGACCAGCTGTGTGTGTGGCAGTAGAAGAGCCCTCTGTGTGTCTGGTGACCGGCTGTGTGTGTGGCAGCAGGAGAGCCCTCTGTCTGTCTGGGTTCCGGCTGTGTGTGTCGCAGCAAGAGATCCCTCTCTGTGTCTGGTGACCGGCTGTGTGTGTGGTAGCAGAAGAGGCCTCTGTGTGTCTGGTGACCGGCTGTGTGTGGGCAGCAGGAGAGTCCTTTGTGTGTCAGGTGACTGGCTGTGTGTGTGGCAGCAGGAGAGCCCTCTGTGTGTCTGGGGTCCGGCTGTGTGTGTGGCAGCAGGAGAGTCCTCTGTGGAGAGGCCTCTGTGTGTCTGGTGACCGGCTGTGTGTGGGCAGCAGGAGAGTCCTTTGTGTGTCTGGTGATCGGCTGTGTGTGTGGCAGCTTGAGAGCCCTCTGTGTGTCTGGGGACCGGCTGTGTGTGTGGCAGCAGGAGAGCACTCTGTGTGTCTGGTGACCGGCTGTGTGTGAGGCAGCAGGAGAGCTCTCTGTGTGTCTGGTGACCTGCTGTGTCTGTGGCAGCAGGAGAATCCTCTGTGTGTCTGGTGACCGGCTGTGTGTGTGGCAGCAGGAGAGCCCTCTGTGTGTCTGGTGACCGGCTGTGTGTGTGGCAGCAGTAGAGCCCTCTGTGTGTCTGGAGACCGGCTGTGTCTGTGGCAGCAGTAGATCCCTCTGTGTGTCTGGTGACTGGCTGTGTGTGGCAGCAGGAGAGGCCTTTGTGTGTCTGAGGACTGGCTGTGTGTGTGACAGCAGGAGAGCCCTCTGTGTGTCTGGGGACCGGCTGTGTGTGTGGCAGTAGAAGAGCCCTCTGTATGTCTGGTGACCGGCTGTGTGTGTGGCAGCAGGAGAGCTCTCTGTGTGTCTGGTGACCGGCTGTGTGTGTGGCAGCTGGAGAGCCCTCTGTGTGTCTGGGGACCGGCTGTGTGTGTGGCAGCAGGAGAGCCCTCTGTCTGTCTGGGTTCCGGCTGTGTGTGTGGCAGCAGGAGAGCCTTCTTTGTGTCTGGTGACTGGCTGTGTGTGGGAGCAGGAGAGGCCTCTGTGTGTCTGGTGACCGGCTGTGTGTGTGGCAGCAGGAGAGCCCTCTGTGTGTCTGGGTACCAGCTGTGTGTGTGGCAGTAGAAGAGCCCTCTGTGTGTCTGGTGACCGGCTGTGTGTGTGGCAGCAGGAGAGCCCTCTGTCTGTCTGGGTTCCGGCTGTGTGTGTCGCAGCAAGAGATGCCTCTCTGTGTCTGGTGCCCGGCTGTGTGTGTGGTAGCAGAAGAGGGCTCTGTGTGTCTGGTGACCGGCTGTGTGTGTGGCAGCAGGAGAGCCCTCTGTGTGTCTGGGGACCGGCTGTGTGTGGCAGTAGAAGAGCACTCTGTGTGTCTGGTGACCGGCTGTGTGTGTGGCAGCAGGAGAGCCCTCTGTCTGTCTGGGTTCCGGCTGTGTGTGTGGCAGCAAGAGATCCCTCTCTGTGTCTGGTGCCCAGCTGTGTGTGTGGTAGCAGAAGAGGGCTCTGTGTGTCTGGTGACCGGCTGTGTGTGGGCAGCAGGAGAGTCCTTTGTGTGTCTGGTGACTGGCTGTGTGTGTGGCAGCAGGAGAGCCCTCTTTGTGTCTGGGGTCCGGCTGTGTGTGTGGCAGCAGGAGAGTCCTCTGTGGAGAGGCCTCTGTGTGTCTGGTGACCGGCTGTGTGTGGGCAGCAGGAGAGTCCTTTGTGTGTCTGGTGACTGGCTGTGTGTGTGGCAGCAGGAGAGCCCTCTGTGTGTCTGGGGTCCGGCTGTGTGTGTGGCAGCAGGAGAGTCCTCTGTGGAGAGGCCTCTGTGTGTCTGGTGACTGGCTGTGTGTGGGCAGCAGGAGAGTCCTTTGTGTGTCTGGTGACCGGCTGTGTGTGTGGTAGCAGGAGAGCCATCTGTGTGTCTGGTGAGCGGCTGTGTGTGTGGCAGCAGGAGAGCCCTCTGTGTGTCTGGGGCCCGGCTGTGTCTGTGGCAGCAGGAGAGTCCTTTGTGTGTCTGGTGACTGGCTGTGTGTGTGGCAGCAGGAGAGCCCTCTTTGTGTCTGGGGTCCGGCTGTGTGTGTGGCAGCAGGAGAGTCCTCTGTGGAGAGGCCTCTGTGTGTCTGGTGACCGGCTGTGTGTGGGCAGCAGGAGAGTCCTTTGTGTGTCTGGTGACTGGCTGTGTGTGTGGCAGCAGGAGAGCCCTCTGTGTGTCTGGGGTCCGGCTGTGTGTGTGGCAGCAGGAGAGTCCTCTGTGGAGAGCCATCTGTGTGTCTGGTGAGCGGCTGTGTGTGTGGCAGCAGGAGAGCCCTCTGTGTGTCTGGGGCCCGGCTGTGTGTGTGGCAGCAGGAGAGCCCTCTGTGTGTCTGGTGACCGGCTGTGTGTGTGGCAGCAGGAGAGCCATCTGTGTGTCTGGTGACAATCTGTGTGTGTGGCATTAGGAGAACCCTCTGTCTGTCTGGGTTCCGGCTGTGTGTGTGGCAGTAGGAGATCCCTCTGTGTGTCTGGTGACCGGCTGTGTGTGTGGCAGCAGGAGAGCCCTCTGTCTGTCTGGGTTCCGGCTGCGTGTGTGGCAGCAAGAGAGCCCTCTGTGTGTCTGGTGACCGGCAGATTCTTTGGCAGCAGGACAGCCCTCTGTGTGTCTGGTGACCGGCTGTGTGTGTGGCAGCAGGAGAGTCCTCTGTGTGTCTGGGGACTGGCTGTGTGTGAAGCAGCAGGAAAGCCCTCTGTGTGTCTGGTGACCGGCTGTGTGGGTGTAGCAGCAGGAGAGCTCTCTGTGTGTCTGGTGACTGGCTGTTTCTTTGGCAGCAGGACAGCCCTCTATGTGTCTGGTGACTGGCTGTGTGTGTGGCGGCAGGAGAGGCCTCTGTGTCTGGTGACTGGCTGTGTGTGTGGCAGCAGGAGAGTCCTCTGTGTGTCTAGGGACTGGCTGTGTGTGAGGCAGCAGGAGAGCTCTCTGTGTGTCTGGTGACCGGCTGTGTGTGAAGCAGCAGGAGAGCTCTCTGTGTGTCTGGTGACCGGCTGTTTCTTTGGCAGCAGGACAGCCCTCTGTGTGTTTGGGGACAGGCTGTGTGTGTGGCAGCAGGAGAGGCCTTAGTGTGTTTGGTGACCTCTGTGTCTGTGGTAGCAGGAGAGTCCTCTGTGTGTCTGGTGACCGGCTGTGTGTGTGGTAGCAGGAGAGCCCTCTTTGTGTCTGGGGACTGGCTGTGTGCGAGGCAGCAGAAGAACTCTCTGTGTGTCTGGTGACCGGCTGTGACTGCGGCAGCAGAAGAGCCCTCTGTGTGTCTGGTGTCCGGCTGTGACTGTGGCAGCAGAAGAGCCCTCTGTGTGTCTGGTGACCGGCTGTTTGTGTGGCAGCAGGAGATCCCTCTGTGTGTCTGGTAACTGGCTGTGTGTGTGGCAGCAGAAGAGCCCTCTGTGTGTCTGGGGACCGGCTGTGTGTGTGGCAGAAGAAGAGCACTCTGTGTGTCTGGTGACCGGCTGTGTGTGTGGCAGCAGGAGAGCCCTCTGTCTGTCTGGGTTCCGGCTGTGTGTGTGGCAGCAAGAGATCCCTCTCTGTGTCTGGTGACCGGCTGTGTGTGTGGTAGCAGAAGAGGCCTCTGTGTGTCTGGTGACCGGCTGTGTGTGGGCAGCAGGAGAGTCCTTTGTGTGTCTGGTGACTGGCTGTGTGTGTGGCAGCAGGAGAGCCCTCTGTGTGTCTGGGGTCTGGCTTTGTGTGTGGCAGCAGGAGAGTCCACTGTGGAGAGCCCTCTGTGTGTCTGGGAACCGGCTGTGTGTGTGGCAGCAGGAGAGCACTCTGTGTGTCTGGTGACCGGCTGTGTGTGAGGCAGCAGGAGAGCTCTCTGTGTGTCTGGTGACCGGCTGTGTCTGTGGCAGCAGGAGAACCCTCTGTGTGTCTGGTGACCGGCTGTGTGTGAGGCAGCAGGAGAGTCCTCTGTGTGTCTGGTGACTGGCTGTGTGTGTGGCAGCAGGAGAGCCCTCTGTGTGTCTGGGGACTGGCTGTGTGTGTGGCAGCAGGAGAGCCCTCTGTGTGTCTTGTGACCGGCTGTGTGTGAGGCAGCAGGAGAGCTCTCTGTGTGTCTGGTGACCTGCTGTGTCTGTGGCAGCAGGAGAATCCTCTGTGTGTCTGGTGACCAGCTGTGTGTGTGGCAGCAGGAGAGCCCTCTGTGTGTCCGGTGACCGGCTGTGTGTGTGGCAGCAGGAGAGCCCTCTGTGTGTCTTGAGACCGGCTGTGTCTGTGGCAACAGTAGATCCCTCTGTGTGTCTGGTGACCGGCTGTGTGTGTGGCAGCAGGAGAGCCCTCTGTGTGTCTGGTGACTGGCTGTGTGTGTGTGGCAGCAGGAGAGGCCTCTGTGTGTCTGGGGACCGGCTGTGTGTGTGGCAGCAGGAGAGGCCTCTGTGTGTCTGGTGACAGGCTGTGTGTGTGTAGCAGCAGGAGAGCCCTCTGTGTGTCTGGGGACCGGCTGTGTGTGTGGCAGCAGGAGAGGCCTCTGTGTGTCTGGTGACCGGCTGTGTGTGTGGCAGCAGGAGAGGCCTCTGTGTGTCTGGGGACTGGCTGTGTGCGAGGCAGCAGAAGAACTCTCTGTGTGTCTGGTGACCGACTGTGTGTGTGGCAGCAGGAGAGACCTCTGTGTGTCTGGTGACCGGCTGTGACTGCGGCAGCAGAAGAGCCCTCTGTGTGTCTGGTGTCCGGCTGTGACTGTGGCAGCAGAAGAGCCCTCTGTGTGTCTGGTGACCGGCTGTGTGTGTGGCAGCAGGAGATCCCTCTGTGTGTCTGGTGACTGGCTGTGTGTGTGGCAGCAGAAGAGCCCTCTGTGTGTCTGGGGACCGGCTGTGTGTGTGGCAGAAGAAGAGCACTCTGTGTGTCTGGTGACCGGCTGTGTGTGTGGCAGCAGGAGAGCCCTCTGTCTGTCTGGGTTCCGGCTGTGTGTGTGGCAGCAAGAGATCCCTCTCTGTGTCTGGTGACCAGCTGTGTGTGTGGTAGCAGAAGAGGCCTCTGTGTGTCTGGTGACCGGCTGTGTGTGGGCAGCAGGAGAGTCCTTTGTGTGTCTGGTGACTGGCTGTGTGTGTGGCAGCAGGAGAGCCCTCTGTGTGTCTGGGGTCTGGCTTTGTGTGTGGCAGCAGGAGAGTCCACTGTGGAGAGCCCTCTGTGTGTCTGGGAACCGGCTGTGTGTGTGGCAGCAGGAGAGCACACTGTGTGTCTGGTGACCGGCTGTGTGTGAGGCAGCAGGAGAGCTCTCTGTGTGTCTGGTGACCGGCTGTGTCTGTGGCAGCAGGAGAACCCTCTGTGTGTCTGGTGACCGGCTGTGTGTGAGGCAGCAGGAGAGTCCTCTGTGTGTCTGGTGACCGGCTGTGTGTGTGGCAGCAGGAGAGCCCTCTGTGTGTCTGGGGACTGGCTGTGTGTGTGGCAGCAGGAGAGCCCTCTGTGTGTCTTGTGACCGGCTGTGTGTGAGGCAGCAGGAGAGCTCTCTGTGTGTCTGGTGACCTGCTGTGTCTGTGGCAGCAGGAGAATCCTCTGTGTGTCTGGTGACCAGCTGTGTGTGTGGCAGCAGGAGAGCCCTCTGTGTGTCCGGTGACCGGCTGTGTGTGTGGCAGCAGGAGAGCCCTCTGTGTGTCTTGAGACCAGCTGTGTCTGTGGCAACAGTAGATCCCTCTGTGTGTCTGGTGACCGGCTGTGTGTGTGGCAGCAGGAGAGCCCTCTGTGTGTCTGGTGACTGGCTGTGTGTGTGTGGCAGCAGGAGAGGCCTCTGTGTGTCTGGGGACCGGCTGTGTGTGTGGCAGCAGGAGAGGCCTCTGTGTGTCTGATGACAGGCTGTGTGTGTAGCAGCAGGAGAGCCCTCTGTGTGTCTGGGGACCGGCTGTGTGTGTGGCAGCAGGAGAGGCCTCTGTGTGTCTGGTGACCGGCTGTGTGTGTGGCAGCAGGAGAGGCCTCTGTGTGTCTGGTGACCGGCTGTGTGTGTGGCAGCAAGAGAGGCCTCTGTGTGTCTGGTGACAGGCTGTGTGTGAGTAGCAGCAGGAGAGCCCTCTGTGTGTCTGGGGACCGGCTGTGTGTGTGGCAGCAGTAGAGGCCTCTGTGTGTCTGGTGACAGGCTGTGTGTGTGTAGCAGCAGGAGAGGCCTCTTTGTGTCTGGTGACCGGCTGTGTGTGTGGTAGCAGGAGAGCCCTCTGTGTGTCTGGTGGCCGGCTGTGTGTGTGGTAGCAGGAGAGCCATCTGTGTGTCTGGTGAGCGGCTGTGTGTGTGGCAGCAGGAGAGCCCTCTGTGTGTCTGGGGCCCGGCTGTGTCTGTGGCAGCAGGAGAATCCTCTGTGTGTCTGGTGACCGGCTGTGTGTTTGGCAGCAGGAGAGCCCTCTGTGCGTCTGGTGACCGGCTGTGTGTGAGGCAGCAGGAGAGTCCTCTGTGTGTCTGGTGACCGGCTGTGTGTTTGGCAGCAGGAGAGCCCTCTGTGTGTCTGGGGACCGGCTGTGTGTGTGGCAGCAGGAGAGCCCTCTGTGTGTCTGGTGACCGGCTGTGTGTGAGGCAGCAGGAGAGCTCTCTGTGTGTCTGGTGACCTGCTGTGTCTGTGGCAGCAGGAGAATCCTCTGTGTGTCTGGTGACCGGCTGTGTGTGTGGCAGCAGGAGAGCCCTCTGTGTGTCAGGTGACCGGCTGTGTGTGTGGCAGCAGGAGAGCCCTCTGTGTGTCTGGAGACCGGCTGTGTCTGTGGCAGCAGTAGATCCCTCTGTGTGTCTGGTGACCGGCTGTGTGTGTGGCAGCAGGAGAGCCCTCTGTGTGTCTGGTGACTGGCTGTGTGTGTGTGGCAGCAGGAGAGGCCTCTGTGTGTCTTGGGACCGGCTGTGTGTGTGGCAGCAGAAGAGGCCTCTGTGTGTCTGGTGACCGGCTGTGTGTGTGGCAGCAGGAGAGCCCTCTGTGTGTCTGGTGACAGGCTGTGAGTATGTGGCAGCAGGAGAGCCCTCTGTGTGTCTGGTGACTGGCTATGTGTGTGGTAGCAGGAGAGGCCTCTGTGTGTCTGGTGACCGGCTGTGTGTGTGGCAGCAGGAGAGCCTTCTTTGTGTCTGGTGACTGGCTGTGTGTGGCAGCAGGAAACGCCTTTGTGTGTCTGAGGACTGGCTGTGTGTGTGACAGCAGGAGAGCCCTCTGTGTGTCTGAGGACTGGCTGTGTGTGTGGCAGCAGGAGAGCCCTCTGTGTGTCTGGTGACCGGCTGTGTGTGTGGCAGCAGGAGAGCCCTCTGTGTGTCTGGGGACCGGCTGTGTGTGTGGCAGTAGAAGAGCACTCTATGTGTCTGGTGACCGGCTGTGTGTGTGGCAGCAGGAGAGCCCTCTGTCTGTCTGGGTTCCGGCTGTGTGTGTGGCAGCAAGAGATCCCTCTCTGTGTCTGGTGACCGGCTGTGTGTGTGGTAGCAGAAGAGGCCTCTGTGTGTCTGGTGACCGGCTGTGTCTGGGCAGCAGGAGAGTCCTTTGTGTGTCTGGTGACTGGCTGTGTGTGTGGCAGCAGGAGAGCCCTCTGTGTGTCTGGGGTCTGGCTGTGTGTGTGGCAGCAGGAGAGTCCACTGTGGAGAGGCCACTGTGTGTCTGGTGACCGGCTGTGTGTGGGCAGCAGGAGAGTCCTTTGTGTGTCTGGTGACCGGCTGTGTGTGTGGCAGCAGGAGAGCCCTCTGTGTGTCTGGGGACCGGCTGTGTGTGTGGCAGCAGGAGAACACTCTGTGTGTCTGGTGACCGGCTGTGTGTGAGGCAGCAGGAGAGCTCCCTGTGTGTCTGGTGACCGGCTGTGTCTGTGGCAGCAGGAGAACCCTCTGTGTGTCTGGTGACCGGCTGTGTGTGAGGCAGCAGGAGAGTCCTCTGTGTGTCTGGTGACCGGCTGTGTGTGTGGCAGCAGGAGAGCCCTCTGTGTGTCTGGGGACCGGCTGTGTGTGTGGCAGCAGGAGAGCCCTCTGTGTGTCTTGTGACCGGCTGTGTGTGAGGCAGCAGGAGAGCTCTCTGTGTGTCTGCTGACCTGCTGTGTCTGTGGCAGCAGGAGAATCCTCTGTGTGTCTGGTGACCGGCTGTGTGTGTGGCAGCAGGAGAGCCCTCTGTGTGTCCGGTGACCGGCTGTGTGTGTGACAGCAGGAGAGCCCTCTGTGTGTCTTGAGACAGGCTGTGTCTGTGGCAGCAGTAGATCCCTCTGTGTGTCTGGTGACCGGCTGTGTGTGTGGCAGCAGGAGAGCCCTCTGTGTGTCTGGTGACTGGCTGTGTGTGTGTGGCAGCAGGAGAGGCCTCTGTGTGTCTGGGGACCGGCTGTGTGTGTGGCAGCAGGAGAGGCCTCTGTGTGTCTGGTGACAGGCTGTGTGTGTGTAGCAGCAGGAGAGCCCTCTGTGTGTCTGGGGACCGGCTGTGTGTGTGGCAGCAGGAGAGGCCTCTGTGTGTCTGGTGACCGGCTGTGTGTGTGGCAGCAGGAGAGGCCTCTGTGTGTCTGGTGACCGGCTGTGTGTGTGGCAGCAAGAGAGGCCTCTGTGTGTCTGGTGACAGACTGTGTGTGAGTAGCAGCAGGAGAGCCCTCTGTGTGTCTGGGGACCGGCTGTGTGTGTGGCAGCAGGAGAGGCCTCTGTGTGCCTGGTGACTGGCTGTGTGTGGGGCAGCAGGAGAGCCCTCTGTGTGTCTGGTGACCGGCTCTGTGTGAGGCAGCAGGAGAGCCTTCTGTGTGTCTGGTGACTGGCTGTGTGTGTGGCAGCAGGAGAGCCATCTGTGTGTCTGGTGACCGGCTGTGTGTGTGGCAGCAGGAG